>LPNX010649468.1:3532-100416 GCA_001517045.1 Pseudotsuga menziesii
TCAGGTAAATCACCATGTAAGAAGGCAGACTTGACATCCATTTGATGGACTACCCAGTTATGTAAGGCTGCAAGGGAAAGAACAAGGCGGATGGAGTTCATTTTTGCTACAGGGGCAAAGGTTTCATTGTAGTCAATCCCTTCAACTTGGGAGAAACCTTTGGCAACTAACCTTGCCTTAAGTCTTTCAACACTTCCATCTGATGCATACTTAGTTCTGTAGACCCATTTACATCTGACAAGTTTTTTTCCTTTTGGAAGAGGAACAAGATCCCAAGTATCGTTCGCCATTAAGGAACGATATTCTTCATCCATAGCTGCATCCCAATCTAGATTTCCTGAAGCTTCTGCAAAAGTTTATGGATCATGATTCTCGGAAACTTGAGCCAAAAGAGAAGAGGCTCGCTGAAATTGAGAATGTGTTGGACGTTGATCTCTAGGATCACCGGCAATATCACCAGCTGCTTCACATGTTGAATGGACCCATCGAGGAAGTATTGGTGCTGGTGCAATTGGAGTAACATGAGCAGGCGAAGGTATATTTTCATCCTCACTGTCATCATCAGGAAATGGAGTTGGAAACCTGTCAAGGAATTTGGAAGAAGAAGAAGAAGGCACAATCGCCGAATTAGGCTCGCATGCCAAAGATGGCACACCCACCAAGTTAGGCTCGCAGGCCAAGAGATTTTCATCAAATTTAACATCTCTTCTAATGATTATATCATGAGAATGTGGCTGAAGAAGTATATAACCTTTTACATCTTCAAAATATCCAACAAATATGCACTTTTCACTTTTAGGCTGCAATGCTTTCCGTTTTTCATCCGGAATGTGAGCCCATGCTTCACAACCAAACACACAAAAGTGACTTACATCTGGTTTAATTTTATTCCATGCTTCTTCCAGTGTTATACCTTGTAAAAATTTAGTGGATGTGAGATTAACTATGTAATTTACACAATTTATGGCCTCAGCCCAATATTGAAGACTTAGTCCCTTGGATTGGATCATACAATTAGCCATTTCTTTTAAAGTGCAGTTCTTCCGTTCAGCTACACCATTTTGTTGTGGTGTATATGGAACAGTGTGATGTTGTTGGATTCCTTGTTCAGTGTAGAAAGTAGTGAACTTGTTGTTAACATATTCTCCTCCATTGTCAGATCTTAACTTAATAATTTGATGACCAGATTGTTTTTCAACAAGGGCCTTGTAGGCCAAGAACATGTTAAATACTTCACTCTTAAGTTTTAGGAAGCAAGCCCAAGTGCGTCTGGAGTAGTCATCAATGAAAGTTAAGAAATATTTGAAACCAGAAAAGGATGCAGATGGAAGAGGACCACACAAGTCACTATGCACAAGCTCTAAAGGAACCAAGGCGTGCCAAGAGGCATGTTTGTCAAAATTGTCCTGATGATGTTTTTTGAGTACACAACCGGAACAAACACCATCCTTGCAAGATACCATCGGAAGACCAGTCACCATATAGTCTTTACATAGTTGTTGCAATGAGCGATAATTTAAGTGACCAAATCGCTCATGCCAAAGTTTGCTCAAGTTATCACTATGAGCAACAAAAATTGAAGGAAAAGGTGATGACCCAAAGTTGTTAAATTTGTACAACCTGGTAATATCATCAACAGTTCCAGTAGTAAGGACATTTTGAGGATTTTTAAAATCCTTCATTACAACTTGGTGAGGTGTAAAAGTCATAGTTTTACCTTCACCTAAATGAGTGATTTGATAGACTGATAACAAATTGCAGGAAATTTTTGGAACACATAGTACATCACTGAAATGACCATTTTCTACTGGAACTGTTCCAGATCCTACAACACTTAGAGATCTATCATCACCAACAAATATTTGTTTGATGTTACATTCATGCATAATAGAAAATATGGCATGATCCTTAGCCATATGATAAGATGCTCCAGAATCAATGAGCCATTCATTTGAAGTAGAAGAAGAAGATGTAGTATAAGAGTAACCAGAAGCACAAAGTGCATGTCCATGAGAGTTAGATTCTGAAGACGAATCTAGGCTGATGTGGTGCTTCTTCATTGTTGCTTCCAAGGCTGCCATCTTCTTAAAACATTTAGATTTATCATGATTATCTTTCCCACAAAAATTGCAATGACGCTCGGTCTTCTTTCCTTTTTGCTTGGATCCTTTGTCATTTTTTAAAGGAGGAGCTGACTGAGAGGGTTTGGGACCCTTGTTGTTTGGCTTATTATTGCGAAAATTCTATTTCTTGGGAGGCTTGGACTTTTCTTTCTATTGGGACAATAAGGATTTTCCAGATGTATTTGCATTGTTAATTATTCCAAGATGAATGAGCTTATCTTGCTCTCTAATTAAGGAATCACAAAAGGATTCAAGGCTAGGATCTTGATAGCTAGTTGCAGTCAAGGATTCTTTCATGGAGTAGAATGTAGATATAAAAACAGAATATGTAGGTCCAAGTTTTGAAAGAATATGATAAATACATTGTTTGTCTTCTTTCTTAATCTTGCATTCGGCACATAATAGTCTAAGATTTTTATACTTAGATAAATAGTCTTGAATGCATGAAAAATCATTTGGATACAAGGAAAACAACTCATTCTCAAGTTGATGACGCTAAATTTCATTGTGTTTACCAAACATAGATTCCAACTTTTCCCAAGCGAGATTAGGTTCATCAATTCCACATATGTGGAATCACAAATCAGTAGAGATTGACATCCCAATCAATCCACGAGCTTCATCACTTCGATTTTCCCATTTAATTTTCTTATCATCATCAGTGGGTTCTATTTATTTCCCTGAGGTTATCCTGAAAAGTCCCCTACTTCGCAGAACATCCTCCATACGAGATTTCCATGAGAAATAGTCAGAACTTGTAAGTATAATATCAAAAAAACGACACTTAAAACTGATTCTGGATGACGAAGTTATGCTTGATCAAAGAAAATGTTGAAGATGTCCCCAATAGCGATGTGGCAGATATTAACTTGACCAACTAAAAAAAAGAAGCCACCTCTTCCAAAGATCAACCTTTGACAATCACTTTTACAATAAAATTGCTTTTAAGTGAATCACTTTTGTAGAATAAGTGATGTTCATTTTTACGATAATGTTACTTTTAAATAGTGCGACAATAAATTAAAAGACTTAAGTGACTCACTTTTATTTTATTTTATTTATGTGAGATGCACTTTTACAATAAAGTAACTTGAAAATAGAAATTGCATGCACTAAAAAGTAATTTGATAAGACTTGAACTCAAGACTTATCAAGGTGTAAAGCAACTTTGGACCAAGTGAGCTAAGTTTAAAAGGTACGTAAAAGTATGGAAAGAGGAAGGGGGATTTTTTTTTTGACTCTTCTCTCTCGTTTTCCGTGCTTGCTTTCTTTTCCTGCAAATCACAAAAAAAATAAAAAACAAAAACAAAATTTTTTTTTCCACACAATGGGGTTAGATCTTGGTTAGCTTACTCGGAAAGTCTATGTTTTCAAGTTTTCTCACTGTTTCTGATTTGCCGTGATCGCACAAGGTGCACAGCAAAGAGAATACGTAGCCGAGAAGACAAGAAAAAAAACTTTCCCTTACTGTTTCTGATTTGCTACGATCGCGCAAGGTGCATGACAAAGAGCATACGCAGTCAAGGAAAACAACAGTCCGAGACTAAAACATAAAATATCTAATAATAAACTGATAAAATATGAGAGATTTAAAAAAAAACAAATCCGTCACTGTAACATTATACCTTCAGATTTGCCGAAATTGGTGTTTTTGGAGCAAACGGAAACGGTTTTCGTTGAAACGAAAACTATTTCCTAATGAAAATGACACTCCGGACGCAATGGAATAGCTCCCATAGGACAAAAATGCATAGAAAATCTAGAACCAGAAACCATTTCAAAGTTTCGGCGACACCGGTTCTAGATCTTGATCAAAACCGAAAGCGACTCTTCATAAAAGCCCTGATACCATGTTCGGGTACACAGGGTACTCCGAAAAGACCGAACACCTTCAGCAACCACTTCACACAAAAAGATCACAGATCAACACACTGATGTTTGTCGCGTGGTTAAAACCCTCGAGAGGGAAACAGTCCACAACCCTAGCCAAATTGCTACTTGGAGCAATTTATTATGCAAAAGAAAGAAAGTTACATGAGCTTCTCATAATCGATCAACTAGCCAAGGACCCTCTATGCTCTTTAAATAGAGATCATAGACCAATCGGATGTTAAGCCACGGATCAATGGTAGGTATGATCTAAGAGAAGTTGAACCGTCAGATCACTCTATGTCTAGAACATATCGTGACCGTCGGATTAGAATATTTACAAATGCATACTAATGCATACTAAAGAGACACACTTTTACCTAACGGATATATTACACAAGTTGATCTTAACTAACTCCTAAGTGTCTAAATATCCTAACAGATGATGATGATGATGATGATTATGATTATGATGTTCATGTCGATGATGACAATGATGACAATGTTGTTGATGATGATGATGATGTTGATGTTGTTGTTGATGATGATGATGATGATGTTGATGATGATGATGACAATGATGATGATGATGATCCTAATGATGATGATAATGATTGTGATGATGAAGATGATGATGATCTTGATGATGATGATGATGATTATGAGGAGGAGGAGGAGGACGATGATGATGACGACGACGATGATGATGAAGATTATGATGTTGATGTCGACGATGACAATGATGACGATGATGATTATCATCATCATGAGGATGAGGATGATAATGATGACGATGATGATGATGTTGATGATGATGATGTTGATGATGATGGTGATGATTATGATGTTAATGAAGACGATGACAATGATGATGTCGACGATGGCAATGATGCTGATGATGATTATGATGTTGTTGAAGACGATGATTATGATTATGACGATGATCATGATTATGATGATGATGATGATCTTGATGATGATGATGATGATTATCATCATCATGAGGATGATGATGATGATGATGACGACGATGATGAAGATGATGATGATGTTGATCGTGACGACGATGATGATGAAGATGATGATGGTGGTGATGATGATGATGATGATGGTGATGAAGTTGATGATGATGAGGTTGATGATGATGGTGATGATTATGATGTTGATGAAGATGATGAAAATGATGATGTCGATGATGAGAATGATGATGATGATTATCATGCTGATGAAGACGATGATTATGATTATGACGATGATCATGATTATGATGATGATGATGATTATCATCATCATGAGGATGATGATGATGATGATGACGATGATGGTGATGAATTTGATGATGATGATGTTGATGATGATGGTGATGATTATGAGGTTGATGAAGGCGATGACAATGATGATGTCAATGATCACAATGATGATGATGATGATGACGACGATGATTATGATGCTGATGATGATGTGTGACGATGATGACAACGACAATGAAGATGATGATGTGTGATGATGACGATGATGATGATGAAGACCACAATGATGATGATGATGATGTCGACGATGAAAATGATGATGATGATGATGATGATGATGATGATGATGATGACAATGATGTGATGACAATGATGATGATGATGATGACGATGATGAAGATTATGGTGATGGTGATGATGTTAGTAACACATTTTTTTAAAAATAAGATAAAATAATAGTTCTAATTAAATATTTGCCTTTCAATATATTTCATCATCTTCTTCATCCATGTCAGTGTCTTCTTCATCCATGTCATCATCTATATCATCAGATACATAGTCAACATTTTAAGGATTGGCCATATCATTATTGTCATCATTATCAGTTACACTCATCGTGTCATCGTTAGAATAATCTTCATCAATATTGTCTGCTACATCATCTAATTCAACTATTCCTTGGACATCTTCTGTTAGATCATCATCGTCAGCTAACTCAAGTTGATCATGCTCTTCGTCATCATATTATTCTTCCAGAGAACCCTCTTCATTACCATCATCTAGGTTATACTTTACCAGCCTTCCCCTTGGATCGTGTCTCACAACAAACGACTAGCCCGCTTTACCTGGAACCTCTGAGTAAAATACTTGTTCACATTGGCTTGGAAGAATATAGGGCTTTGTTCCTGGCTCAAACAACCTTGTGTTTACCATGGTAAATCGATTATCATGTTCAATAATAGTTCTATCGAGATCACGTTGATTCAATCGTAACCTGTACCATTTGACAACGAATAGAAGTACCTTAAAGGATTTAAAGTCACACTATATAATATCTTCCAAATACCCATAGTATCGATTTTCTGAGACTTCTGGATGTCTGTTAGTTCTAGATGAAATATTGGTAACCTCAAAGACAGCCAAAACCCAAGAATCCGATGTTTTCTTTGTTTCATCTAGTTTTTTGATCCGACATCTACCTCCATTGCAGACCATAGCCTTATGGTGTTTTACCTGCAATAAGCAATACATGAAAATATTACACAACCAATCAGTCCTTATGCAACAATACATGGAAAAAAAGAACATGTACATCAATAAGTAATTTGCAAAATAAAAGATTTAGAGGGCTATTTGATTAATTATATGCTTGCCATTTTATCTTCTACACCATATGCCAAATCAATTTCCATTTATGTTAAATTGTTATCTCCATTGCATTGTGCTGCTTTTACCAATGAAGCCACACCTTCCTATGATATTCCATGACCCGATTGTGCGCATTGTTCAATCCATACCTTCATCTAGTCAAGATTGTTTGCATTGTATAAATGAATTGCATCCCATTCTCGACCAACTGTTTAATGACAATAACCATTAAAATCAAAGAAAGGAGTAAATCTCCTGAACAAAGACATATATGCTCTTAATTGAAGCAATTATGACTAGAAAATACAATTAGAATATGAAGGATATAATAAAAATCCACTAGCTAATAATTACCTTTCAGCTTCCTCAATGTACCTTTCCCCTTTAATTGCTCCCCCTTAAAATTTGTTATTGGAGTCTGAATCACAAATGCGACGTAAATTGAGCTTTGACGCTAAAATAGGAAGATATTTACTAACATACAACATGTTTTGGTATACCGTATATCCTTCCATCATAGAACCCTCCGGATGTGCTAGTTGTCTCACCAAACCCTTCATAAATTTCAAGTGCCTCTCAACCATCCACATGGACCTTGAGTGCACAGGTCCACACAACTCAATCTCCTCAACTTGGTGTATGAGGTAGTGTTCCCGTGCATTGAAAAATGTCGATGGTAAATGCTTCTGCATTTCACACATGAGACGAGGAATTTCTCTCCTCCAATACTTTATATCTTCTTTATGGATTTCTTTAGATGTCAACCATCTACAAGTGATGCAAACCAATAACGATATTTAACAAAAATAAACATTAAATTACAATATATGGTAAAATAGTGCACAGAAAAAACAAATATAAATTATTATACGGAGAATTAAAGAAACACTGAGCACATGCAAGTAATCACTAGTTACCTCATGTATTTACCAAGATTATATATAACTTGTTTGACATTGTTGTCGAAGTTGTCTGGGAGAGAGAGAGGTAGAACATACTATATCAATATACAAACCATACCATTTATTAAAAAAAGAGTATACAAACAAGAAAAAAATATATGGACATAACAATAATAATTACCTTAATGAAGACATGCCAATCATGTGTTTTGACCCCCACAAAAGCACCTTTTTTAGTTATGATATTATTCAAGTTTGCACAAAAAATGGTGGGAAATTTAATTTTCCGCATTACTTTTTTGACAACATTGCTTTTTTTCTCCGTAAACATCCATGGAATTGAGTTTATATTAACTTGTTCTCCGTTGGTATGAAATTGGATGACGTCTTTCATTGCATGGCTGCTTTTTTGAATGTCTTTGCACACTTTCACAACTTCATCTTTCTCCCTCCTTAGCTCTAGTAGTCGCCATAAGGTTTCAGTAACATTCTTTCCAATATGCATTGTATAAAACAAATGAGCAATTTGTAGGTGCTCATAGTAGGGAAACCTGTTGAATTGAATAGGATAACTTTTCATTCCTCGTGGAAGACCATTAATGGCTTCATGATCATGATGGACATCATGAATATTAGTTTATAATTAATAAATTACATCATAAATCAAATATGGCCACTACAACAAACAACTCACAATAAAAATTAAAATACATAAAAATTCATATACAATGATCCATACGTACCATGATGACAATTTCTATTGTATTGCATCTTCCAAACGTGAGGTGTCATTCTCCATGGTTTTAATGCAGTCTCTTCCTTCCCATTGAAAAGATTTCTTTCAGTTGTTCTATACCTGTGATTCTTAGAGAGGAAATGCCTATACTCATCAAACACCTCCTTTCTTAAGCTTTTTGAACGACGAGATTTTATCTGAGGACCACAAACTGAACATGCAAATTTACCCTTTATCTAAAGACCTACAATATTTACATACGGAATATCTATGTCAAATATATTCATATATAAAATATTCTAACTACTCCATATCATTAAATGCAATTAAAGTGGAACTTAAAATTACAAACCACAAAATGAAGTTAACCCAGGGGCATTGTGTATTGTCCATACAACCATTGCATGGAATTGAAATTGCCTTTGTTGTATTGGTATAGATACGTGATACATAGTTATGCCATTCCATAACTTCGGTAGCTCATCTATAAGAGGTTCGATGTATACATTCATATCTTTGACTTGGAACTTACCTGATTCTTAATTTGAAGTACATATAAAATGTATCATTATGAGAACCATTAAGATATATAAACCATGCAGAAGAGTAAAATAATAGATATATATATGAAATTAAGATACATATTACAACAAATGATATGCCACAACTACATTATAAATAATACAGTTTTCATCAATAAAACCTGGAATAATCATCGACAACATTATGTGCTCCCTCTTTATTGACAACCATGGAGGAATGTTATTGTTGATAACAAAAATAGGCCACACCGTGTAAATGGATTTCATATGTGCAAATGGATTAACACCATCTGCTGCCAAAGAAATCCTACGATTATGTGGTTCTTCTTTAAAGTGAGGCCACTTTTCCTCAATATCTCTAAAAGCAGTACCATCTGCAGGCATTCGGATAACATCATCTTGACTTCTGTTCCTGGCATGGTAATCCATAAATTGCACTATGTTTTTGCACCTAAATAGTCATTGCAAACATGGAATGATGGGAATATAACGAAGAACCTTCTGAGGCACCTTTTTTGTTACTTTATCTGTACGATATCTACTTACATGACATTCCAGACATTTTGTTGCAAATTCATGCTGATTATAATATATAACATGGTCATCGGGGCATGCATGAATGCATTCCAATCTCTTTCATTATGGAAGATAAATCTCGATATGTGCGAGGTAAAATATTTGATGGTGGTAATAAAAAATCAGCTATCAAGCTACAAAAAAAATGTTAATGTAATAAATAAATAATATTAACGAAACACGCTTCATCCATACGATGATCAATAATGAGCTAACAATACAATTATTAGAGGAATACAAATAAAGTTTATCACGATCCTATATATGTGATGGATTATTTTAGATACCTTAGCATACATGTGATTGCAATGTTTGAAAGACCATTCATAACCTTCAAGTTCATTATCAACAATATAGTAGAGAGAAGATTTGTTTTGGAGCCTTCATAAAGGGGTTCATATGCTTTATCGAGAAGAGGTATATCATGAACATCATCAAATTCATCATCATTTTCATTATAAACATCATAGTCATCCATTCTAACGTTAAATGAATCATGGATCAATGTATTTTTACCATCATCTTCAATTACATCATCGGCATGATCATCTTGTTCAATATGATCATTCACTTGTTGTCCATTAAACATACACGCTCCATGATGCTGATCCTGAACTTGTTCTAAAAGCACTTCCTCTTGACGACATGCTATAGGGTGTCTTTCCTTTAATATAAATACATGGAAACAACAATAGATATACATTAACATATGAAAACAAAATAATACATACAAGTACCCAAAAAAACGAATATAATAATGTTTATAATGCTAAACCTACAAATGGACGATATTCATTCCCCCCTCAGCATGTCCATGTTCCCTGCAATGTTTTGTGGCTATTAAGATCAATATTCTTCTCATCTTAAATCCCCTGCATTGAGTACACGGACCATAACATTTGCCATCACCCCTTCGTTTCGCTGCATCCCATAGTCTAGCAAGCAATTGTCGGTTGTCTTCGTTTGGATCCGGAATATTTAATCTATTTGACATTTTGTCATAAACTTCGTTAATGAATATAACTGGTTGTCTTAAAAAATCAAGTTCCATGCATCAACCACGCATCAAGGTTTTGTCAAACGAAGAGAAGTCGAAGAATAAAAAATTCCCAGCAAACTGTCTATCGATGAAAAAAAAAATTCCCACAACCACCCTTTGAAGAATAAAACAATTCCTGAAAACGTTCGTCGAGGAAAAAACGTCCGTCACTTCTACAACAAACATGTTGAATTGTTTAAAACAATTTATATTTATAATGGACATGCGTTGGATATTCGACACCTTAAACATAGTTACCATTGAAAGTATGGGACCATAAAATTTAAAATCATGTTAACCTTAATTTTTTTTTTTATAAAAAAATCTATACCGCCCGTCGGATATCCGACGCTTAGGGGTCGACTAACCGACATTTTTTGGTTCACAAACGTCGAAGATTCGACAAGAAAGTGATGGTTATCTGACACCACAAGGGTCATAAATCCGACGCACAAGTGTCGGAGATTCGATTACGCTAGAAATATTTTGTTATCGGCATTTTTTTGATTGATTGTTGTTCGACACATCCGTGCAAAATGTTGGATGACGTTAGATTCTGACATCGGATTTCGGGTTCAAATCCTGTTGTGTTAACCTCCTTGAATTTGTAGAAGAATTGTGAGAAACTAAAACAATTTTACTTGCCTTCAACTCGACATTCCTCTCTCTTATTTAGAAGGAAGAGAAAGCACTCGATCCTAGCAAATTTAGACCTATCGTTCTCTGTAATGTTGTCCACAAAATCATCACAAAAGTGATAGCAAATAGGATGAAATTGCTGCTTCCCTCATTGATTTCACAAATGGAATTATCATGGCCCGTGACCTCATTGACTCTCTCAAAACTTCGAAACTCCAAGTATGCTCATCAAACTGGATATGCCAAAATCCTTTGATAAATTGAGCTAGATTTATACTAGAAGTATGTTGTTAGATTTTGGATTTTCAAAAAAATGGACCAACTAGATTCTCTCACTAACCTCTTTAGCCTTTGTTTATATCCTTATTAATGGATATCCAACTCACAACTTTACTTCTTCTCAAGGTATCGATCATGGAGACCCCCTATCTTCCTTCTTGTTCATTTTAATGGTAGAGGGCTTAGGGAAATCCATTAAAGATGGAAATTCAGGAAAAACCATCAAGGTTATTTGACCCCATCGTGATGATTTTATTGCATCCCAACAACAATATGTGGATGACACATTTCTAATTATTCCCAACAATCTATGAAGCCACAACCTTCTAATAAATCATGACTACCTTCATGCAAGCCTTTGGAACTACTCTTAGTCAGGAGGAATCTCAACTCTTCTTCCTTAATGTTCCCTTCGCAATGCAAAATAATATCACCAAACTTCTTGGTTTTAAAATAATTTCCCTACAATTTAAATATCTGGGAGCCCCACGCTTGGATTGTTTTCACAACAATCCTTCTTAGGAAGAGCTTCTTTCCAAACTAGAAAAAAATATATAATTGATCCTTCAAAGCTCTCAATCTAGTTGGAAGAATTACCATAATCAAATCAATCATTCAATATATGCTTAGTTACCTCTTTTTTACTCTAGATTCTCCTAAGAAATTCCTAAAATACGTATGATCTCTACAACACACCTTCTTATGGGGCAGTACAAGCACTAAACGAAAATGGGCTATGGTAGCTTGGGAACAGGTATGCAAACCTAAACACAGTGGAGGAATGGGACGAAGGGATACTAAACTAGAAAACAAAACTATGAGAGCCAAAGTATGGTGGTGATGGCTTCAAAACCCAAACTCCCCCTGGTATAAACTATGGGAGAGAAAGTATGATCCCTAGGTTGACCACCAACATCTCATTTGCCTCACAAGGGACCGAAAAGGTTCCATCATATGGAACATGGATTTGCAAAATCAAGAATTAGAAAAAAAACATTGTTTCTAGGAGGTCCATAATAGTCTGTCAACAAGATTATGGGAAGATGCATGGAATCAAATCCCTAAGCTAGAGGATAACCCAATTTGGAAGTATTTAAAAAATTATCCACGCCAACAAAACAAAATTTGGGTCTATTAATACTGGAATACAAAAACACCCAACACAAAGTTGTACCTCTAGATAGACAATAATAACTAGCATGATCATTCCAACTCTCCCTACTTTGACTCATTCTGGGAGGAACTGCAGAAAAGGAGAATCCCCTTCTCAAGAGACAAGGAAAAATTTTGTTGAGAACACATAAGCACATGTACCTTATTAGTTAAAGAGGCTTACTCTATCCTCACTCTTAGTTAAAGAGGCTTACTCTATCCTCACTCACACCCACCAAAATGCTCAATTAGGACTATGGGATCATATTTGGAAAAGGAAATTATGGCCCAAAGTAGCCACCTTCCTTTGGATACTAACTTGAAAAAATATGTTATCTAAGGACAAGATCATTTGGAGAGGATTTATAGGACTATCACAATGCCTTATATGTTGACAAGCTGAATAAACACATGAACGCCTCTTCAACCAATTCCCCTATGCAAATCAAATATGGGACAAAGGAGCTTCTCCATTCAAACAAATTAATAGGGATATAAGTAGCATTCCTTAAACAATCAATCAATGGAGAAATTCAATATTTCAAAATGTTACTCTCAATATGATTTGGCAATTGTTTCCAAGGCTAATATTATGGAATATATGGAAAGAACATAATAAGAGAATCTTTAAATTAACATCTCAAACATCGTAAATCCTTTGGTCTTTTTCAATCGAAATATCCTTGAATCTATACAATTACAAGGTTGGTCTCTAAAGGATTTGGAAGGTTAGGTTAAGGAAAGACTCATAATGTGTGACTGGAGCATTCACACCATCCAATCCAACAATGCAAAAGTCCCAAACACAATTGTTCTAGCTATACTCTTTGGTCCCCTCCACTAGAGGGCTTAATCGAATTAAATTTTGATGGTGGATCGAAAGAAAACCTTAGGCACGCAATAATTGGTAGAGCCTTCAAGGATGACAAAGGTCAAAATCTTTGAATATTTGTTGGTGTGATGGGAAATGACAACAACAACGAAGAATAACTACAAGGACTAATACAAGGGATCAACATCGTCTCTAAGAATAAATTTGATAAACTTGTGGTAGAAAGAGACTCACAACTCAAAATCCACATGCTGGAAAAATTGCAACATGACTCACCTGTCACAAAAATCGCCAAAAGTTGGAGACTAGAAGAAAATTTAGAACACCTAGCATAGTATATCATAAACATTATGGTTATCATTTGTACTCATGTGCATCAACTGGATAACAAACTTGGTGATAGACTAGGCAATGAAGGAGTAACACAAAGAAAGAAAGACAAATTCTCCTTGGCATACCCTCTCACAACCGATACTAATGAAAGAATTCCAAAATAATGCAAATGAGGATCTTGATCACGAGTCGAGTTCTTAGATACAAGTCATGACCACCGGCATCATGTCAAGCTAATAACCAATAGTAAAACTCTTAGCTATTCATTAGTAGTGACGAGTGTTAGGATAAAGGAATGGAACCTTGCATGGGGTAGGGAACATGGCTGGATAAAGGAGAACACTCCCCCACTTACATGTATAAAATTGAGAGCATTCCTAGGATAAAAACCACTAAGTTAAATGTCCCAACAACTGCCACAGTCTACACCTCAGAGTTGAATGATCAACCAATAGTCAAGAGTACAAACACCAACAAGGGAAGCAAGCTAGGAGGATAGAAATGCACCTAGGATGGGCTAGGACATGTGGATGATAGATGATCAAACCTCTCCCCATCACTGTGAATAAACCAAAATTCACGCTCGAGAGAACAACCCCTAAGCAAGGTATGTCAATAACTTCCACAACCTTGACCCTCGTGCCAAGAGAGCAACTGGTAATCGATCAATTATCCAAGGTACAACAAATAATCCTAGTTAGGATGATGTAGAAACACCTAGCTTGGGACAAGTTGCATGGTTGTTCGACAACTAAGCCCCTCCCCACTCCCAAGCATAACACCAAGAGTATTCCTAAGAGAATAGTTACCCCGAATGGACTAAACATCCCACCCAAGATGATTAATCCAGGAAGATCTAACCAAGTGGTAATTATGGTTATGGTTGTTATGACAAATAACTGAAATGGTCTTAAATATGATTACCAAAGATAAACATCCATATATCACTCAAGCAAAGGAAACATATGTGATTCATATCCTTGATGAAGATACTCCATAGTCTTTTTATTTGATTTCTAGTCTACATAACATGTTGTTTACATATGGTTGATCCTGCTGGAATATACATAGTAGTCTTTGATATACACATAACTGAACAATCCTTCCATTTTTGTTTAATATTTTGACATCTCAAACTCTATTTTCTAGTTTAGTTTCCCTTTGGGTAAAAATATAGGTTTTTGAGACACATGGCATGAACAGTGAAGGACAATTCTAGTTTCTTGATAGGAAGGCCCATTTGAGTTCAATGTAATGGTAAACTGTTAAAGTTGCAACATCATGACTTATTCTCCAAGCCAATATTATGCGCCAGGAATAGGCTTTGTGTGTTAAGGTAGTGTCCAAGGGAGCCTGAGTGGGACTCAGGAAACTTGGAGTAGATTCTTGAGTTGGACTCAAGAATGACTAAGCCTTATGTGTAAAGGTTAAGTATCATGTGTTGAGGTAAGTGATTTGTATGTAAAAGTAACAATGTTGTATAGTCTTGCTTGTCAAGGCTCAGGTCTTCATGTGTGTTAAGAGAAATACTCATGTGTTGATGTGGTGCCTAATGTTTTGAGTTAATGCTTTGCATGTCAAAGCATGAATGATGTGTAATGTACTACTAACCACAGTCTTAGACATGGATGAGTTATTAAGTATCCTCTAGATACTGGCCACCTCTAGAGTGAATTACTTTAGCATATGACCACTTGGAACAATAGTAGAATAAGATGATTACATCATTGAAAAATATCCTTAGTATAATTGATATGATAGATAAATTAAAGTTGGCACAAGTGACCATGCATATAATTTAATAGATAAAAATCAAATGTAATAAGATAAGAGAGAACTTGATTTGCACACTTCAGTGATGATAAAGACTTCAGTTAATAAAAGAGAACTCAAATTGTTAATTTCAATGATATTAATAAATAAGACTTTAGTCAATTAAAGGAGAACTAGAATTCTTCACTTAAGTGATGTTATCAGCAGGGAATTTAGTTAAAAGAGTTAACTAAGTGTTAATAAATATCATCTAGTTAACTAAAGTGTTTTGCATGACGACACTTTAAATAAACTAAAAGACGAAACTTAAGTTATGACACTTAAGGTACAACACTTGAGTTAAACTAAAAGACGACACTTGATTTACGACACTTGCATGATGACACATGAGTTAGCATCCTAAATAATTGGTCTAGCATCCAGTTGGAAGGTGATTTCATCCTAAAGTCAGAAGAACAAATATATTAGCCATGATTGAGATGTATTGCACAATTGTCATGCAGGACTTTAATGATATCAAATAAAAGTGAAAATTGAAGGCTATTGTGTGGAAAAACTACGAATTTGTGTGTTGGGAATACATTTGGGTTCTTCTATTATTATCTCTTCTCTCTTGCTCTATGATTGCACCAAGGGTGCTTGATATTTCTCTCTGATAATGCACCAGGGATGCTTGATGTAATATGCTCATTATAAAGGCATTCTCTGCTATCTATCATTATACTAAGGAATATTTGTTGGGATTTTCTCCTCATGTTGTAGAGGGTTTTCCCAATCTAAATTTTATGTCTCATGTGTAATTTCTTATGCTTATGCTTATTCGATTATTCCAAGTACTACCATAATTCCGTAACTAAGATCAAAATTCAACATAAAAGACTGTTAATAGAAGGATCTAACTAGATTTACAACAACAATAATAAAATCATTAAAGGGAACCTATGATCCTTTTTACAGGATATATATTTAGGTCCTCATTTTGTAACAAGGAATCATCTTATCAATCATATTTTTATACTTTTACATATATTATGTCTCATTTGACATTGGAAAGTCAATTGTACTTGAACTTTTATGTTACAAACTAGAATTTTACACTTCATTTTTTCAATGTAATAAATTGTGGCAAACCCTCCAAGTACTTCCCCATGATCCATGGATAGTAATGGGGTAAATTGTCAGCCTTGATTACAAATCCTATCCCCAAGGGGATCAAGGGAGATGAACTTGTGACCTCCCAACTTTGGGGGGCAGAGATCTCATTTCTAGCTCATGACCACTTGAGTTAACTCTTGGAGCTTATCACTTCATTTATTGTGTGTTTTTGTTTTTCATTTGGTTCATGGAACTAGGGATCGATGCTTGCTACATCCATGGATAACCCCACCCCCACCCCCCAATTATTCTAGTGAGGAAGGTGGGAAGGTCGAATATTGTTGATATGAAGGTTGATCAACAAGATCATCTATTATGCCCATTTAAGTGATCAAAATGTCACTTACAAGGAATTGAACTTGTGGGGGAGGGTAAAATCCATTCCTGCCAACCACCCAAGCTACATCTAATGGACATCACTTCATTTATTGTTATTATCATCATCATCTATTTGATTTTTTTGCGTGTGTGTATTCATTACATTTACTATCCCTTTTAAATGCCTTGTCCTAAGCATTTTATGAGAAAGATTATGTCTTTATTATATATTATTGAAGTTGCGATGGTTGATGATACAATACTATGTGAGTTACAAAGCATTGAGCATATTTGTTGTATTGTGAAAGGGTCATGCCACCATAATTCAATTCTTTGCAAAACAACATGTGGCGATGATTTCTATGAATTGGTAAACGATAAGATTCCACACTTGAGATATTCTTCAATATAATAGGATCTTCACTTAGTTTTTCATATTGATTTTATCCTTGGTTAGTTCATTGACTAATACAACGCTTTTTGTAAATAGGATGACAATAAGGAATTCTTGTATCTTGTGCCTTGTTTTTGGAACCTTTGTCTTTTGATACTTCTAGTAATTTATCGGTTGATAAGATTTCAATATAAACATCTTTCTTATTTGTGATGAAATTGGATTTGTATTGGTTCTTTCTTCCAAGGTCCATATTTTTACATCTGATGACTTCTTTATTTCAAGGTCCTTAGTGTTATATTGTGATGGCATTATTTGTTGTTTGGTGCTTGGAGTGATAAATTAACCCTAATGTAGTGGACATTTTAAGGTTGATTTTATGGTTTTGTTTTCAACAATATCGCTTTTGTGGGTCATCTTTAAAAAATGTCGCAACTTAAGCCTAAACATATGGATTTCTATTGGCAGGACCAATTTTTTATTTGGAGGTTGATTTCTAGATTTTGGGTGCAACATTACTAGATGTTGAGGGGGTGGTTTAACACCATTATAGGTTTTTAAGGTCATGGTTGCAAAATGTTGTAATTTTAACCTAAAAAAAGGGGTGCTACTAGTAGCACAACTTATTGATTGGGAATTTAATTTGGTGCTTTTGACACAAAATTATGGGTCATTGGGATCGAGTTGTCATTTTTAGGTTACGATTCCCTTCAAGTTGAAAACCATGTTGTTCAATAAAGTAATTTCTCAACATTTCAATATCACATGTTGCAAGCGACATCAATCAAGGTAAAAATTAGGCTTTGCAATTCAAAATCTATTAAATAAAGAGCTCATTTGAAGCTGTGAAGATTGTAGAGTTTCTAAGTTTCTAAAGTTGAATATATGCTAGTCATAAGCAAGAATAACCAAGTAAAGGACAATTTCATTAAGGATTTACATAATAAGTAACTATAACCGTTTTTTGGTGACAAGCCCTCAAATTGGCCTACTTTCTCATATTTTTTTGCCACTTTCCCTTCGAAAAAAACCTTAGACATTAGGTATTGAACACTTTTGTATCATAAATAGTTTATTAATTAATTACTTGCAAATATTATTTTGGTAGTATTTTATGAGTTTTTTCATTGAAAATTTATGAGTTTTAGTGTATGCTAATGAATGGGTGTTAGCGATAGGTCTTCTAATGAGTTATGAATGATGTTCACTAGTTACTGAGTGTTACTATTGCATAATGATTATGCAATTGTTTTATCAACATTGAATGTCTTTCACCAACACTTATCCAAGTTATGAATTAAAAAGGAATGACTGTGCTATAGAATCCTTTTGATTCATGACCTTTATACACTCATAAAGTTAGTAAAGTAACAAGATGGCTGGTCATAACTATTCATTAGGGACTAGGGCATGTAGATTTGATCCACTACTATAGCTCAACCAAGAAACACAAGCAACCTATGAACATGTACTTTTGGAACTTCTTTATTGTAAGAAAAGATGAAGATGGAGCTTCGATCCACATCTACCCATAAATTTGATCAATCAAGGAGTAAATTGAACCCATGAACCCTCTAATATAAACCATTGACTTAGTTGAAAAATAAATATCATTTGCCCCATAATCCATTTCCTTATTACCCTACCAAAATGACAGTTCTTTAGCTCAAGAAAGATAGTGATTCTAAGGGTAAGAGTAGTTATGTCAAGCCTTAGAACTCCCTAACAATCATGAGGGATCTATAGACTACTCATTATAAATGCACTAATCTACAATTTGAGTTAGGGTATATCTTGGATTTCACAAAGTCAAGACTAGAAGTATTGAAGCTGAAAATTAGAAATTGTAAGTTGAAAATATTTTGTTGATGAAAAAAGATATTACCTTTAAGTTAAACTAAGATCTTTACAAGGGTTCAACAATCCTCTTCAAGTGAAAATGCCTTCTTATTTATATTATTCAATGTGCTATATCTTTGTAGCATTTAGTTTGTTCTCCAACAATTAGGATTTCATCCTATAATATTTATTTCCTAACCAATGGTCCTTTACCCTCAAGTAACGTGTTTCCATTTCTGGAGAGTGAATGGATTCTAAATCATTAGCCTTAACAGATAAGGGAATTATATGCCTATATGACTCATGTCACAAAATACGTGAACCCATTCTAAGTTAGGCTTGTTACCATAGAATAAAGGCATATAACAACATTTAGTTTCAATTAATTAGAATTAGCAATGTAGAGTTAACTCAACAAGATTTAAAGCCTTGAAGGTTTCATAAATAGTGCACAACACTTCACCAACTTATGCTCCCTTGGTGAATGATTAAAGTACACATTTTGGAATTTAGTCATCTATATATTGTTGTAGTTCTTTAGCTCACTACTTTTTGGCATTGTTTCTATGGAAGTGTTACAATATTCAAGTAAGAAAACATTGATGAATTGGAACTCTGTTAAAAGGGAAGAAGGAAATTTAGTTCATGAGTGTTTTCCTTTGTAGTGTTTTTTTTTTCCCTGTACTTATAAGTTTTTTTTTAAAGAATGCATGCCTCCTCATAGATATAATTTAGGACATTATTTACCAAAACATGACAACCCTAGTGCAGGTCAAGAATAGTAGGAAGGAATATGAGGTAATTCCTAATATAGATAATGAAAATTTAGAAGTAAAGGATGAAGAATTTATTGAAAAGTTCTTTAGACAAGCTATTGTGAAAAGTTTAAGTGAGACATCCAAATAATCATAAGGAATTCCGAAGGAAACATAAGAGTTTGAATGACCTTCATTCTCATATCTTGCACTTGTTTATTTATTTGACATGGAATAAGAAAGAGTACAAAGGGAACCAATGGTGTTTGAGTTTCCCATGATAGAAATAGAGAAGGAAGTAAGGATAAAAAGCATAAACACAAAAATCATTCCTCATATTCAAGAGATGAATACAGAGGATCCTATCACTTTCCCTTTCAAATTTGAGATCCATTATAGACATATGGCTACAATAATGATAATCAAAATATTAGATTCGTTCCTTCTATTCTAAACGAGGCAACACTATTGTGGTTTATGGACCTCAATGTAAATAGTGTCCACACCTAGGAAGTATTGTGAGTATTTAGTGCTAGGTAAGAGCTAGTAGGCCTAGATTATCCTAATCAGTAACAGCTTCTCATTAAAATATTCTTCTTTGGGTGCTAACCTCTCACTGACTCAAACTTTGACATATTTCTACAACTCAATTCCTTTCGCAATTTCCTTTCCGCAACAAAATGACTTCCACAATAATGCGACCACAATGATCTTTCCGCGGTCTAGTTGTAGATTGCAGACGTGCCTTCCAACTTTTCCTGAAATGTGCTTCCGCAATATCCTCCTGCAAATATCTTTTTGCAACTCTTGAGAGTTGTCGATCGCTTGCGGAGCCTATCTCTACTGTATGATATATAATTGTTTTGTCGATTTAAATAACTCATAATTCCACTTCCGAAATTCATATACAGCCACAGATCTATCAAAATTGCATATTTTAAAATTATACTATTACAGATGAATTGAACAGTGAAACAATCAATTCATTCCTGTTACATTCGTATGAACACATCTTCATCTTAGTGGCTTTTGAGGATTCTTGACAAAGTCACGTCATTCACTCATATACGGGGAGATTTAACACATTCCTGGTTATTGAAAGAATTTACAGATATTCACGTAGAGGCTACAACTCTGTTCTTCATTCCATCAACCATTCATGCATACATACACACACTCTATTGATTATTACATTCGACACTTAATATAGAACTATGTCAAACATGTTAGATCCAAATAAGCAGGATCTGAACTCCTAAGAAAGTAATCTACAACTAACCTATCCTCGAGCAACCTCTTGTAAGATTTGAGGATATCAGTGGAAAATCGTCATTATTACATTCAAACTAATCCTATATATGAAACAAATAACTAAGTTTATCCTTCTAGAATTGATTACATGGAAGCATAAAAGTAGCATTCCTTGCTTATGCAGAAAACATAGGATTTTGATTCGATGCTCCTGTATCATACTTCGGGGGAAAAAGAATTCTTCAATAGTTCTTCAGGGTTCACATTATACTTGGAAATATCCATTTCATTCATCCATGCTGCATCTTCAGATGGATGATCTTTCCACTTGACCAAATACTGAAAATAATATTTGTTGATGTTCTTCTTTGAAATTCTTTTGTTAAGGATAGATTCAATCTGTGGTTGTTCTTTTTGAGGTAACTGTCATTTCCAATATAAAATGGACCATCTTCGCCTGATATCATTTCTTCTGGTTGAACACCTGAATATTTAAGAAGATATATATATGAAACTTTTAAAATTAGAGAAATTTTAAGATCATAAAGAAGTTCTAATTCATATGGATTTGCAGAAAATTTCCTCAAAATTTTACAAGGTCCAATTTTCTCGAGTTTCAATTTATTGTAGGTTCCCTTAGGAAACATCTACTTTCTAAGATAGGCCGGTACTAAATATCCAACCTGAAGATTTACTTCTCTTCTTTTCATGTCTGCTCTTTGTTTATACTTCCTTGCAATTTTGTGCAATTTATTTTTAACAGTTTTTTGCATCTCATACATAATAGATGCAAAGTCTTCACCACATGCACTCCTTTTTTCTTCTCCTCCCAAATTCCTAAGTTCATACACTCCTATTGGGTGCATCCCATACACAATATGAAAAGGACTCATACCTATACTCATGTTAGGTGAATCATTGTAAGCAAACTCAGCTTGAGTAAGAGTTAAATCCCATTGTTTTGGATTCTCATAAGCAATACTTCTCAATATGTTTCCCAAGCTCATATTTACCACTATAGTCTGACCATTCGCCTGAGGATGATAAGTAGAGATAAAACTAATATTTGTATCCAATTTCTTACACAAAGTTCTAAAAAAATGACCAATAAATTTAGTATCCCTGCCAGACACAATGCTCAAAAGCAGACAATGTAACTTCACAATTTCTGAAAACAACAAATGTGTAATATTTGTTGCATCATTAGTCTTCTTACAAGAAATAAAATGATCCATTTTTGAAAACTTATCCACTACTACATAAATAGAATCATTTCCCCTATGAGTTCTAGGAAATCCTAGAACAAAATCCATACTAATGGAATCCCAAGACCTGGTTGGAATAGGTAGGGGTTGATACAGTCTAGTATTTTGTCTCCTCCCTTTGGCATGTTGACATATCCTTCATTTTTCAACAAATTTCTTTACATCATGCTACATTTCTGCCCAAAAATAAAAATCACTCACTTGAGAAAAGGTTTTGTCCTGTCCAAAATGACCTGACAAACCTCGACTGTGTTTCTCCTGTATCATATTTTCTCTCATAGAACATTTAGGAATGCACAATTTACTACTCTTGAACAAAAATCCTTCTTGTAGTATGTAGTCCAACCATTGGATTCTATTGTGGACAAATGGATTTTCACAGGCTACATATATACCCTTAAAATCTACATCCTCCTTATACATATTAACCAAATTTTCAAATCCCAAAGTACTGACCTTAATCACCTGCAAGATCAAATTTACTCTGCAGAAGGAATCATTAACCTTATTAGACTTTCCACTTGTATTCTTGATCACAAAGGTAAAGCTCTACAAAAATTACACCCACTTAGCATGTTTTTGATTCAATTTAGGTTGACTATTTATAAATTGCAAAGCATGATTATTTGAATATAACACAAACTCTTTGGGCATCAAGTAATGCCTCCATTTCTTGAGAGATTGCACAACAACATATAACTCCTTGTCATATGAGGAATACCTTTGTGTTGCCTCATTTAACTTCTCACTGAAGTATGCTATTGGTCTATGTTCTTGAATCAAAACAACCCCCTATTGTTGTCACACTAGAATCTGTCTCTACTTGAAAAACCTTGTCAAAACTTGGTAAAGCTAGAATAGGCTTCTAAATTATCTTCTTCTTCAACAATTTGAATTTTATGTCAGCTGCTTCTTTCTACTTGAAAGGTTGTCTACTTCCCCTAAAGGTGTCTATTATGGGTGCACAAATTTGACTAAAATTCTTGATGAATTTTCTATACATACTTACAAGGCCATGAAAACTTCTTACCTCATATGCATTCTTTGGAGTTGGCTAATTTAAAATTATTAATCTGTCACGGTAATCTAGGGACTAAAACACAGTCTCATAAGAGATTTTAGACAATTAAGCATGAAAATAGCATAATGGTGCTACAATTGAATGTTGCAGCTCTCTATAATCAATAAAATAATGATAGTACAATATAATGATCATGCAAGGTGCATGAATGCTAAGACAATTCGAATTCCCAAGGAGGTCATTCAAATTTAATGAATGGGTGTAGCTTAACTGAATGTCAGCCACAATTAGCACACATAGTAAACCACTGAGCTAATCAATAACTGACTCTCACACTGAGTCCTAACTGAATCAGAGTGCAATAGATGACTGAGTCTAACTGAAAGTGACTCATCACATGTAACTGCATGTCCAATTGAAGGAGGTAGCACATCCATAACTCCAAGTAGCTCCGATGGAGTTAACTGAAGTGACACATGTCATCAGAAGTGGTTGTAGGTGCTAGCGTTAGCTCCAGTTCATAAATAATGACAAAAAAAATCAAATAATGAATGGAGGCACCTTCACAACTCAACTTAACTAATTATAACAATTAGTTAGAAATTAGGTGCATTTATGACACTCAGATCACCCCAAAAATGCTCCCTGTTTGAAGGAGGAAGACGAGTTAACCTCCTCGAATGAAGGAGAAGGCTTAGTTGGCCTCCTTGACTAAAGGAGGGCGTGGGTGAGCTCATGTTGATGTCATAGTGTGCTCATCTAATTCCAAGTAAGTCAATTAAACTTAGGATAGTGGGTAAATAGGCCAAATTTGACCAAATAAGTGTGCATGTTGGGTAAATGAATCCAACACCCCCCTTAAGCTATACTTAGGAGGAGTAAAAAAATGCATGAAATGCTAGGGCCTCCCCAAAAAAGGCCATAGATCACCCTGTACAACAATGTAACTCAAACAATGCTAAAAAATAAATCTAAGTGAGGAAAGAGGGAAAACCCAGTGGGAAACCCCCCCCCCCCTCAAGCTGAACACTGGAGAAGTAATCTGATCGCCCCGATGAACCCACCTCCAACAGTGAATGGAGGTAAGTGAACTTCTTCTTTGAAAATCTCTTTGTGAATATGTCTGTAATCTGCTCATCAGTAGGGTAGTATTGCATAATGATGGTCCTAGCATGCACCAATTCCCTGATATAGTGCATGTGTATCTCTACATGCTTGGTCCTCTGCCGAGTAACTGGATCTATGGAGATATTAATATCACTTTGATTGTCACAAAGAAAACAGTGGACAAAGTACTACCAAAATCAAACTCTGAAAGAATGCCTTGCAACCAAACAACTTGGATGCAAGAATTCACCGCTCCTTGGTACTCGGCCTCTGTTGAAGACAATGCAATGGTGGCCTGCTTTTTGCTAGACCAACAAATGGTGCCACCACCAAACATGAATACATATCCTAAAGTATAATTCCAATCAATAGAATCTCCCGCCCAATCTAAATGTGTGTAACCAACCAACTCTAGCTCAGAGTTTGTAGCATAGTGAATGACGTAGGTCATGGTGCCCTGAATATACTGGAGGATCCTCTTGGCTGCCTTCCAATAAATATCATGATGATTCTCCATGTATATTGATACATCATTCATGTCATAATAGATATCAAGCCGATAATGTGTCAAGTAAAGCAATCTACCAATCAGTTGGCGGTAGATTGTGCAATCCATGGGTGGAGTGTTTTTTCCTTCTTCAAGGCCGCTCACTGAAAGGAAAGGGAATGGAGCAGCCTTACATTCAGCCATGTTAAAATTAACTAACAGGTCTGATATGTATTGATACTGAGTGACCATTATCCCATCAGAATTTTGTGCAATTCCAAGCCCCAGAAATTGCTTCAAGAGCCCCAAATTGCTCATCTCAAATGCATCATGGAGGGTAGTTTTTATGACTGAAATGGAAGCAACAGTGCTTCCAGTAATCAAGAGATCATCAAAATATAAAAAAATAATAATAAAATTGCCATCATACTACTGTAGATACATATTCGGATCTGATTTACACCTTTGGAAGTTTTGCGGGAGAAGGAAGGCATCCATCTTGGAATACCACTCTCGTGGGGCCTGTTTGAACCTGTATAGTGACATCTTTAGTTTGCAAACCAAAGATGAATCTGAAATGTAGCCCTAATGCTGCTTCATGTATATCTCCTCATGAATATTTCCATGTATAAAGGTATACTTAACATCCATATGATGCACTTCCCAATGCTTGGATGCAGCAATTGCCAAAACTAAGCAGATGGAGTCCATTTTTGCAACTGGTGCAAAGGTCTCAAGATAGTCTACACCTTGGACCTGGGAGAACCCTTTTTCTACCAGCCTTGCCTTATATTTGTAGGTGCTTCCATCAGCAGAAACCTTTATCCAAAACACCCACTTTCACTGAACTAATTTCCTCCTTGGAGGAAGAGAAACTAGCTCCCAAGTAGCATTCTTTTGAAGAGAATTCATCTCTTTGTTCATGGCAGCTTGCCATCTCGGATCTTTCCGAGCATGGTAGTAAGACTTAGGATCTGAAATTATCATTAAATAAAAAAAATTGGACAGAAAAGAGTCATGAAAAGAGATTTCAAGAACTTCTGTTTGGAAATCAGTCCGGGTTCTTCTTGGATCATCAGGATTTCCAATGTTGTTACCAGCGGAAGAAAGTGTCTGTTTGGCCCAAGTTGGGAGATGTGTTTGCACTTCAAGTTCTGAAATTGAACTTTATGCTTGCTGGTCATTGATATAATATATCATAGGTTCCAAATCAGATTCCAAATCAGGGTTATTACCCCCAATTTCATCATCCAAATATTCAATAGAATAGGAAGGAAATTCAATAGTTTTCTCCTTCACTAGTTCTACCTCTTGAAGAGGCTCATCGAACCATACACTTATTTCAATGATTATTTCTTTTGTTCTGATATCTAGCAGCTTGAAACCTTTATATTCATCAGGATATCCAATAAACAAACATTCAACACTTTGCGGTTGCAATGCTTTCCTCTTATCATGCGGAATTCAGGCCCATGCAGTGGACCGAAACACCCTAAGAATCGACACATCCGGCTTGTGTCTAAATTAGGCCTCGAAAGGGGTCTTCCATTTCATGTATGAGTGAGGCACTATGTTTTGAATGTATACAGCATAATTAATGGCTGCATCCCATAAATTTTCAGCCAACTTCTTGGCTTCTAGCATGCAAGTGGTCATCTCCTTGAGAGACCAATTCTTTCTCTCCGCTACACCATTTTGTTGGGGAGTGTAGGGAACTGAATGTTGGATCTGAATACAAATTTCAGAAAATATATGCAGAAACTCATTACTGATATATTCCCCTTCATTATTAGATCTCAAAGTTTTTATATTTTTCTCGGATGCATTCTTAATCAGTGCTTTTAATTCAATGAAATTTTCTAAGACATATGACTTTTTCTTGATGAAGAAGGCCCATGTATATCTAGAAAACTCATCTATAAAAGTAAAAACATACCGAGATACATTCAAGGATGTGATGGGAATCGGTCCACTAATATCATAATGAATCAGCCCCAAAAAAATTTATGCTTGGCTTTCCTTCCCCCAATCAAACTTATGCTCAAGAGGCTTGCCCAAAATACAACCTTTGCAAATTTCGGTGGTAGCTTTGATGACCAGAAGGCCTTCAACCATGGAATTTTTTTGTAATTTCTACAAGTACTTGAATTTTATGTGGCCAAACCTCTCATGCCAGAGCCTACTAACCTCATTTCCATGAGTTAGCAGAGCTGTGGGATTTGCATCCTCCACAAAATGGGAAAACTCATAGGCTTTTGCATGATGATTTGCAGAGCCTTTTGCCACAAGTTTCATTGATGCAAGTTTAGTAATTTATACATCATTAGGGCCGAAGGATACTCTCTTGGGAACTCCAGTATGGGTCATTTAATAGACACTCAGGAGTTTTGATGCAAGAGATGGTACATACAGAACATTAGAAAAATAACCGTGCTCAAGATTTACTGTACCTTGTCCTTTTGAGATGATGGTAGAGTCATCTCCCATGTGGATGGGAATGCTCTTGCTAGTGTCGAGAGAAGAGAAATATTATTTGTTGGACATCATGTGGTTCGAAGCTCCAGAATCTATGAGTAGAGCCATGGACTTCGAAGTGCTTTCCATGAGGGCATGACCTCTTTCATGCTGGTATTCCCAATCTTGATTTTCTTTCCTCTGAAATATTTCCAGAAGATTTATGTTATTTCTCTCAAGGAGATGAGTAGCTTCATTAATATTATTTTTCATGTAGTCATATTCAGGGTGGAAGCCCTTCCTGCTTTATGAACACTTGACTTTTTCCTTCCCATGGTGGCCTTTGTTTTTGTTCTTCTTCAAGCCAGAAGGCTCTTCTTGCTGCTGGTTTTGAACTTTTGGATTAGGAGCTTTGAATTTGGTTTTGGGGTTCTTCTACTACTTTCCTTCCCCCTTCGAATCCTTGGGTCCCAAAGAAAAGAGAGCTTGATCGTGGGAGGATTTGATGATCCCCATCTGGACAAGCTTATCATGCTTGCTTGTTAGGGACTCAACGAAGGCATTGAGTGAAGGAATCTCGCATCTAGGGGTTGTGATATTCCCCACACAAAATGTAGAAACAAGCACCGAATAGTCAACTCCAAGTTTTGAGAGAATGGTGAGGATGAGCTGATCATCCTCCTTCTTCACCTCACACTGCTTCAATAGAAGGACTATATGCTTGAATTTTGTGAAAAAATAATTAAGGGTCTCAAAATTTCCATGTTGAAGATACATCAACTCATTTTCAAGCTGATAAACCCTCAAGTCATCCTATTTTCCATACAGAGAGGCAAGTTGGTCCCAAATATCTTTTGGATTCTTCAATCCTGAGAGGTGGAATAGAATATCCTTGGAGATAGAGAGACACAAGAAACCGAATGCTTCATCTTTCTTATTAAAAAATCTAGCCTTGTCTATAACATGAGTAGGCTCTTCTTCTGTGTCCATAGTGACCCGGTAGAGTCCTATGGCACGTAGCTGGATCTCCATGTCTCCTTTCCATTGTTGGAAATTGAACAAAGTTAAAAGATCTACGAAAGAAGCCATATGAAAGTGTTGCAGTGAATGCAGTGATCCTGTAAAACCTGCAAAACAAAACAATAAAGTCACTGTAAGTTCAAACAACCTGCACATTTCAGGTTATCATCACACCCAACATAATTGATTAAGCAAGCTTGATCAACAATTCCTTAACTTGGGGTATTAAGTGGTAAACCTTCTGGTTCTGGTGCAGTGCTGTAATTTGAACTTTTGCTCATTTTTTCATGCAAGATCCGTCAAAAACCATGTTTTTGAAGAGAGTGAGCTTCATCCTGCTGTGATCTCTGATACCATATTAATTTGTCACAGTAATCTAGGGACTAAAACACAGTCTCATAAGAGATTTCAAATAATTAAGTATGAAAATGGCATAATGGTGCGGCAATTGAATGTTGTAGCTCTGTATAATCAATAAAATAATGATAGTACAATACAACGACCATGTAAGGTGCATGAATTCCAAGATAATTCGAATTCCCAAGGAGGTCATTTGAATTGAATGAATGCGTGTAGATTAACTGAATGTCAGCCACAATCGTCACACATAGTTAACCACTGAGCTAATAAATAACCGACTCTCACACTAAGTCCTAACTGAATCGAAGTGCAATAGATGACTAAGTATAACTGAAAGTGACTCATCACATGTA
Organism: Pseudotsuga menziesii; assembly: GCA_001517045.1. Lineage (NCBI taxonomy): Eukaryota > Viridiplantae > Streptophyta > Pinopsida > Pinales > Pinaceae > Pseudotsuga > Pseudotsuga menziesii. The sequence continues at coordinate 32,725 of LPNX010649468.1, forward strand.
ACTGCATGTCCAACTGAAGGAGGTAGCACATCCATAACTCCAAGTAGCTCCAATGGAGTTAACTGAAGTGACACATGTCATCAGAAGTGGTTGTAGGCGCCAGTGTTAGCTCCAGTTCATCAATAATGACAAAAAATAATCAAATAATGAATGGAGGTGCCTTCACAACTCATCTTAACTGATTGTAACAACCAGTTAGTAATTAGGTGCATTTATGACACTTAGATCACCCTAGAAATGCTCCCTATTTGAAGGAGGAAACCCAGTTGGCTTCCCTGAATGAAGGAGAAGGCTTAGTTGGCCTTTTTGACTGAAGGAGGGCATGGGTGAGATCATGCTGATGTCATAGTATGCTCATATGATGCCAAGTAAGTCAATTAAACTTAGGATAGTGGGTAAATAAGCCAAAATTGACCAAATAAGTGGCATGTTGGGTAAATGACTCCAACAAGAATTGCTTGCACCTTCTCTGGATCCATTTTTAACCCTTCTTCTGAAATCATGAATCCCAAATAAATCAATTCTTTCTTCAGGAAACTACACTTTTTCACATTTATCAACAGCTTCTCTTATTTCAAAGTTTCCAATACCAATTAAAGATGTCTCAAATGTTCTTCTTTATTTCGACTGGAAATTAGAAGATCATCCAGATACACTATCACAAATTTTCCAGTGTATTCCTTCAAGACCTCATTCATCAATCTCATAGAAGTGCTAAGTGCATTAATAAGCCCAAATGGAATTACTAACCACTCATATAGTCCATTGTTAGTCTTGAATGCAGTCTTCCATTCACCCCCTTCTCTTATTCTTATTTGATGTTAACCACTTTTCAAGTCTATCTTCAAAAAATACTTTGAATCACTTAGACAATCCATCAAATCATCAATGCGGGGTAAGGGAAATATGTACCTGATAATGATCTTATTGATTTCTCGGGAGTCAGTGCAAATATGCCATCCACCATCCTTCTTTGGGCTAAGCACAATGGGTACTGCACAAGGACTCAAACTTTCTTTCACCAAACCTTATCCAATAGCTCTTGTACCTGTTGTTTAATCTCTTCATTCTCTTGAGGAGTCAGTATACAGGTTGCATTATTAGGTAAACTTGCACCAGGTATTAAGTCAATGTGATGACTAATACTTCTCACAGGAGGTAAAGCACTTTGTAACTCATCCATAATAATATCAACATAATCATCAATCAAGATTCTAACTTCAACAGGAAAATCATCAAAATTTGTAGAAGTTAAAATTACCTTTGGTTTTCCAACAAGGGCACAATGCAGTTCTTCTTATTTCCTGACTTCTTGTAACAATTCCTTCCTAGTCATTAGCAAAATATTGGGTCCTGAATCTTCTTGGGATGCTTCATCTTTCAAAGGTAACATTGTATGCTTCTTTCCACCCTTTTTCTAGAGATTAAGTGTTCTTCCTTCCATCATGGACAAATTTTATTTCATATTTCCATTGCCCCCCAAGAGTATATGTCATACATCCATATGCATTATATCACATAACACCACATATTTATAAGTAGCAATTTGTGTGAAACTCCACATTGCACTGCTTATTTACCAAGAGATGATGTCCTTTCTGCAACCAAGACACTTTATAAGGACTAGAGTGTTTCATCCTCTTCAATCCCAAATTATCTACCATCTCAGTGGAGACCAAATTATATGTACTACCACCATCAATAATCATCTTACAACACTTCCCTTGTGACTTGCACTTAGTCATGAACAAACTCTTCCTCTGGGTTGGTTCATGCACTTCCTTCTCTGTTTTAACTAAAACTCTCTTCATAATAAGAGATTCTCCTTCCTTAGAAGGATTATTTGTATCTGCTTCCTCATTGGACTCTTCATGAGCCTCAATAATATTTGCATTTCTATGAGCTGTAGATTTATTGTTTGGGAATTCCCATGACATGTGTCCAATTTCTCCAAAAGTATAGATTTTCACTTCTCTATTTCTGCCTCTTCCTCTAGCATTAAATCTGCCTCCCATGTATCCTCCTCTTTGGGGTGGTTGGCTACTAGAACCTTCTGCCTCATCCCTAGAGGTCTAAAACTTACTTCCTTTTCTTGTAGATCCTTTGCCTCTTGCTGTACTTATCCCTCGACTCTTCTGGTAATGTTTTCTCAGTAGCTTCTCTTCTACCCTTGAGGCTGCATGATAAGCATCTTCAATAGTATTTAAATTTAAAAATATGATATCATATTATATTTCATATGTTAGTCCATTTACATACCTGGCCACTCTTTCAATGTCCCCTTGTATATGTCCAGCTCTAATACTCAGCCTAAAGCATTCTTCTGTATATTCTTTAACAGTCTACCCTTTTTTCTAAGATTTTGTAATTGTCTAATCATAGTTAGCTAATAATCCTTAGGCATAAATTTACTTTTAATTTTATCTAACATCTTATCCCAAGTTTTGATTATGGACTTACCTTTTCTTTCCCTATGGATCTGAAGTTCATCCCACCAAATGGTTGCATATCCTTTTATTCTAGCCGCTGCATATTTCACCTTGTTCTTATTCTCAATCTCTTCAAAATCAAAGTACTTTCCTAGAGCATTGATCCAGTCCATGAGTTCTTCAACATTCAAGTTACCTTCATACATGAGAATTTCAACTACATGAGAATTTCAACTACATGAGAATTTCAACTGTAGGCCTGTTACTAGATTTCACCAGCATCCTCAATACTTTTACTTCATCAATAATATCCTCTTGCTCTTCTTTAGAGGATTCCTCTTCATCGTTGGTATCTATACTCCCTGGATTTTTTCTCTTCATAGCCTCCATCCTAGCTTGGAGATGCCTGAATTACCTTTGTGTGTCTGTCTCTATAGCTTGTCTTCCTTGACCACCTCCTATTGGAACTCCACGTGCTTGTCCTCACCTTGGTGGCATATTTAACCAACTTTGATACCAAAACCGATGCCAGGTAAGAGCTAGAAGGCCTAGCTTATCCTAATCAGCAAGAACTATTGATTAAAATATTATTCTTTGTGAGATGGCCTCTCACTAACTCAAACTTTGACAGATTTCCACAATTTCCTTTCCACAACAAAACAACTTCTGCAATTATGCCGCCACAATGTTCTTTCCATAGCTTGGTTGCAGATTGTGGATTGTGGACGTACCTTGCAACTTTTCCCAAAACGGGCTTCCACAATATCCTCCTGCAAATCTGTTTCTGCAACTCTTGATAGTCGTCGATCACTTGAAAAACCTATCTCTACCGTACGATCTAAAATCGTTTTGTCGGTTTAACTAACTCGTAATTTCGCTTCCAGAATTCATCTACAACCGTAGATCTATCAAAGTTGCAGATGTTTAGCTTAGAATTTTACAAATGAATTGATCAGTGAAACAATCAATTCATTCATGTTACATTCGTATGAACAGATCTCTATCTTAGTGGCTTCTGAGGATTCTTGACAAAGTCACGTCATTCACTCATATACAAGGAGATTTAACATATTCATGGTTATTGAAAGAAGACAAAGAGATTAAAAATATTCACAAAGAGGCTACAACTATGTTCTTCATTTCATCAACCATTCATGCATACACACACAAACTCACACAGACTTTGTTGATTATTAAATTCGACACTTAATATAGAACTATGTCAAACCTGTTAGATCCGAATAAGCAGGATTTGAACTCCTAAGTGTTGATATTATCAAGACAGTAGGCTTGTGTAGTCCTACGAATATCCTCATATGATTGAGGTGGACAGTAGGCTTGTGTAGCCCTACGAATATACTCATATGGTTGAGGTGGACAGTATGCTTGTGTAGCCCTCCGAATATCCTCATATGACTAAGGTGGAAAGTAGGCTTGTGTATCCCTACAAATATCCTCATATGACTGAGGTGGATAGTAGGCTTGTGTAGTCCTACAAATATCCTCATGTTGTGAGGTGGTGTACTTTACTATGCAAAGTAGATACACTATGTGATGTATGGCTAGTCATGGTCAATAGGTGCTACAAGTCTCCTTTAGGGATTAGCTACCCCTAGAGTGATTTATTTTAGCATATGACTATATGACCTGGGAAATACATATGATCATAGGTTCAGAAACAATCTTATGAGTATGATATGATTAATTAATGAAAACGCACATGGACCATGCATAGATATTTAATATAAGCACATAGATAGCGAGAGAATTTGAATTGCAGTTATGGTAAACAAGTTCAATTAATTAAGGGTTCAAATCCTTAATTTATGCAAATGGTTATTGGAAATAAACACTGATGGAGATGTACTAGTTATGTTCAGTTACATTTAGTTCAGTTCTGTTCAGTTACATTTAGTTGTATGCAGTTACACTCAGTTCCATTCAGTTGCATGTAGTTCCATTCAGTTCAGCTTAGTTAACAACTCAACTAGAGTTAGTTAATTAATGGAAGGAACATATCTTCTTGTGGGAGATAATTATGGAGTGCCAGCTTGGCACCAGATCATGGGGGTGCATGATTGAAGATGAATCAGTGTTCAAAGTGTTAACAAGTTGCTGATACATGCAACCATTCTATTTTTGTTGTAAAACCTAATTTGACTTGTTATTAAAGTGCTATGCACTTGGAAAGTTAGATACAGTATTCCAATCGATATACTCTCTCTGGTGCTCTCGGTGAAAGAAATCTACTATTGTGTTGTAATCATTCTATGCTACTAATCTATCATACTCTAAGATCGTTTGCTAGGTTTTTTATCCTTTGAATCAGTAGAGGGTTTTCCCAGGGTATATCTTGTGTTCAATGGTTTGATTTATGTCTTTGGATTATTGATGAGATTTATATGCACTGTTATTATGGATTAACTTTTTTTTAAGTTCAATTTTATTCATATTTTGCTCAATCACTAACATGGTATCAGAGCAAGGGCATGCAAAAGCTTAGTTTGCGCAAGCAACTACAACCTACATGATCTTGAGAAGTATTGAGCAAAGAGCTTGGAGCCATGGCATCGATCTCCATCCAACCGGAAGACCAATTTGAATATACTTCCAAAATGAAGGAAAGAGTGTGAATCATTCTTATGGAGAATGATCTAGATGTTACCTTAGTGAGTAAGGACTCTTTATGCAGAGCGAATTAAAGATCAAGTCAACATGCACCATTTCTGTCACTTTTTAGGAGACAAATTTTGTGGAGACATTTTGATCAATCCGTGAGGAATCAGACAAACGGTTGAAAACCCACTTCCAAAATGGGCCGATTTATCTTAACCACATGAATATTTAAAAAAAAACAAACTGTGTGAGAGACACGATCAGGTATTTGAAGATGAAATTCTCATAATTCATGTTATGGTCGTTTTCCCAAAGTGGACCAATTGATGGAACAACCCCAAGAGATGTAAGTTGGATATTATCATTAGTCAATGGATCTTGTGTATAATGAGAGCCTCATACAGTTGAGATCTCATCCAAAGAAGAGGATGATCATTGTAAGAAGTTTTTGTTTGAAAGAAGAACATTCACTTCAGGTTGCATGGGATCTAGTTTCTCCATGCAGAGATTTGCTACCTCCCACATGCACTCAAATTTGCAAAGAGATTGAGATCAAGGGATTACAATAATATCCGCAAGGAAGCAAAGATCAAGAGGGGGCATGCAAAACACTAAAAATATAAGTAGCCAATTTTTGTTATTATATGCTATTTAGATCTATATGTTTTTTACTGTTTTCATTACAGTCATATAGAGGATGCATGATTATTCATAAGATATGAATATAGAGCATGCATGATTATTTTATAAAATATGAATATAGAGGATGCATTATTGTTCATAAGATATGAATATAAAGCATGCATGATTATTTTATAAAATATGAATATAGAGGCTGCATGATTGTTTCATAAAGATAGGAATATAGAGTTGCATGCTTGTTTCATAAATATAGAGATGCATGATTGATTCATGAGATATGAATGTTGGGATCCATGATTATTTAATTATCATATGCTTTTATAAAATTAGATTATATTTTATTACAATCTGTATTCCTGGACTTGGAATTGTGTTTAGCATATACATTGTTGTTCCTATCTTTATTGGAATGTTATCAATCTCATGAGTCCAAATTTTCCGAGATGATATAAAGATTGATATAAGACTTATGTAGGATTGATATAAGGCTGAAAACATAATTCATAAGACATGAGATTTATGGCAACATGTTTGTTTCATAAATTGTGAACATAAGACTACATGATTGGATAGATAGAGGGCTTCATGCTTACCTCATGAGATATGAACATTGGGCTGTATATTTCTTTCATAAAAATGAATTTTTGGACTAATATATGACTGATACAGGGCTTCATATCAGTACATAATATTTTAATGGGTTATGATAAATTTGTTGGTCAATATCTGTACATAACTATGTAAATCTTTATCAGTATCTTGAAAGCATTTCATGTGAATAAAATTCATGAGTATGAAATGGTTCTAACGGTGAGAATAATTTGTCTTGCAGGGAAAATTAATATGCCCTTACCTACAAGTAAAGAAGGACATGAATGTGGAGTCATTCCGATGGTTGAGCCTAGAAGAGAAAAGTTCGAGAGGTTCCTATGTCTCTTGGGAAGCAGACAAAATAGATGGCTTAATTATATTATGATAGATGTGAAGACTCCTGAATATATTCTATCTTACTTAGATTCATGTGTCAAATAAGAGCTTCATATATATATGAGCATGAGTCTCCGTGATGGAGGGCCCATATTATGATTCTCACATTTACATGGTGAGAGGGAGTTTCTAGTCTCACTAGCTCCTGAAGAACCAATGTAAACTGGTTGATGTACCTCCTGTTAAAAAAATGAGATATGCATGATGCTCATATTTAGAAGGAAGCTGAGAACTATATTCAAGAATATTGTTATGATTCTTATGATTAGTGGTGTGACAGTCACCAGATAATATTTTCCTCGGTTAAGGAAAATGTGCAATAAAAGAGCCTGAAGAGTTTCAGGATGATGGACTACAAATCCATGGCCACACATATGAAGGTAAATATGAAATTTTATAATTATTATTTCATATTTGGAGGATCTCAAGTCATTTGAGATGTATTTGGTGAGTCATAGGTCCCAAGATCTGTTATGTGCTTTGCAGTTTGTACATAGACATGTACAAAGCATATGTTATGGTACCTATTTGGTACAAGTGTATGTGGATTCATATATGTCTTGATCAGTAAAAGAGAGTTTTAAATATTTATGAAATATGACTAATATAGTGATCGAGGAAGATCACATGTGTTGCTCTAGATAGAGCATGTTGAAAAGCAGTAAAGCTTTTGAGGGTTCTAGTCAGTTATATTTGAGACATGGTACATATCCATAGATGAGCATCATTGCCAACATTCTTATTAAGCTTCTGTCTGGGACAATCTTGGTATAGTACATAGGAACTCTAGTTGAAGAGGGAGTATTGATGTGTCTTCATAGGTGACAATAGATAGAGTCCCCACCAGTGAGTCATCATACATGACTTAGGAAGCCGAGGGCTATGATAGCTTGTGAAGAGAATCCACATGAGAAGAGACATGGTCAAAAGTCTCAGAGACTATTTATAGTCTGGACTATTAGAGAATAGTTAAAACCTCTTGGAGAGGTAGTTGGGGTGATGCAAATATAAAGAGAAGGATCACTGAGAAAGTGATCATGACTTGAAGAACATCATAGAGAATGGCATGCTCACAAAGAACTTCTCCAGATAACAGAAGATCCAAGAAGTCAACAAATGTTGAAGAGTGAAAGAAAAGATAAGTATTTATTTATGCATGTTATTACACATTTGTTCTATAATTTTGTATGTGATGGATTTAAAAAATCCATGGTTTCTAGTTTAGAGAAACTTTATTATGGATTGGATCTATATGATGCTACTTTGTGTAAGTAGTCGGTTGGTCTATCAACAGACCTGTTGTATTTTATGCTTACTACTAAGCATATGTTTGAGTACCTTTGAGGTACATTAGAATAGGCTCTTGATTGTATTTGATACATGGCAAACCTATTATTTGATTGTGTTATCCAGCTATTGTTTTAGCTTGAGATAAGCGATGTAATTTAAGGCTAGTACTACAAAAGCTAAGTGTATTGCGACTATTACTACAGAAGAAAAATGTATGTATGAGAGTACTACAAAAGAAAAATGTGTTTTTGCGGATAGCACTACATACTGAGGAGTAGTGTATCTTGGGATGCTACCTACTAGGGTGAAAGACTTGAGCCTACAGTCATTAGGTGTTAATAGTCAAGCTTTCTCGAAAACCATATATGTGTTTTATGATGAAACACATTCGAGATGAAGTCTTACTTCATTGAAGTCATGGTCATGATTTTTAGTACATAGGTATTGATGAGAAGATTGCAAATTTGTGACAAGCCTATATTTGTGATGAAGTTTAAACACTTTAGAGATAAGCTTCGTATGGCAGAGAATGTCTCCCTCACTGAGAGGGAGTGTTGAGATTACAACATCGGGAGTCATTCTCCAGTCTTGTAATATCAAGACAGTAGGCTTGTGTAGTCATACGAATATCCTCATATGATTGAGGTGGTGATGTTGTAAAGTCTTGTGAGTAATATCAAGACAGTAGGATTGTGTAGTCCTATGAATATCCTCATATGATTGAGGTGGACAGTAGACTTGTGTAGTCCTATGAATATCCTCATATAATTGAGGTAGACAGTAGGCTTGTGTAGTCCTACGAATATCCTCATATAATTGAGGTGGACAGTAGGATTGTGTAGTCCTACGAATATCCTCATATGGCTGAGGTGGACAGTAGACTTGTGTAGCCCTACGAATATCCTCATATGACTGAGGTGGACAGTAGGCTTGTGTAGCCCTATGAATATCCTCATATGACTGAGGTGGACAGTAGGATTGTGTAGCCCTACAAATATCCTCAGATGACTGAGGCAGACAGTAGGCTTGTGTAGTCCTACGAATATCCTCATCTTGTGAGGTGGTGTACTTTACTATGTAATGTATATATACTATGTGATGTATGGCTAGTCATGGTCAACAGGTGCTATAAGTCTCCTTTAGGGATTAACTACCCCTAGAGTGATTTACTTTAGCATATGAATATATGACCTGGGGAAGTACATATGATCATAGGTTCAGAAATGATCTTATGAGTATGATATGATTAATTAATGAAAACACACATGGACCATGCAAAGATATTTAATATAAGCGCAAATATAGAGAGAGAATTTGAATTGCAGTTATGGTAAACAAGTTCAGTTAATTAAGGGTTCGACTCCTTAATTTATGCAAATGGTTATTGGAAATAAACACTGATGGAGATGCACTAGTTCTGTTCAGTTACATTCAATTCTGTTCAGTTACATTTAATTCAGTTTAATTACATTCAGTTCAGTTCAGTTCAGTTACACTCAGTTGTATGCAGTTACATTCAGTTGCATGTAGTTCAATTCAGTTCAGCTTAGTTAACAACTCAGTTAGAGTTAGTTAATTAATGTAAGGCACATATCTTCTTGTGGGAGATAATTATGGAGTGCCAGCTTGGCACCAGATCATGGGGGTGCATGATTGAAGATGAATCAGTGTTCAAAGTGTTAACAAGTTGCTGATACATGCAACCATTCTATTTTTGTTGTAAAACCTAATTTGACTTGTTATTAAAGTGCTATGCACTTGGCAAGTTAGATACGGTGTTCCATTCAATCTCCTCTCTTTGGTGCTCTCAATGAAAGCAATCTACTATTGTGTTGTAATCATTCTATGTTACTAATCTATCATACTCTAAGGTCGTTTGCTGGTTTTTTTATCCTTTGAATCAGTAGAGGGTTTCCCAAGGGTATATCTTGTGTTCTATGGTTTGATTTATGTCTTTGGATTATTTATGAGATTTATATGCAATGCTATTATGGATTAAAGTTCAAGTTTCTTCATATTTTGCTCAATCACTAACACTAAGAATGTAATCTACAACTAACCTTATCCTCGAGCAACCTCTTGAAAGATTTGAGGATATCAATGGTAAATAATCATTATTACATCTAAACTAATCCAATATATGAAACAAATAACTACTCTTATCCTTCTATAATTTAATACATTGAGGCATAAAAATAACACTCCTCGCTTATGTAGAAAACAAATTATTTTGACTCGATGCTCCTGCATCAATATTACAAACAAAGAAACACTAGAGATGAAATCTTATGGATCACTAGAGGAGATGATTAGTGCTTGGAGGATGATGATGAGAGGTTTCACTTCGGTTATAAGAGGTCCACCAATTGTAGAGTAGATGAAACTTCCGCAAAAATAAAACCTCTGACGGCATTTAGAGATGAATTAATGGAAGCCTTAAATCTAATGGTCGGAGGAGACATGCCCAAGTGCTCTTATGATACATTGAAGGGACACTTTTAAGATCTCTTCAAGATATACTAAAATAAATAATAAGGTGTTAAGGGGTGTTGTTGTACAACCCTTGGAAGTAGAAATTGGATTGAGCAAGATGGAAACCAACAACATGTTGGAAGAAATGAAGACAAATATCATGCATTCATTAGGAATTTAATTTGATGCATTGCAAAATGAACAAGAAACAAGAGGAGTTAGAGAATCATTTGTCAAATTTATATCCGTGATGTACCTAGAAACATGCTCATCATGAATTCCCACTGAATAGTGTGGAGATTTGCAATATTTACAAAGAACATCATAACACAAGATAATGTCCTCAATTACTTGGTTTAAAGCTATTATATGAAGAAATCAAGGAGAACATAGGAAAAATATGTTTCATCGCTTAAAGAAGGAAAGGAACACCTCAAAAATTGCCTCAAGGTTTGTCTTATTAAAATCCTCAATATTCAAATTATTCATGGTTAATCAAATAAATTTTCTACAAATCGTTATTATCCCACTCCTTAGCCTTCGCCAAATCAAAACCTGTCTCCACACCCAAATCAATATGCAAACCTTCAAGGAAAACAACCAACATTATTTCCTTATCAATAGCCTCGATAATTCCAGTGGTTTGATCCTCAACTTTAGATACCTCAACAAGGATGGACACCACACCAACAAAATGCACTACTAAGACCTCCTTGGTAAAATAAGAAGTGTCATCCTCATATGCATCTACCACTACTATCTTAACCTGACCAAATCCAAACATTATTAACAAACATTAATAAGCTATCTCAATCGATATGCAATAACAAGATCATCACATATCCTACCTACACTTTGGAACTTATTAACACCAGTGAGCTTCAAATCCTTTAAGGAAAAGATGGTGATAAATTCTATGGTGATAAAATATGCTCAATTGGTGGCATATTTTAGGTGAAAAAAATGAGCTTTAGATAAGAGCAATATTGCATAAGTTCCACCAAACTAAAAATGGCCTTGTGAAGCCCCATCAAAAAATCCCCACGAGATGTCGAGGTCAATACCTAGAATCTCTTGGGATCTCTAAACCATAATATGATTGAAGCTTCAGATATTTGGAATTTGTAATTCTTCCCTAGAGAGAATTGCTATGAACCAAATGCCAAAGACTTTGACTACTAAATCTTTAATGAAGAGAAAAATGTTTCTGAGTCCCCATCCTCCGAGTTTTTTTGGGACTTGCCACTCACATCAATTTGACCAAGAAATTATATTTACTTAAGATTCAAGAACTTCATTGGTGTAAATGGAATACTTCAGAAGATTTATTCCCATAATTGTTGCATGGCAATATATACAAGGGATGCATGTCAACGCAATCCTTCCTGAGTTGCTTTAGCAAGTTCTGCCAATTGGTGTGAGGATCATCAATGAGGTCAACATGTTTGGTTATGTGTCCGCCTACATTGGGAAACCACAATCGCACCTCCACTTGAAAATCAAATGAAATATGGAAGTTGAACAAATATTTACAGTTGTGCACTAGATGACAGGATATGATAGTGCCATACACATTGAAGATGACACATACTAATATCTTAATAGATTTGAAGAGAAGAGAAGAGATCTATTTGTCAACTAATGATGTTGTAAATAACTACAATAAACTATACTATTATATTTAATAAATTAATAAATTTCCTATATAAAAACAACAATCATTGAATAGATTTCTTATATAAAGCAAAAACATTGAATTCTTATTAATGTAATTATTTTTAAGAAGAAGACTCGATCCACGGATTGGGGGAGGAGGTTGATAGCAGTCACATATGGATAAATGAATAGGCTTGCAATGGTGTTCACTTTAAACTATACTATAGTATTTATATTAAACTATTAATATTAATAAAGTATTAAAAAATTTGTAATAATTATAAAGTTACTGACTTGTGAAAAATTTAGAAGGATTCCATCAATATTCCATGTTTACTATGTAACAAATGTAGGGTAGCTCATTTGGCCTGCTGTGGCGAGGCTTGAAGGGTAGGCGACCCCATCGGGACAACTCGGCCCCTACTAAGTCACAAGTTATTGGTATATCTGGCTTGCAGGCTATTGGATATACTCTTGGGAGGTTGTTGTTCCCATGGTTAAAAAAAAACAAATGTACTCCAAACATCAATTAAAATGAAAAATGTATTCGACTAAGTGCTTAATGATGTGAACTGTCAAGAGTTAAACATTTGAGACAAATGGCAAGGCCCTTAAAAATATAATTGAATACAATCCATGTGTTAGGTGTTTTCCATGCACAACTACACTGTACACTAACATGAATTTCAAAAGAAAAATTCCTACTGTCATAAAGATGCCAATGGATACAAATGGGTAGAGAGGATGTTGGCAGTGCATTCTTGGCAATAATTGTAGTGTATACAAACAAAGTGTTGCACAAAGGACAAAACGGACCCATTCGTTAAATATGGCACCAACAATGAAAAGTGGGGATTACAAATATGTCAAGCAAGAGAATACTTGAAGCAGGCAGTTCATGCTTATGATGTATGTGCAATTGACATGAGGTTGAACTGGGTTTCATACCTCACCAATAAAATCCTAAAAATTTTCATAGGCACATAAGAGAGGAACCAAGTCTTCCACTATGGAAATTCAATGTTGTTATTTGCATTCTCATGGTGGGTAGAGATGGTAGGAATTTACTCTCCACCATGGGATCCTTCAGTTCAATTTATGGCAGCCTGATATTGTAACATCCCCATACCCCATAATGCAGATTATGAATTTTTTTTCTTCAAGAAAACTTGTTCTCTTTTCAAACCCCGGGCATGGACACTAACTCACTATTCCAACTTCATTCTCAAGATTAAGAACCCCTGTACATTACTATAATATTCATTTCGCCCTTGACAGATCCCTTGCGTGACCAAAATGAACATTTCTGCACTGGACCTCTCTTTCCGCAGTCCACGTTTTGCACTCCGCTTTCCGCCCTTCCGACCTGGGAAGTCAAAAATTAGAAACATAATGTGTCACAAAAACATATAATGCTCTTCTGCCTTCCACCTTCTGCACTTCTACTTTTTTCCTTCCGCACCTCAAAACATGGAAATCGGAACCCAAATGTGCAATGAAACATATAAACTCTCTTCCACCTTTTGCACTTCTTCTTTCTGCCTTCCACACCTCGAAACTGGGAAATCGGAACCCAAATGTGCAACAGAACATTTAACGACCCTTCCGCCTTCTGCCTTTCGCACTTCAGAAGTCGAAAATCGGAACTCAAATGTGTGAAGGACTTTTAATAGCTCTTTCGCCTTTCAACTTCCACTTTTCACCTTGGGCACTTTGGAATGCGGAAATCAGAACTCAAATGTGCGAAGGGACATTTAACAGCTCTTCCACCTTTCGTACTTTCGCTTTTCACCTTTCACACTTTGGAACTAGGAAGTCATAAAACTATCAATGACGGAACCTCTATCTTTTTTTTCTCCTTCCACATTCCGCCTTTCTGCCCTTTAGTACAGAACTCAGGAATTGGAATACTAGCTCTTTACTTAGCCTTTTTCCACTTTTCGACCTTCCACCTTTTGCAAGCAGATCCTGGAAGTCAGACACCCCACTTTCGGCCTTAAATTTTCTTCTAATTTCCACCTTTCATCTTCTTCCTTCCGTAGGCGGATCTCAGAAGTCAGAAACCCCTCATTCTTCCTTGAGTGGAACTTCTTTCTCCCACCTCCTGCATTCTGCATTCTACATTCCACTGTGGATCCCGAGGTGCGGAAACACAATAATCTGCCTTATCTTTTCTCTGGTTTTCCACCTTCCACCTTCCGCAGGAGGATCCCGAAATCCTTAAAATCCACCTTCTTCCCTGTTTAACTTTCCCTTTTTCGGTTTCCACCTTCTGCCTTCCGCAGGCAGATTCTAAGGGGTGGAAACACTAAATCAGATGCATTCTGACCTTTGTAACAGGATTCCAGCCTTCATGAACTTGAGAAAATGCATCACAAAAACATAAGGCATGTACATAAGTATAATGCATGAAAACATAACAAAAGTAAACTTCTACTTTATCATCAACAAGAATTCATCATATTCATAAGAAAATACATTGCATAAACAGGGTGGCATAAATACTTATCTTGATGATTAAGTTGTCCCACAACTAGCTATGTTGTTGCAACGTTCCACCCAACTATAGGCCAGTGTGTTCATTAATCTCTCAACACACTGCCACGCCAGAGATGGGCATGATTTCCACAAGGAACCAGGGAACAATAGGCTTAAACACAACCAACACACATCAGAATGCAGTCAACCAACTAACAGTTGGGTTTCACAGAGTATCTAGCAATACCAATAAACAATTGGGATTCACATGCTACTAAGGCCACAAGCCAAACACAATAGGACACAACCAAAACCAACTAAAAATTGGGCTTACCAGGCTTCTAAGGTAATGGATAGGTAGAAGTGATGGGCTAGTGAGATCAACCCCAAAGCTAAGGATACCTAAAATAGATTTGGCCTCATCTCCATGACTCCACCCCACCCTACACAAGGAAGTGTTACTTTCTCCTCTTATATAGTCCTTCTGACCATACCTTCCCTCTAGTGCTCACGTAGGTGTGCAGGCCAGATTTACCAATCCCTTTGATATTTTGGTGCGGTTCCTCTCTTTACTAGGCTTATCAGCAAGTTCTGGCCCTAATCCACTCCTAATCCTTCAAATAAAAATAGGGATGCAATACACAACAATTCACAAAGAAAAACCAACCATACATGATTCACATTGTAGCATACGGAAAACACTATAACAGAGGAATGCCACTGCGGAAAACAAGTCCCACGACTCAGGGAGTGAAACCAACCATTCTGAGCAATAACCCACTGAACATAAATACTATGGAATGACCAAATGAACCACACAGATCAAACGCAACTATGTAAGCAGGTTTCTAGAACAACAACGCACGTGAACAAAATTCAATTCGAGGGTACTATGAATGAGTCGAACGAATTAACATGGAATGGATGGAATAATCCATAAGGAAAACACAATAAACATGCTTACTCACTCTGTAACAGAGGAGACCACCGCAGAAACACCTTCCATGACTCAGGTAAACTAGACAATCATTCAGAACGATGAGCTGTTGTTCAACAACATTAGGGAAACCTCAGAGGAGCCCTCTTTCATAAAATCAGGTGATCTCCACACCCAACCACTTAGAAAAATAACAAATCTCTCAGCCCATAAGATTCACGACTATCGGATAAGGGTAAATGGTTTAGAAAATAACACAAAGCAGGGGCACAATTCTTGCTGCAGCGTGAACAACTAAAAAATAACATGATTCTCAGGTAGTTGGATGGATGCACAATGTGCAGGAACAAAACATGACTCTCCCCAGCAGCTCCACAAACAATGCCAATGAACAAATGAACCAACACTCAATGCGACTCAGGAGATGAGGGAATGGGCATGCATTCCCATGCAGTATTACTTGCTGTAGAAGCAAGAACACAACCTCCCAGTTTGCAAACTTGCTAAGTCAAGCCATTAGACTGCCATGCCTTGCTCTGCCCAAGGCATTAATTGCCTCAACCATCTTCTGGAAGAAATTGATGATTGAGGACAGAGTAAAAAAGTATTTGAGGCTTCACGGGTTTCCCCATTGACGTCTGGTCACACCCTATTGGATCAAGGGTTGACTCAGTCCCCACCCTATCCCTTGTGAAGTCATGCCCCCATCTCTTCAATGTTTGCAGTCCCATAGCTAGTTGTGGTTTTATATTAATTTTTACATTTACATGATTTGTCAAAATGTATCTACTGTGCTTGAATTGGCACTATCACCACAGGTATCAACCTTGATCACCTATCCACAAAACATTCATCAATGGTAGGGCCTTGGCCTTGAGCTCCATGCCATGATCTCAACACAATATTTACATCATGTACAATTAAATACCATGCGGTCAAAAATAGGTTATTACAATCCCCTCCCCCTTACAACAACACTATCCTTATTGCTTGACAAACTTAAACAAAATGCTACACTGGCATCGCCCTTAGTGTTCCACAAAATTTGAAAAAAAATGGATGTGCCAATCGCATGGCATCCTCCAACTCCTATGTAGCCTTATCAGGACCGTGGTGCTCCTTCTGCACCTTTACTTGTCCAATGGTATGATCTAGAACTCTTCCAGGTCCTTAATTGCATGCATCAATCCCTACCACCAGTCTCTTTCCGATCTTGGAGAATCCTTCTCCATAGGTTGGAACATCTCCAATGTCTTTGGCAACCAACAATACCTATGCTCAAGCCCCAAGCAATGAGTCAATTCTCATATTAGATTCACTAGATTTTCAAAAATCATGGATGTATCATATGCACATGTATATTAACATAAAATCAACAACTAATTCAAATACTGTATAGCATCTCTCAATTGAGATGGGTAGCCCTTCTCTAGAGCCCAACACCTCTCTCTCGATGCTTAAAGGCAGCTTTGCTTGAGGGCTCAACACCTCCTCCCAATGCTTACCAATGCTCAGGTGCTTCCTGTCTGGACACCATAATACCTAGGGGTTATTCTCTTCAGAGAGCCCCCACTCTCGTGACAGTTCCCTTACAGCGTGAATTTGTGTGGAAGGAAGTCTATCTGGATGTATTACACCCTGGGTGTCCCAAATGATGCATATTGGTGCCTATATGGCTGAGGTGCGAAGGGATGTACCCATATACATCCTTCCAAAGGAGCCATCTTTCTCAAACACATCCTCCCAAGGAGCTATGTGCTCCAGTGGCGTACTCCATCATCTCACCTGTCTTACATACTAGTAGGCATCTCACATGAGATGTCATCACAAAAATTCCAATCGTAGATTTTCAAATCTATCTCATGCATGGATAAATTTCCAAATATCAATAACATTGATATTCGAATCAAAATATGAATTCACAATTTTGCTTCCCACAGAAAATCATATTTTGCAACCATGAGGCCATCCTCATATTGTTTGGCTTTTTCAAGTGGGAGCACTCATCCCCTACTTACACAGGCTGCCTCAAAACCTGGACATCCACATACAACATGTCATCCTGACACCATTTTAGATCAGTTGAACAGTTAATAATATTCAATTTAGCAATCAACAACAAAATTTAAAATCTATTCTATTTAGAAGTTAGATTTCAATCATGAGATCCTTCTCATAGCGCATGGTAGTTTCCTGCCTTGGTTTCATTGGGTACAACCAGACTGCTCTGCTCAGGTCATTCTACTTGCAGCCTTCAGGAATTCCTCATATGTATGCTCAGATACACCAGGACCATTTCCTCATGGAACTACAAGTTCAAATGCAAGCTTCCTCAACCTATTCATAGACTCAACTTTACTTGCAGAATATCCTTTAATGAACCTCCTGCAATATCTTGCAAGTCCCACAAAATATCTTACATCTGTCAACTTTCTTGGAGCAGGCCAAATCATCATGGCTTCAATATTTTCAAGGTCTGCAGGTATTCCTTTATCTGAGATAATGTGACCCAAATAATGAATTATGTCTTCATAGAAGTCACATCTGCTCAACTTTGCACACAGCTTACGCTTCCTGAGGAATTTCAAAATTAGCCTCAATTGTTCTACAAGTTCTTCCTCATCCCTTGAATAAGTAAGAATATCATCAAGGAAAACAAGAACACACTTTTCCAAGTACCTTGCTCTGAAGGCTGCCTTATGAAAATATCCATTCTTGATTCTCACCTTATGGTGACCAGACCTTAAGTCAATCTTGGAAAACACCTTTGCTCCTCTCATTTGATCAAAGAGGTCATCCATTCTAGGCAAACGGTATTGGTTCTTCTCAGTGACTTTGCTCAGTTGTCTGTGATCAATACAAAACCATAGTGTACCATCTTTCTTTTTCACGAACATAGCTGGTGCTCCCTAAGGAGACACACTTAGTGTGATGTACTTCTTTTCCAACAACTCTTGCAGCTGCATCTTTAGCTCTGGAATTTCTGGTATGCTCAGCCTGCAGGGTGTCTGGGAGACTGGTGTTGCTATAGGAACAAGTTCATAGGTAAAATTTATATCCCTCTTTAGAGGAATCCCTAGAATTCTATCAGGAAAAACATTCCTGGATTCCTGCAACACATGAAATCCCTCCAACATAGGAGTATCATTCTCTATTGCCTCTAAAACATGAGTTGTATACACTCTGCAACCTTTCCCACAAAATTCTTATTCTGCGTTGTTGAAGAATGTCTTCCCAAGATCACTTTTGGAATGCCTTTCACAACCTTTAGTTTCCCTTCTTCATCTAAGCACTCAAAAGTCTTGTTGTAACAATCAATCTTTGCTCTATGTGCTTCCAACCAATCCATTCCAATGAGTATATCATAGGATTCAAGTGGCAGCACATTCATATATGCGTAAGTGACTAACCCATCCATGACCAATGGACATTTCCTTACCACCTCACTGAACTTCTTCTTGGTTCCAATGGCTAGTTAGACTAACCATGATATTCTATTATTTGAATTCTTCAAAGTGCACATCTCAACAAGTCCAGGGGTGATATATCCCTGAGTGGATCCAGGGTCAATCAAAACAGAAACAACCTGTTCAACAATCTCATCATCAACTTCCACCACAGTTGAGTTATGACCTTCCTGGTGATCTTCTAACACTGCACAGATTTTAGGAATGGTCCCTGCTTCCTGACCCACATTTTTGGCTCCTTGGGTTCTAGGGACTTGACCTTCATTCCCATTCTCAAGCGAACAATTCTTGCGTAAATGGGGTCCTCCACATCCCCAACATTTGAGTGGTTTCCTTGGATTTTCCCTCATCACTTTGGCTGGCTCAATCACAGCTTGTGATGGCTACCTTTGCTGCTTGAGGAGGAAAGAAGGTTTAAAACCTTTCTTCCTTGGGTTAAGCTTCTCATTCTTGTCATGGTAATTTATCCTACTCCCTTCTATCTCTGTTAACTAATACATAGAGTTTTTCTACATTTGGAGGTCTGCCAAAATCTGTAGCATGACTATAGTCAACTGGTTTTTCTCTGCTAGCGCCTTAATCATCCTTTCATTTTCCTCTCTACAACTCTACAACCCTACCCTTAGGTTTCTTATGGTAGCTACAACATCTGGGGAACTCTCTTGTTCCCTCTTCCCATCAGCTTCAGTTTCATTTTCTTGGATATTGTAAGCTGGTGTTACTTACCGTTCCCCATGTGGACAACTCTTGCGCAAATGGATCCTCCACATCTCCAACATTGGAGTGATTTTATGTTCTCCTGTGGATATCTTGGATTCCCCCCATAGCATCTTCCCCATTTCCACAGGGATCATGTGCTTCATCCATGTTGTTAATCTTCTTGGCACTGATCTTCTTTGACCTTCTTGGTCAGACCAAGACCAACTTTTCAATCTGCACTATGACTATGCAAAATGTGTTAACAACATCATTTGTTAGACAATCTCATAAATTCAAAAATTACTTACCAACTGCTTATTGCAGGCATGAACGGTCAATATCGTAATAGAATCTAGATCTATGGTCACTGTGCATTTCGTTGGGTTGGCTAAGTTTAGAAATTTGGCTAAATAACACTCTTTCTCACTGTAGTTTTCTTTCTGCAACAAATTGCCTTGGCACATTTATACCATTGCTGCAACCGCCAGCTCTGTTAAACCACAACTTGAGTGTTGTTTTCCATTTTAACTGTTCAACTTGGCCCATTTAGGCCCTAGTCCTACAACCTTAAGCTCTGATACCACTATGTAACATCCCCATACCCCATAATGCAGTTTATGAAAATTTTCACTTCAAGAACACTTGTTCTCTTTTCAAACCCTGGGCATGGACGCTAACTCACGATTCCAACTTAATTATCAGGCTTAAGAACCCATGAACATTACTTTAATAGTCGTTCCTCCCTTGACAAATCCCTTCTGTGACCAAAATGAACATTTCCACACTGGACCTGTCTTTCCACAGTCTACGTTTTGCACTCCGCTTTCCACCCTTCCCACCTCAGAAGTTGGAAATTGGAAACATAATCTGTGACAGGAACATATAATGCTCTTCCACCTTTCTCCTTCCGCACTTTCGCATCTCAGAACTTGGAAATCGGAACCCAAATTTGCAACGAAACATATAAATGCTCTTCTGCCTTCTGCACTTCTTCTTTTTGCCTTCCACACCTTGGAACTCAGAAATCGAAACCCAAATGTGCAACGAAACATTTAATGGCTCTTCTGCCTTCTGCACTTCTGCTTTCCACCTTCCGCACTTCGAAACTCAGAAATTAGAACTCAAATGTGCGAAGGGATTTTTAACGGCTCTTCCTCCATCCGCCTTCTGCACTTCGGAACTCAAAAATTGGAACTCAAATGTGCGAAGGGACATTTTACGGCTCTTATACCTTTCGCCTTCCACACTTCCGCTTTTTGCCTTCCACACTTCAGAAATCGGAAGTCGAAAAACTATAAATGACGGAACCTCTATCTTCATTTTCGCCTTCCACATTCTTCCTTTCACCCTTCAGTACGAAACTCGGGAGTCAGAAGACTAACTCTTTACTTAACCTTTTTTTGGTTTTCCAACTTTCGCCTTCTGCAGGCGGATCCCGGAATTCGAAAACCCCACTTTCAGTCTTAACTTTTCTTTAGATTTCCACCTTCCGCGGGTGGATCTCGAAAGTCGTAAACCCCTCATTCTGCCTTGAATAGAACTTCTTTCTCCCACCTCCCACATTCTGCCTTCCTCTGTGTATCCTAAGGTGTAGAAACACAATAATCTACCTTATCATTTCTCTGGTTTTCCACCTTCCACCTTCTGTAACTAATCCCAAAAGTCAGAAAACCCATCTTCTGCCTTGTTCAATTTTCCCTTTTTTGGTTTCCTCCTTTCGCCTTCCGCAGGGGGATTCCAAGGGGAAAAAACACTAAATCAGATTCATTCTGACCTCTGTAACAAGCTTCCGGCCTCCATGAACTTGGGCAAATGCATCGCAGAAACGCAAGGCATGTTGTTGATCGGAATATTTCACCTCCTGCGGACAGCAAGGTGTTTCGCTGGTCTAAATGGTTCAGATCCAGAACAAATGGATCACAGATGTTGATAACTCCCCCTAAACACCGTAGATATCTAGAATACAAGGCCTTGATAGTTCACCTGTGTACCTGCAAAAGAGTTCAACACGAAACAGATCAAAGGAACCAGAATATGATCTACTAATCTATGCTAGTGACTAAGGAATCTAGCAATATATATCTGAAATCAAACATCAACAATATATATGGGACAGAAAATCAACTTGCATTAGAAATATGAAGAATTTTACAACCAAGCCTTAGTGTTGACATGCATCTCCATGAAACCAGCTCTTCATCCCCAAAAGCTCCAACTCTAGCTCTCTATGCTCTCTCCAAATGATCTTGGGCCAAGAATCAGTCCAATGGCATAACAATACCTTCAATGTTGCCCCCTCAACCATGGCTATGAGCTCATATATATAGGGCTTTAATGGATAGAGATGGTAGAGAAATTAGTGGGTGAGGTGGCCTCTAAGATCCTAGGATGAGGGATCTCAAGCTCAACCAACCCACAGTAGTAGGGATAAGAGATATCTCGAGGCTTATCATCTAGAAGCCTTGAGAAGCTTCTCTTTTTACCCTTTTACCCAGGGTACCGCGCTTCTCCTTCTTTGACAGAGCGGTTCTGATAATAACTGCCTATGGACCAAGGGTGACAGGCGGTGGCACCGCTTGTAGACAATCGATGAAAAGCAATGCGAACAAGGGTACCGCTCCTGGATAAGGGAGCATGAGCGGTGCTAGGAATTTGTATGATAGACTGACAAGAAACCATTTAGTCTTCCCTCCAGAAGCTGGGATTTTAGGTCAAGTAGGTATGTCAAAGGTCTTATCACATGATGATGACAGGATTTTGGTATAACACATGTACAAAAGTATAATGCAGACAAACTTAACAGAAGTAAACTTCTACTTGATCATCAACAAGCATTCATCATATTCATACGCAAACGCATGGCATAAACAGGGTGGCATAAATAGTTATCTTGATGATTAAGTTGTCCCGCAACGTTCCACCCAACCATAGGCCAGTGTGTTCATTAATCTCTCAACACACTCGCACTCCCAAGCTCGGCGTGATTTCCACAAGGAACCAAGGAACAATAGGCTTACACATAGTCAACACACATCAGAATGTAGTCAACCAACTAACAGTTGGGTTTCACAGACTGTCTATCCAGGCCAATAAAAAATTGGGATTCACAGGCTACTAAGGCCACAATCCAAACACAACAGGACACAACCAAAACCAACTAACAGTTGGGCTTATCAGACTGCTAAGGAAATGGATAGGTAGAAGTGTTGGGCTAGTGAGGTTAACCCCAGAGCTAAGGATACATACACTAGATCTGGTCTGGTCTCCACGACTCCACCCCACCCTACATAAGGAAGTATTCCTTTCTCTACTTATATAGCCCTTCAGAACATACCTTCCCTCTAGTGCTCATGCGGGTGTGCAGGCCGTATTTACCAGCCCCTTTGATCTTTTGGTGTGGTTCCTCTCTTTACTAGGCTTATCAGCTATTTCTGGCCCTACATCCTTCAAACCAAAACATGGATGCATTACACAACAATCAACAAAGAGAACCCATCCATACATGCTTCACATTGTAGCATAGGGAAAACACTGTAACAGAGGAATACCACTGCGAAAAACACCTTCCGCGACTCAGGGAGTGAAACCAATCGTTTTGAGCAATAACCCACTGAACATAAATAGTGGGGAATGACCAGATGAACCACACAGATCAAACATGACTCTATAAGCAGGTTTCCTGAACAACCGCGTGAGTGAACAAAATGCCAATTGAGGGTTCTCTGAATGAGTCGAAAAAATGAACATGGAATGGATGGAATAATCCACAAGGAAACACATAATAAATAGGATTACTCACTCTATAACAGAGGAGACCACCGGGGAAACACCTTCCACGGCTCAGGTAAACTAGACAACCGTTTAGAATGATGAACTATTGCTCAACAACACTGGGGAAACCTCAGAGGAGAACTCTTTCATAAAATCAAGTGATCTCCACTGCCCAACCACTCAGGAAAATAACAAATCTCTCATCCTGTGAGATTCACGACTGCTAGATAAGGGTAAATGGTTCAGAAAATAACACAGCGCAAGGGCGTGGTTCTTGCTGCAGGGTGAACAACTTAGAACAAAACATGATTCTCAGGCAGTCGAATGGATGCACAGTGTGCATGAACAAAACATGCCTCTCCCCAGTAGCTCCAGAAACAGTGCCAATGAACGAGTGACCCAATGCTCAATGCAACTTGGGGGAAGAGAGAACAAGCATGCATTCCCATGTAGGTTTACTTGCTACAGAAGCAACAACGTGGCCTCCCAATTTGCAGATCTGCAGACATGTAGGCTTTCTTAGTCAAGCCATGAGACTGCTGTGCCTTTCTCTGCCCAAGGCATTAAATGCCTCAACCAACTTCTGGAAGAAATTGATGATTGAGGGCAAAGGAAAAAAGTAGTTTAGGGTTCATGGGTTTCCCCATTGACATTTGATTCCACAAGGGATAGGGTGGGAAGTGATTCACCCCTTGACCCAATAGGGTGTGATCTTGCCCCCATCTCTTTAATGTTTGCAGACCCATAGATAGCTATGGTTTTATATTAATTTGTACATTTACATGATATATCAAAATGAATCTACCATGCTTGACTTGGAACTATCACCATAGGTATCAGCCTTGATCACCTATCCATAAAACATTCATCAATGGCAGGGCCTTGGCCTTGAGGTCCATGCCATGATCTCAATACATTTACATCATGTACAATTAAATACCATGGGGTCAAAACTGGGGTATTACATATATGAAGAGTTGTCCAGCTCAATCGATAAGGTCATAGAGGTAGTAATCGACAGTGCTTTTGTGGATACTGCTAGGCCATGTGCAGTTACATATACCACTATAATCCTCAACAAGGTAGTACATTTGACAAAAAAATATATTATTAAAATCAATTTTTCATAAGAGCTATCTACCTTTACTTAAGCGCATACACACCAAAAATCAATTTAAACACATACACACTAGTCATAAGTTTAAATGGTAGGGCTGATCAACCAACTCTTAAACTAAGAGATGGTAACTAAAGCCAAATTTCAAAAGTTTGAAATAGGTAAGCTGCACGTTGTAATTTTATTTGGTTGTAGCAATGTTAAGCTCATAAACAAAAACTTTGTAGAAACTATAATTTAGTACAGATAAACTCTACGAAGAATGAATAGATCCACGGGAAGGGATTATAAACTGTGTTTGTGTTTTTTGTTTTCCCCGTGTTATTCTTTTAATTTATTATCTATTTACTTTTTGTTATCTTGTTTCATGGTTTATTAATGTTGTTGCATCTTCGCTTTAATGTATCTACTTGCAGGTGTAGAAAGCTTGTGAGGAGCACTTGTTAAGACATTGGGCTCTGAAAAAGAAAAGATGGATAGATACAAGATAGTATATCCAGGGAACTACCATCTCCTCTGCACTCAATGATACTATAAGATGCTCTTTATTCTATCCTTCTACAAATGGGAATAGAATAATTTTGTTTTGTCTTTTATAAAAATATTGTAGTTGTTATAGAAATTAAAGGAAAATAGAGACCAACTGCCTTGTTTTGTCATTAATCTAGCTTAGTGTATTATACAAAATTGAGAGTGTTTCCAGTCTTTGACATAGAAAAATTGATTCCAGTTCTCCATTTATTGATTGCACTTATTCTTTTTTTATTATGTATCCATTTATTGTTAATAATTCTAGTTAGGAGCATGATGGTTACTGGTTTTAGATTTTCATATAGCACATATCCAGTAAAATAATGTGGCTACTTCTTTTGCTTTGGTGAAACTACTCATTGTGACTTGTAGAACTATTCGCTATGAATGGTAGTAGCCAACTGAAAGAAGAGATATTTGGAGACCAATTTGCATTCATGGTGTTGTTGTAGCTGAAGCTCGAGAGCTAGAGACCAACTTGTGTCCTTCGAACCACAAATAGATTAAAGAAAAAAAAAACTATGAAATATGTGAACAACTATGTGAAATAGGTGAAGATGTATTCAATGGTTAACAAATAGAGCTCTTCTTTGTAAACCCATTCATCATGAAGGATATGAAGAAGCTCTTCCAAATGGAGTTGTTTTGTGCAAATCCATTCTTCATCAAGGATATGAAGAAGCTCTGATTTTCATTCTTCATGAAAGATATGAAGAGGCTCCATGACATTGACAAAGGCAGTGACAATGGCATTGGCAAAGGCTATGGCGATCAGTACGTAAACACAAATGTGGTAAGATGTCTATCAATTTTTTGTGTTTTCCTCGAATTCCGTCGCCACCGCAACAATAACGCTTTAAAGTATATGTAAATAGAATTGTAACACATGCATTTATTTTTATATTTAAATCAAAACTATAATATCAAAAATCGGTCAAATGAAAAATATGTAAAAGTCATAGGTGAACTAATACAGAGTCAATGAAAATCGATTAAAATAGTACCTTGGACTTCGATAGGGACTAATAAGATCTTGATAGTACAATATTCATGTTCATTACCATTTCCAAAGATTAATATGTCATCCATGAATAACATATGGGTGATGAAATCAGAGTCAATGATTTCGACTCGCTTCAACTCCCCTTTCCTCTTAGTTTATTTGATCAAGAGGCTAAGTGGTTCTGTAACTAATAGGAAAAGAGAGGGAGACAATGCACAACCTTGTCAAAGGTTACGAGAGGATCTGGAGAAACCGAAAGGTGATCCATTGATCAATACAATAAAATACATTTATTGTATGCACCCCATAATCCAATTGATGGATTGGATATTCATACCCATTTGAGTGAGAATGAATCTGATATATTTCCAACTTACTTTATCGAAGGATTTTTAAAAGATCTATCTTCAAGACTGCCTCTTTCAATCTTTATGAAGCGATCGAGTGCAATCCTTCCCGAGCAACTGCTAATGCGTCATGATTCTGGTGGTGATATAGAAAACTGAATTGTTCTTTAGAAATTGAACTTGACATAATTCCATTAAGTCTCTTTTAACGGGTCAAAGTTTGGGTCCCGTCTTTCTATAGAAAGACCTTATGGACCTCATCCCAATCTCAGCTCAAAACTAAATTTGCATCTTCCTTGCCAAAGAAAACAAAGCTACACTATCCCTTGGCTAAGAAAAAAAATTATGGAGTATAATTCCAACATTGTAATCCACAAATTCCTCATCCAAAGGCTAATCGAGGTCGAGTTACAATTCTTGCATGTGAATCTCCCTACAAGCACTTTTTCCATCATGGATTGAACCTCTTCGATCTTGATGTTATGCCCAAGGGTCATACGAACCTAGGTATGTTTATGTCTTACACATTTCTTATTCTTCCCCTAGGAAGGTGGTCCGTCCTTTGCATCCAGAAGCAAAGAGTTTCTTAGTTGGGTATTTTACCCTTTCCTAATTCTATAGAATCATGCAGAGAGTCTGACTTTCTAGAATGTAGATTCTCCAACTTCCCTTGAAAACTCCAACTTCCCCCAAGGATTGGACTTTGTTAGACTAATTGAAACTTCTTCTAAACAATACCAATATATTTTGGTTTGCATTGATTATCTTATAAAGTGGGTCGAGTTGAGGGCACAATTGAATGCAAAAGAAGACAAAGTAGCCGAGTTTTTATATGGAAATATGTTCACCAGATTTGGTGACCCATAAGAGATCATAACAAATTAGGGTTCCCATTTCATTTCACAACTAATTAAAAGTCTAGTTCATAGCACAAGATTTGTAATCAAAACCAAATAATTCCATGTTAGCGACTAGGCACTATTTTATGATTCTGGATTTAAAGTTTTTAAGAGAAAACTCAAAACTAGATGGATTGGCCCTTACGATATTGATATAATATTTAGCAATGGCTTTATTTAGATAAGTACAATTGATGAAGATGAAATTTCCCTTCTCGCAAATGGACACGAATTGAGAGTTTATAAAAAGCCTTTGACTAAAAAAGATTTCATTTTTGCATACATAGTTAAGCAGAACATCTGAATGAGACTACGGGCACCCTACCTTCAAAATATAGTAATAGTTTTTTATTACTTATCTCATTAAAAAAATAAAATAAAATAAAATAAAAAAACATAAAATTAATAAATACTTATGATGAAAACCCTATTTGGGCATCCTAAGATATATTGGTTATTGAAAACTAGCTTGTTGGTGTGGTGTCCCATCGTCGTTGTTGTAACATTAAAAATCTTTTTAAAACTCTTTTTGATGTTTTATAAAACTTGTATAATTAGTTTCAATTCAGATCACTTTTTGCCATGGCTTACCTTCAGCCCAATCCTTGACAATAATACAAAAGCTCAAATTTTCAATTTAAATCTTGAATTTAACCAAAGTTTTATCCTAATGTTTATATATCCATTAGAATTTTGGCTTAAATATTTTATCACGAGGTCTTCATAGCCCTGCGAACCCAAAACCAAGATACTATTACCAATTGTTCTCTAAATCATAACATTTAATTTTTTTCCAAAATATCTTAGTCATTATACAAGTCAACCATGTCTTTATGGATACTTTCCAAGTATTAAACTACATGTTAAGCATGAAACCAAATGTCAACCAAGCTTTTAAACCGACACCGAATCCAAATTGAAACCATGTGTCCTAGAGTACTTTAAACCATGTGTCCTAGAGTACTTTAAAAGTGCCATGAATAAGCGTTGAAGTGCTAAAACAATAATCAAAATTCCAAGTCCCGAGCAAGTTCACCCATTCATGTATCTAAATCTTTAAAGTTATATAGATGTGGTCAACGTGGAATAGTTTTCAAAGGAGAAATGTAGAATGGATATTACGAAAAAACCATACACAAAAAGTAGTTTCGATTCATAAAAAGGATGGTTTATTCAAACTACTTATACAAAGCCATAATTTATGTGATGCTACCATGCAATTTGAGTGGTTTTTATAGTGCATTGTATTGAGGAAAAGTTAAAGCACAATTTTGTTTATGAGATAAGCTGATCCCACGCTTGGGATACCCCAATGTTGAGAGAACGATTTGCTCACAAGTAGGATGCTTCCACCATATTTGTACAAGACTTGGTTTATACTGGATTCAAGTGGATCCCATTCTCAAATCCTACCATGAGATTTGAATGCAAAATTTGATGGAGAGTAAATCCCAAAAGTTAAAGTAGGCGTACAACCATCAAATTGGTGAACATGTAGCTTATGGATATGGATGCATGGATATGGTTTTGAAAAGGAATTTTCCAGATGGGACTAACATCTATTTTGATAATGTAGGAGGTGATATGCTCGATGTGGTGCTAGAGAATATTAAAGTCCATGGTTGTATTACTATTTGTGGTGTGATTGCTTAGTCTAATATTCACAATGAATACTATTTAAGGGGTTTATATCAGCTCATGCCTAAGTGAATAAACATGAATGGATTCCTTAAGTATACTTATGTACACTTAGATTCTCTTATGTTGTAGCAAGGTATTCAATATTCTATTTATCTACGAGTTGGTCCTTCTTGAGGGAAATTTTATGTTAGAACACCTTAAAAGGTTCACATTTCAAAAGGAAAATCAAGAGGATCTTGTGACTCATTTCTTAATATGTACCAACATTCATCGCCATCAAACTCTTTGCCCTTAGATCCTCAAAGTGTTGCAAATATTGATTAGACTTTGAACAAAGGACTTTGTCCACACCAATTTTAACAATTGTTCTAGAAGCCTATGCTCATTTGCCTTATTTTTCATACCAAACAACATACTAAATCAAAGTGATATATAGATGCATGAGTAGAAGTAAATATTGATGTATAGATTGTGCCATCAATCTTGTGGATGAGATGGGGAAATCTACAAATAGAGCACAGAAGGATGAAGGACCATAACGATTACATTGGTTGTGAGAGTTGGCCCTTTTCCATGTAATCAAAGAGGGATTATAAATAACATAATTTGTGAGCAACAACAATAAGAAAGTGGATTTTAAGTACGTGACACTGAAGATAAAAAGATGAAGAGATTGACAACATAGATAATGATTATAACTAGGAAAACAATAAGATAATATGTAATAAATTGATGTGGCATAAATAACGTATTGCACATTAGTTGTTTGATTCTTTGAAACTTTATTTAGAAACTATATCATTTGAGATTACAATAAGTGGCAATGAAAAGCTTAGTTGAGAATAAACAATAATAGTTATAGTTAGAAATTGGAAAATCTAGTCTTTAATTGTGAGTGATTGTTTAAATATACAATTGAGGTGTGGAATATGTTGAATAAAATAAAAAGTCAATCAACTTTGTTTAAAAATATTTTCTTCTTTTTATTTTTATTTTTTATGAGCTACAATATTAAGAACTATCAAGGCAAGAATTTACTTTGAAATTAAAATTGTTCTTGGCACAATGATTATCTTCTTCTTGCATGGTCCTTGAAATAGAGACTATGTATAATAAGAATTTCCTTTGAAATCAAAATTGTTCTTGGCACAATAATTATCTTCTTCTTGCAGGGTCTCTGCAATAGAAACTATGTGATTTCTCATTAAAAGAAGTCACTCTGTAATGCTTATTCCTTTAAACATGTTATCTTGATAGTATAAATAAGATATTGGATAATTGTTTATGAAGCATAGAAATCACTTTTAGGGACTCTTATGAGTGTCTAGAGGAAATAGTCACTTTGTTATTTCAATGTTATCTAGAAAATTACTAGACACTTTGAGGGCCTTCAACAATATGTGAATCTTTTTAGTCATCCTTGCTAATAAGGAATTAAAGTAAGGACTAGATGGAAAATGAGAGTCTAACATGTTAGCAAGACAAAAACATAGGAATACACACTATATTATCTATAATTGTTTCATGAGTTACACTTGGGTGGTAGTTTTGAAGTATAGTCAGCATTCAACTACATTGCCTCAATGTAGATGGATAGGTGAAGGTTTGGATGCCTTGTTGCTATAAGAGTTGTCATTGACTATTAGGTTTTCACAAATGGAGCATCTTTATCATTAAACAATTATTTCTGAAATCAAAGATGAAGACTAGAGCCTCAATAACATGCTCGCTAAACAACAAACTATGATCTAGTGATTGATAAAAAAAAATGGGTGTCTCTCTTTTTTCTATATTATAATTTGCACATTGCTTTTATTGCAACAATTAACAATTGGAATTTTTATCGAAGCAAACACCATTGTGTTTGTGATAAGGTGTCACTAGTCTAGATACAGTAGATACAATGTCTTCTAGCGATCCCAGAGTCTGAAGATTTTGTGGAAAATGTTGAAGAGCTTTGCACATACAGTGTCACCATGATAGTTTGTTTGCTTATCATATTATATGTTTGCTTTATAAAATATATGCAACTGAAAAAGTGAGAAACTAGGGACCAATAAATCAACAGTTTGTGTGAAGCATAAGCTAAATTCCAATTGACCTTCACAATTATAATATGAATATTCAATTTTTAGGTGATTTGAATTCGTTTAGTAAATTCAACGTCATTTAATTTTTGGATTTTAATTTGCTTATGGCCAAAGTGACTTTCTTGGTTTTCCATGCAGTGTGCCTCTATATTGTAGCTTTTGAGGATATGATTATTCTTCCAACTGTCAAATGACTCAAAGAGAGCTTTTTCTATGCTCACATTTCTTTCAATTTTGATAGTGGAAGCTCAAAAGAGGTCGGTAAAATGGGGGATAATAATTTGAGAATTCCCCAACACTGCAATGTTGGTTGAAGTGTTATTTCTCAACAATGTTGGTTGAAGTGTTATTTCTCAACAATTGCAATCCTTTTAGTAGAACCAATTATTATGCCATGTTATTTGGTGTTTCACCAATATATAAAGGTAGTTGTTGCGCCAATCAATCCAAATAGAACCACTATGAATTCGTAATGGCCATAAAATTCGATAGGCACAACAACAATGTTTTGGGCACTATGATCACTACTATCCAAGAAAGTATATCTCTTTGCTATGATTTGAAATGAGAATATCTTTGATATAAACAACAATTTAATTCTTTCTTGGGGGAGAATGGATGGTAGAATACATACCACCCACTCTTGGTATTTATTGCTTCATTCCATTCATTTGAAAGGTAGGGGTAAAAGGTTGTAGAATGCACAGAAACGGTCTAGCATATGAGAATAGTGGAATACTTCGTGAAATATAGAGAGGGGAATAGGTACTTCATTTCAATGTTTGTGGGGAGTGAAATACATGTACACTATAGAAGGAATCATTGTGGCCAAATAAAGTGAGTGTCCAAAAGCCCTCTCCCTTTAGTGTTGGTTGATTATGTTGTCGTCTTGTATATATATTCATTGTTGATCAAGACTTGGTGATACCTTGACCTTAAGTCAATCGTATAAAAGATGAGAATTTTATTCATGTCTAAAAAATACCAAGAAATAGGTCAACAATATTAGAGAGTGCAACTAGTGGTCAATAGATTAGTGGAGTGTTTAGAACACATCTTGGTTGCTATCACAACTAAAGTGTTTTTAAAAGAAAGAGGAAAAATATCTAAGTATAGTAGAGGGAAAAAGTCTAAGAGTCATGAGGCACTAGCTTAACATCAACATCATAATTGGAACTAAAAGTAGTAGAGGAGAAAGAGGGAGAAGAGGTACCCCGATATCCATTTATCACTATCAAGGAAATGATACAAAGTTGGATAACATACTTTGGAGAGTACTTATGGGTGAGGGGGTTTGACTAGTTAGGAGGAGCTATGGAGTTGTTGACGCCCTCAATAGATCCCAAGCCCTAGTGATTGGGGACCCCCCATTTTTTTTTAAAGTCATTACTTAAGCTTTTGAGGTGATATGTGTTGCTAGAGTATTTCAATTTCTTTGATTGATTTTCTTGACTAAGTCTATCACTTGGATTCCTTTTAAATGCTTGTGACTTGATGGTTGCCAACTTTTTATTTGAGTTTAGTTTTGGTTTGATAATCATTGAGTATCCTTTGCTTAATTTACATTGCAATTATGTGATGATTTCAAAATCCTCTTACTTGCAAAGATTGTATTTGAAATGTACTAGCTTATATTGTGATAGCTTGATTGCATTAGTTTTCTTGCCATGTTTATGGAGGAATAGTGAATGGTTTATATTTGTGGCTTCGTAATCATGGGTGTGAAGAAGAAAAATTCCCATGATAAAGAATATAAATGCATAGTAATCAGTGCATACATATACATTCATTGAAATCAATGAATTTGCCTCGGCTATGTTGCGCAAGTTGTTATTAAAGGGGCAGTAGGAGGGGGAGGGATTATCTTCAGTCCCCATGGCTTAATTTATTTCCAGTATGCTTGGGGATTAGGTAATGCTACAAATAACCAAGCAGAAGATTTGGCACTTCTTCAAGGTCTCCTACAACTTAGGAAAAAAGGAATAATGTAGGCAAGTGTAACATCCCGATTTTGACCCCGTTTGCATTAAAAATGTATATGATGTATATATTGTAATTAATCATGGTGTGGAGCTAAAGGAAAAATCCCCACCATCGATTTAACATGTTATGTTCCGGTGATTAAAATCGTTGACAATGGTATATCATGCTATCCGACACATTATAATTTTGGCATCATGTAAATATGCATTTTAATTAAAATACCCATAACAAGCTATGCCAATGCAACCATAATGAAAAGGGCATGATTTCCTAAGGATATGGGGGGGGGGGGTTCTAAACCTTGGGAGCCATTGGGGAATAGCCAAGTGTCGAATTATAAACCCATTTAGTTTTCACCTATCTTTTGTCTTACTCACCATTTATCCCTTGTCTCATTCAACAACCTTTTTTTTCTTATTCTTGTCTCAACTACCAAATTAAATCCTCTGGAGTTAGTTGGAGGCAGTTATTGCCCTAGGAAAAAAATTTTGCATGGGAAGTGGTGTGTGGAAGGACTGTCAGTCCTTTCCCACACGCACACTCTACTAGGGAGCATGTTCATCCTCATGTGGGCAGGAGGAAAAGAGAGCATGACCTCATTCTTCCATTTTACTCGCACACAGAGTTGGGGAGCTATTTTTACCTTCACGATTTTTCTGTTGTGTGTTCTCATTCATCATTTTGGGCTCCTGGACGTTTTCCCTCATCCTCAGACATCCACATTGG
Organism: Pseudotsuga menziesii; assembly: GCA_001517045.1. NCBI lineage: Eukaryota > Viridiplantae > Streptophyta > Pinopsida > Pinales > Pinaceae > Pseudotsuga > Pseudotsuga menziesii. Next base: position 66,506 of record LPNX010649468.1, read on the forward strand.
GCTCTCTCTCTAAAACATATGAAATTTTCCTGTGTGTGAATTTCATTTTTGGATTTTGCTGTGTGTAGTTTCTCTTCATGTTGTGGGTATGGGTATGTGAATCCACCTTCACGCAAGTTGCATTCCTTTCCTCACGCAAATGAGAAATCACTGCTAGTTTCCCCATGAATTTGGGTTGATGTGAGTTTATTGTTGAGTCATTTTGGCCACGATAGGTCCATAAACAACTCTAGAGTCAAATTGCTCAGTCTGGGATGTGTATTACCCAATTGTCGTTTTGGTTTTGGTCTGTGGTGTTTTCCTTTCAATCCCAGAGTTGTTGTTTTGATGTGCGTGCACATTGGTTGGTCTTTGGAAAGTTTGGGAGTGGAAATGGAGCTCGAGTGTGCTTCATAAACCTAGTACGTGCAGGATCCTCACAGACAGAGCTAGAGGGATGACTTTCTTCTCTACACCCCTTGAATAGCACTGGAAGGTAAGTCATGACCCGAGGGACTGTGCAGCAGAGAAGGGGATGATTCCTTGTGTTGGGTGTGTGTGGATGTCTTAGAAGTCAGGCTACCTCTGGTGCATGTGTCCTTAGCTCTTTAGTGAGCCCACTAGCTTAGCAACCAATGTTTCCATCTCCCGATAGCCTGATAAACCCAACTGTGTTGGCTTGGCTAAGTTGTGTATCCTTGGATACATGTGAGCCTGTGAGTTTCCCCTTTCTCTTTGTGGAATCATGCCCAGCTTGGGAGTGGCGGTGTTGCTGAGAGATTGATGAGCACACCAGCCTATGGTTGGGTGGAACGTTGCAGTGACATAGATGGGTGCGGGATGAGTTTCTTCATAAGATAAGTATTCTTGTGTTTAAATCTCTACATTTACATTTGATAATGAATTACAATGAACATGTGAATCAATGGAATGGATTTGCTTCTGATGTGCGTTAAATATTTATGCATTTGTGCATGTTATTACTTCAATGCATTTCATTTTATGTTCATGGGGCTAGTTTCCCGAGTAGATAGCAACATCGATAACGTCCTCTTCGTTGGTCGGAGGGTTGGGGATGTTACAACAAGGGTCATAGGATATTCGTAACACCTCATTGGTCTTATGGTGAGAAATTACAGCCTGAAGGACATCCATTTAAAACAAATACTTCTCAGAATCCAAGACTTATCTTCTAAATTCCTTTTTTCATGTGCTTCATAATAACAACAAGGAAGTCGATCATGCAGGAAACAGAGTAGTGGTATTGGAACCCAGTACCATATTTATTACTAAACATGTTTACGAGTAGGACCCACTCCCCTAAAGGGAGCCTCATCCTCTCTCTATCATGTGGTGGCTTTACCAGCACGTGGTGTCTCATCCCGAGAGGGTGGTAATACAATTCTCGTTTAAGGATGGAACAAGCTGGGAGATGGAGTGATCCTTTAAAGCATGTAGAGTTGATGGGTATGCTCATAGTTCTAGTCCTGCAACACCCGCTCGTCCAGATAGTACATTGCTTTGTAGGTTTGATGACGCCAAGAGTGTTAAAGTATTGTAACTTTGAAATATATTTCATATGTATTGATTGTATTCCTCCATCAAGATATGAGTTTGGCCATGTAAGAGTCATAGAAAGAATCAATGTAAACCTCCGGATGTAAGTAAGCTCAACCGTACCCAAGTGCCATTATAATAAATATGATTTTTGGTGTTTTTCTAGACAAGTCGGCCCTGCTAGTTAGACAAGTAATCCCTTTTAGGTCCTAGGTCAAGTCAAATGACAAATATAAATATGGAGGTGCTCCCCCTCATTTGTACACACTCACTCAATCAAGTTTGCAAGAGAGAGAAGAATAAGTGTGCCAGAAAGAAGAGAGAAGCAGTTGTCTAAGTTTTACACTGCTTTGGTTGAGATCTATATTGAGGAATTTTTGTAGAGTTTTCTCCCTTGTGGTTTCCCCGAGGAACATCTTTGTGTTACTGTGCTTGTTGTTCTTTCAATGATCCTACCAGTGAAAATTGTTTTAAGATATCATCTAAGCAATTAAGAAAAACTTAACATGGTATTAGAGTTACCCTGAAAGGAGACACTACACAGCTAGGGTTTGTTACTCCAAACAAATCCCTTGATAGATCAACTAGAAAAGAGGGCTCACTCAAATCACCCTAGAAGGGCACATATTTATGTGAAAACAGATTTGAATTCCAAGAAGTTTCAGTTTTGGACCAGATACTACTGCCGGGAAGAACTAGGGCTTCATTTTTCTTGAGATTCCATCATCAATATCTGAAAAATAAATATATAGTCTAGCTCTCCCTAGAAAGGCACATATTTTCCATCACTCATCCCTACCTATGATCCCAACTAAAAAATTAGGTTTTCTACATTAAACCCTAGGTCATCCCGAAGAAGGTCAACCAGAAGCTATATTCATCAAGTAAATACTACTTCTTCTAATTCCATTTGAAGTTCTCATTCTGTTAAAAGATGGCAAAGAGTACCAAGATAGATGAGAAACTTGAGGGTGTTGAAAACTTCAGAGCATGGAAGTATCAGATCATGCTCATCCTAGAAGAAAATGATCTAGAAGGATTTATAAAGGAGGAAGTGGCATAACCAAAAGAAGCTGGACCTAAGTCCAAATACAAGAAGGATATGATCAAGACTAAGAGAATCATAGTTGATTCCATCAAAGATAAATTTATTCATCAAATATCCTCAAAGAGGAAACCAAAAGAAATGTTTGATGCTCTATCCAACTTATTTGAAGGAAGAAACATCAATAGAAATATGACCTTGAGGAATCACAACAAAAGTGTAAATTTTCAAAAGTCAGAAACCATGCAATTATATTTCATAAGAGTAGCTCAAATTAAGGAGTAGTTGGAAGCTATTGGTTATATGGTTGAAGAAGCATAAATTGTAATGACTGCCTTGAATGGTCTTCCAACAAAATGGGAATCCTTTATCCTAGGAATCTGTTCAAGAACAATACTAACCAAATTTTGATAGTTATGGGAAGAATGTGTTCAAGAATAAGAAATAATAGCATCTAGAGAAGAGAAGCTAAATGAAAATGAGGATCAATCTTTGGCAGTCCATACCAAAGGCAATAACAAGAGAAAGAGTTATGACCATCCTCCTAGAAAGACTGAAGGGTTTAATTATTCCAAGAAAGACTTCTCCAATTATGAATGCTTCACTTGTCATACGATGGGACACATTGCTGTAAACTGTCCCATGAAAGCATAACGAGTCAAGAAAAAGAAAATATCTCATGCCCATGCTACTGAAGACAATGATCAAGAAGATGAGTAAAGAGCTAAGGAAAATGAACATTCCTGTGAAGAATATGTCTTGATCTCTACACTCACATGTTCAATCTCACTAGGGAATGACACCTGGCTAGTATATAGTGGTGCCTCCAAGCACATGACAAGTTACAAGGACTCACTCGCATGTCTTTTATAAAAGGAGTCCCCACACAAAGTAATTCTTAGAGATGATTACCAATATCCCATCAAAGGAATGGGAGAAGCCTCCTATAAGGTGGACTCTGGAAATTCCATGAAAATGAAGGATGTCCTATATGTCCCAGGTCTAAGGAAGAACCTTCTTTCTATCTCATCCTTAGATAAGAAAGGGTTCAGAGTTTCTTTTGTGGATGGAGAAGTTCTCATGTGAACAAAAGGAAAAATGATAGATGATGTAGTAGTGATTGGAGTTGAAGAAGGAGGACTTTACATATTAAAGGGACATGTAGATTCATCATTGATGAATAGTACCATAAGCACATGTGAGCTATGGCACAGAAGGATTGCTCATATACATTACAAATCATTGCCAATTGTGAGCAAGGTTGTGACATGTTTACCAGAGGTTCAAATAGATCATGAAGGAGTGTGCAATGGATGTACAGAACCCTTATCGAAACACAAACAACAAATCAAAATGGATCTTAGTTATTATTCATTCAGATATATGTGGGCCAATGAAAACTACTTCCTGAAGAAGAAGGACGAAGTGTTTGAAAGGTTCAACGAGTTTAAGGCCCTTGTAGAAAACCTCTCTGAAAAGAGGATTAAGATCTTAAGATTGTATAATGGAGGAGAATTCACATCAAGTGAATTCAATGAGTACTGCAAGGAAGATGGGATTAAGAGGGAGCTAACTATTCCCTATAATCCACAACAAAATGGTGTAGCAAAAAGAAATAATAGATCTATCATGGAAGTTGTAAAATCCATGATCCATGATCAAGATATACCTATGTACCTATGGGCAGAAGCAACCAGAACAACAATATATGTTCAGAAAATAATTTCCCACAATACCCTTGGAAACAAGACTCAGAAGAGATGTTTACCAAAGAAAATCCTAATGTCAGTCACCTAAAGATATTTGGTTTTCCGGTATACATACACATTTCCAAGGAGAAAAGATCAAAGCTATATCCTTTAGGAAGGAAGGGATTTTTTGTAGGTTATAGTGAGCAATCAAAATCTTATCGAATCTATATCCAAAGATATCATCAAATTGAATTAAGTAGAGATGTCACCTTTGACTAAGATACAACTTTCAGAAAATCAAAGAAATATAAGGAAGATGAAGAGGAGCATGAAACTCCCAGAGCTGCGGAAGATCCTAAACCAGTTAAGAACAAAGAAGAATAGCAAATGCTTGAGGATCATGACATGACAGAACCTCAGAGACCTAAATAATTTCCCAATGAAATTATCTCACGTAAAGAAGACCTGCATGGACTTGTGAAGTATCAAAGAAGCAAAAATACATGGTATCCCAGAAGGAACCATCAAAGAAAGAAAGGATCCAAATCCATACCCTAGTTATGTAGTTTTGGTGTGTGATCTCGTTGATAAAGAGCCAACATGTTTTGAAGAATCAATAAAGCAGAAGGAGTGGGTTGATGTATAGATTGAGGAATACCAATCCATTATAAAGAATGATGTATGGGAAATAGTACCAATACCAAAGGACAAGTCAGTGGTATCCTCGAAATGCATGTTCAAGACAAAGCACTCAACAGATGGTAGTATAGAGAAGTACAAGGAAAGATTCGTAACTCATGGATTATCACAGAAGGAAGAAATCGACTATGAGGAGACCTTTGCACCAATAGCTAGGTGCACCTCAATTAGAACCATCCTTGCCTTAGTATCCAATATGAAGTGGAAAATACATCAGATGGATGTAAATACAACCTTTCTAAATGACTTGATATAAGAAGAAGTACATATCGAACAACTGCAAATACTGATGATCAACAAACTCATGTATGTAAATTAAGAAGGTATTGTATGGGTTAAAGCAAGCACCCAGAGCATGGTATGGAAGAATAGATGGATTCCTGATGATTTTGGGATTTACCAAGAGTAAAGCATATTCCAACCTATACTATAAAGTTGAGGGTGATGTACTTATGATATTACTACTATATGTAGATGATCTATCACTAATAGGAGAAGATAATCCCATCAACGAATGTAAGAAGAAGCTCATTGCAGAATTTGAGATGAAAGACCTTGGAATGATGCACTATTTTCTAGGTCTTGAAGTATGGAAGTATCTAGATGAGATTTTCCTAAACCAAGGAAAATATGCAATAGAAATCCTAAAGAGATGTGGGATGATAGATTGCAAGGCTATGACTACTCCGATGACAACAAATTTGATACTATTGAATGATGACACTTCGGAAGCAGTAGATGCCACCTTATATAGACAAATCATTGGTTATCTGATGTACTTAACCAATACAAGACCAGATATATGTTTTGTTGTAAACACTCTTAGTCAATATATGGTGAATACCAAACATATTCACCTAGTAGGAGAAAAACATGTGATGATGTATCTAAAGGGGACTTTAGACTATGGTCTCAGATATGCATCAAATGGAGAGATCAGATTACATGGATTTACATATTCATATTGGATAAGAAGTGCCGAAGATAGAAAGAGAACTTCAGGATGTTGTTTTAGTTTGGGATCAAGCATGATCTCATGGTTCAGTAGAAAGCAGTCCAGTATTGCACTTAGCAGAACTGAGGATGAATACATTGCAGCATGTTCAACATGTAGTGAAGAAGTATGGATTTGCAAGATGTTTACAAGATTATTTGATGCAGAGATAGATGTTACTGATATCCTTTGTGATAATCAAAGTTGTATTAAGTGGACAAAAAACCCGGTGTTTCATGATAATTCAAAACATATCGAAGTTAGATATCATTACATCTGAGATATGGTATATAATGGATTTGTAAAGCTCAAGCATGTTCCTATAGAGGAACAAGTGGTAGATGTGTTGACTAAGCCTCTATATTGTGTAAAGTTTGAATACTTTCGAGACAATCTTGGCGTAGTCCGAAAGGACCTCCCTCAAAAGAGGGAGTGAAGGAAGATGGTAGAAGGATGCAGCTGTGGTAGCTCGGACTAGAGTAGGGTAAGTCTGGATGGGCTTGTTTTCACAAAAGGGTTAGTAAGTCAGACAAGGCATGTTGATCATGTGGGGATCAATATGTATGGCTATGCTTGTTTATCCCAATAGGGTTAGTAAGCCAAGACAAGGCTTTTTGGTCCCCAAGAAGATCCATATGTCTGAATAGGCCTGTTGACTCAAAAGGGTTAGTAAGTTATACAAAATAACCGGATGGATCTATTAGAGAACTCACCATGATACCGCTCCAAGATATTTAGAGGGCACGATGTAGTTTCAATATTCCTATACTGATGTAGCAGGTTCAGTATTTTTATACTGATGTTGTTGAGATGATTGTTGAGATAGTTTCAGTATTCCTATATTAATATGGCAGGTTCAATATTAACATAATGATGAGTGATGAGATAATTTTAGTATTTCTATACTGATGATGATGATGTTGTTTCGACATTTTTATGTTGATAATTATGATGTTCTGGCATCTCTATGCTAGTGATGTAGATGATGATCTAGCATCTATTGATGATATTTTTTTAGCACTAACATGCTAATGTTGTTGTTGTTTCCATATTTACATACTCATGTTGCAAATGATGTTTCAATATTTACATACTAACGTTGCAAAAGATGCTCCAGTATTCACATACTAATTTGGCAGAACATGATTCAATATTCACATACTGATGTTGCAGAAGATGATCCAATATACGGAAAATATGATTCAATATCCACACAGTGATGTTGTAGAAGATGATTCAGTATCCACATACCGATGTGATAGAAGATAATCCAGTACACATAGAAGATGATTTAGTATTTACATTTTGAGGTTGTAGAAGATGATCCAATTGAGATCGATGATGAAGATTTATGATGGTGTTCCAAAAATTCCTGTGACATATAAAGACTCACCAATCAAATGTACAGTTGTGGTAGTAGCTACTACCTTGGTTTAATACCTTCCTAATTAAGTGGGAGTGTTAAACTAGTGTAACTTCAGAAGATATTCCAAATTTATTGATTGTATTCCTCCATTAGGAGATGAGTTAGGTCATGTAAGAGTCATTGAAAGAATCAATGTAAACCTACAGATGTAATATGGGTCAATAGTACCCAAGTGTCATTATAATAAATATTATTTTTGGTGTCTTTCTAGACAATTCAGCCTTGTCAATTAGACAAGTCAACCCTGTTACATCCTAGGTCAAGTCAAGTGAAAAATATAAATAGGGAGGCGCTCCCCCTCATTTGTACACACTCACTAAACCAAGTTTGCAAGAGATATAAGAACAACTGCACTAGAAAGAAGAGAGAAGTAGTTGTCTAGGTTTTACACTGCTCTAGTTGAGCTCTATACTGAGGAAGTTTTGCGGGGTTTTCTCCCCTGTGGTTTCCCCAAGGAAAATATTTGTGTTCTTTGTATTACTATGCTTATTGTTCTTTCAGTCATCCTACTAGAAAAAATTGTTTTCAAATATCATCTAAGCAATTAAGAAAAACTTAACAAAGAGAGCCATGGATGAGGGAAGTAAGGATTTTTGAAAATTTTAACCATTCTCAATGATTACAATCCTCATCATTGAAGCGTGTGAATATTTGGTGGATTGGTAACCATTCCATTGCATGCATGCATGCATATAATTATATGGAATGGAGGAAAGAATAGGATTATTGCCTCTACCATCTTGTATCGGTTCTGTTATTTCTCCTTCAGCACTGCACTTAACATCATATTTGTGGATACCAAGAGGATCTGTACATAGTCAGGGGGTCAAAGAGTATGGACTCTAGAGATGAAAACCATGCTTATTTATCAAAACATGAAATGACAGTCATGGTTCGTGGTCTGTGCAGGATAAAGGAAGTTGTGAAAGCTCAGAATGTCACTTACATCGGTTCATATGTGAGATGGAAGAGCATCGGGAGCATGTGGAGGAAGACACTCACTAAACCGGAGTCGGTCAAATGGAACAAGATACAACTACAAATAGTTGTTGTCAGGAGCACACACAAGTCATTCAAGAGCTATCAGACATGTTAGTTCAAGTGGAAATTCAACTTGGAATTATGGTCTTTAAAGCCCAAGTTCAGAAAGAGGTGGAATCTAGCCAGAACACTTCTGATGGCACATGCCCGTGGACCTCCCTTGGAAAATAATCAGGTTTTAGGATATTTTTTTGTCTTCTTTTGGGATAGTTTATCTGTATATTTCGACATATAGCTATTAGGATCAAATATTTTCTTCTTGTTTTCTAGTTTACGCACAATATGGACTAGACTAGTACTGTAGTGACGTTTGTAGTGAAATTTTATCTGACTTGAAGGTTTTATGTACTTCTCCCAATGTTTCTACATTTGGGCTTTTGATAATATAAATTTCTACTCATTTCTGTTAAAAAAAAGTTGTTATTAATTCCATTGATGTTGAGTGCTTCATCATTGATGGTTGGGGCACATGCCAGTACAGTAGGATGGTTGTTGCTTATGTGAAGATAACAATAAATGCATATTAAGGCTTGTTTCTTTTGCTCCTACTATGCATTGGACATTGTTGTTAAAGAAAAGTTGCATGAAGAATCAGAGTAAAGATTATAAAGCTGCATTGAGAGTTGGAGTAAGGATCATTGTAAAAATGTCTAATAACATTAAATCCAAATGCTAGGAACTTATTGTTATTTGTGGATCTACATTTGCAATTATGATTTCATGCTTCATGGTTTCAATTGAGGGATTCATAAAAATAGGAGAATTATTTGGTTTTCATTAATTAGTTTTCCAATATTCGAGATATAGACATTGTTATCGCTAAACATGGGGACAGTGTTTGGTGTTTTAATGTAATGCTCTTAACTATGACTTTACATTATGATGATATAGATGCAGGTGTTTATACATTGCATAAATAGTAGTGAGGTGTTTTACAATTCGAAATAGGGAGATGTTGTCATGTACATAATGCATAAAATAATATATATGATAGTAAAAAATTAAATAGAATTATATAGTAATTAATTTCACATAAAAATTTAAAAAAATTAAAGCCAACATAAATATTTTGGTAATTGCTATATTCAAACTTTTCAATGCAAATTGAATATTTGTTATACACCTTTAGAATTTCATTATCTAAACTTGGTTCTATTTCAGTTAAATATATTGAGTAGGTTTTGAATTTATTTTCTCTTTAAAGATCCTTTGAATGTTATCCTTAGTGGTGGAACAACACATAAAAGGATTCAAAATATTCTCAAACTTATTATTAAAAATACAACACAGAGAATATTGTGGGTGGAACATTCCCTAACTTCATTATTGGAATTGATATTTATAAACCAAAGTTTGTTTGAATCATGATAACAACTAAATAAAATACAATTGTAATACCCGAGTACACAAGACCCGGAATTATGATCCTTCATGTGACTTATGTTCTTTTGCATTATGAACTTATGCTATTTTATGATTGTGGAATTATGATCCTTTGTGTGATTAATGTGATTAATGACTTATGATTATTTTTTGAGAATCTGACTTTGGACTTTGGCACTATTATTAATGTTAATGTTATTACTAGCATCTTTGTTATCTTTGAACGTTGTTACTATTGATTAAAAAAAAAACTAGCTCAACAAAGGAAACTAAAAGAGTATGGGGGACCATGGACTCCACAAAGTGAGGGGGAATGGGGACATCCATAGCACCTTATAACTTTTCGTTGGCTTAATTTTGTCCATCCCAATTCATATTTGCACCCTGGTGACATTAATAATGTTGGTCACCCAAACCTTGTACAAACGAACCCTATTCTCAATATTTATGGACTATGGAGTCAATATTGCATATTTTTCACACCTTAGTGGGCCCTTCTTTCCTAGGAATCCCTCCTTGGGAAGATATACCCTCACATTTAAGTGCTTTTGGTCATTTATGAGCCATTTTCCTTGTTTTTAGGGGTTGCAATCTATTTTATAGCTTCCACTATTACACTATGCATTGATGATCCTATTTTTGTGCTTCCATGATATTTATGACCCTATTGGAAGCATTATCTCACCTATTTCTCCCTCCTTGATGTTTTGTAACCTCCGTTATGCATTAGTGTGCCTCCATGTGCTCTTCATGGCTCCACTCCTTAGTTTTTGGTAACTCCTCCTCATGGTGCTAATTCGAGAAAGATAATATTTTCATGAAGTCACCACTCAAATAATTCAAGTTAAGTCTCCATGATGAAGCTAAAACCTTACCTATCTGCTAAAACCTTACCTATCTCTAATTTGAGTTGATCTCTTTGGGTTAGTGTTGGCCCCCCTATGCTATAAATTCATATGCCCTTTCCTTGTTAAAGTTAATCTTGATCTTTGGACCATGTGACTTGTGCTGTCTATCCATGTTGGGAATGTTGGTAGTATTGGGAGTGTATTGAGAACTAGAGTTAGTCTAGTTGTTTTATTTTTGCTTCCATTCTATCACTCTACTAGTCCAAGTTCTTACACATGAAGCCATGAAATGGGAATGGTGATCTAGGTCATATCCCATAGGTAGTGGAGGCAGATATGAAAGTAGTAGTGAGAAGCATTGTGGTTCTCAGAAGAGGTAGTTACGAGAGTTTCTATATTAAGTGTTCCTATACCTGTGGATCCATGGTATCAGCACGAGGGTGGCCTATTCAAGTGAGGAAGGATTGATGGTGCTTACAGTTGGGAAGAAATTCGTCCTATTGCAGCCAGTTTCCCATATCTTGAGATAAGTATTTCTCATATGATTTTATTTATGTGTTAACATATTATTATGATGATTATGTGAAAGGTGACTGAATTGAATTATTTATATGCTTGATTATTATATGTCATAATCTATTTACAGAAATAGACTCTGTAGGATTCGAATCTGAGATGATATTCATTATGATCTTCTTTCTCTTCTTCAAAAAACTATAACTATGACTCTACGGTACTGGGAGGGGCGAAACCATATGTTCTGGTTCACAAATATATGTTCATTTTTGTGCTTTGGGACCTGTTCTGTTGTGTTTGGAACAACATTTCCATTAAGGATAGCCTTCTGTTTCATCGAAAAATCTTTCCAGATGACCAATATATGTCCATTTTGGTCCACCAGTTTTCTCGGTGCCAGGTTGAGCGCACCAATTGTTAGATTGGAAATGTTCTATGCATGGATCTACTCCTATTTTCAGATCTAAGTTTTTATAATGTAATCTGAATGTAATATTGATTGATGGCTGGATGGAGGAAACCATGTAATCTAAAATTTATTAGTGAAAAATGGTTGTAGGGGACAATGATTGGGAGGTGATTTTGTGGGCTTTGATTGCAATCGGTACCTTTTGTTTTTCTTTGGTTTTGGTGTGGTTCTAGGTTACAAATTAAATATGTTTATTGATGTTTGTTTTCCTTAGTGTTTATCTTTACTGAAATCACACACCTAACAACACCACAAACTAATTAAACATGCAAATAATTAATGACACAATACTTGACAATTATAAACTACATTTTCAATAATCTTTACGAAGTATAGGAATTTAATGTAGGACCTTAATCACACTATGATAATAGATTCATTATTCATACATTGAATGTGGTTATGAACTTAAATTTAATGTTGATAGATTTTATTAAGTGTTGATATAATTTAACTAAGGGCGACACATTATTTAATTAAGTAACGCAACCATATTAATGATAGTTAAAGTTAGAACTTTAATTGATCATTTAATGGTTAGTTGTCCTAACCTTATTTTGTTGTTCTTATACCGAAGTTTAGGACCTTTTTCCTTATCATAAGGGTTGGGGACATTACAACAATATAATGAAATGATTGTGGAAGATACAAGCAGAGAGCTTAACCTGCGAGATACCAATTGTCTTTTCATTTTGGGCCTATGAGATACCACTTGTCTTTGCATATTGGGTCTATGAGATACCACTTGTTTTTTCATCTTGGTCCATTCGATATAAATTTTGTAAGGGCCAATGCACATTCTTAGGTATAAGCATTGTATAACTTACAAATAAAGTTCCTTCATTCTCGGTTTCTCTTGTTCTTTCCTTTGTTTAAATTGCTCTCTTTGATGTGCACTTTCTAATGCATAACATAATATTCACTTTGACATGTATCAATATAGCTTACAACTCTTACTTATATCCTTATGCTCTAAATAACATTTTTTGGGTACTTATGAGAAGCAAATGCCCACACTTTCCGGAAGAATCCCCTAGTCACTATTTTACAATCTTTGACTTACACCATAATGCAAGAGCACCAACAATAAATGAAACCCAATAAGCATGGAATTTTGTAAACTAGTTGAGACATGACCACCACACGTTGAAGGTAAGCACCAAGTGTTAAATTTGAGCATTCCAAGTGGTTCCCCATTGCATGCATGGTTTCCATTTTTTAAGATCACATCTCTATAGAAAATGATCAAATATCATGAGGTAAGGAGGGTCATGAGATATGTAGATATGCTTAGAGGATCATTCTCAAAAGGAAACACTTATGAGGAGTTGTGCATGGTAAATTCAATGAATGCCAATCTTGTGCATTGCATTCCATTAGTAGTTTCTATGTAGTAGTGTTGTGTCACATTGAGAATGTAATAGTGTATTTCTTTTGTTTACAATATATAATTAATGTTGTTAATGTGTTATTTTTACACATTGGTAGGAACCTATGTATGTTGCAAGGTGGTATTTAACATGTTGTGTAGGCATTATCTGATACCTATGTAAGACTTGTTCATTGTTGGTAGAGTTATGTGTTCTAGATAGTGAGAATCCTATCTATTAGGCCTTGATTGCATCACCATGTGTAGGAGTTATTTTTGGATTTACGAGTTCATAAATATTTTGTCCCGTTCCTCTTTCCTTTGCATCAAAATGGTATTAGAGAAAATAAATCCCTAGTGAAATCAAAGAGGAACCAATTAGTGGTAATGTGTTGTTTGCTTATGCAAGAAAAAATGAGAAAGAGAGATGGGAAACTAATCCAAGAAGAGAAAGAATGGTTAAGGAAAGAGATGCAATCTATCATTAAAAATAATTAAAGACTGTGAAGAGGAATGATAGAGAGACAAAGATCCAATCCACAAGAAGAATAATATGGGCATTAGAGAAAGAAGAAAGCCATATAAGTGAAAAGAGGAAGATAACAAACGAGGTCTCAATAGCGGATGTGTTTTGTTACTTAGTAAAGGGTCATGCATTCAATGCTGAGTGCAAAATGGTGGAGGATGAGCATGCAACAAAGTGTGTGCATGAAGAAATTGCAAGGGAGGATGCAATGGTTCCATAAATATGATGTTGAGGTGAAGTGGCAAGTCGCAATAGCTATTGTTCCCCTTAAGTATGAAGATGAATATGTGCATAAGAGAGAAGCTTCAATTGATTGCATACTTCTTGTGCCATCCATTCACAATACCCCTAGTCTTGTGATGGGTATCCACAAAATAAGGTATTCAAATTATAACCCCTAGAGGCCATAACCCCATAATACCAATAGAGAGTCTTCAAGAGAGGACCAAAATGAAGTAAAATGCACATACTACATTAATTAGAATGCAATAGAAATTAAACATGCATGGATTACTAGATTTCTTAGCATCTAATTTCCCATGTCCATTATTAAACATAACATACACACAACTTGAAATTATATTAATTTTCATAGCAGAAAATAAATTTACTCTACATATTCACAAGCAAAAACATAACACTTATCTTTTGACCAAATATAGTTCAATAAATTGGTTGTGTACAAACAAATTTTTGTTCAACCATATGAATATAGCACAAATACCACACCTAAGCCAAACTATGAGGCCACTGAGATGAAGGAACCAAGCTCCAAACTTATATTTCACTCAACCCAACCCATTTCCTCTCATGCTTAGTAAATATATTCATTACCGAACATTCTAAGTGTCTCATTCAAGCCATCAAATAAGGAAGATATTCCTTATTTGATGGTAATCTCTTTCACTTCCCCACACAACAAAAAAAATATTCCTTTTCTTTGATCAACAATGTCTAGGGATATTCTTCCTCTTGTGTTGTCTAGTGTGGAAAGAAAGAGTTCATTCCACGTAATGCTTTATGGGAATTGCTTGATAGAATAATACTTGGTTCTCAAACATCCAAATAAAAACAATTGCATAATGGGCACATGATTCTTATCTTTCCCGTCCTATATTCTCTCCTATTGCCATCTATTTCTCATAAAGGGTCTACAATTTTCTATTCTCGGTTCTAATTTGGTTAGTTTTCAAATTCATTTATTGTTATAAATAGAGAACAGAACCTAAGTAACATAGTGCATGAACATGGGAATGATAGTATCCATGGAGTGGGTGGCCAATTAGAGAGAAATTTGAGGGAATAGTGGCCACCAATATGATCTCCGACATGAGTAATGAAGTAGACTTACACTTTCCATAATGACTATACTCGACCCACTCTCCCATATTGAAGGTTTGTATTGCATTGCCTTCCGTGTTTATCATTAGCTTTAAATTATGCAAAATATATGTTATGAAATCACAATACGTTTTGAATAGTTGAAATCCACCAACAAAAGTTGTTACCATCATACTTTATACAAAATTTGATTGAACCACCCTTAGACCACTCAAATGAAACCACATAGTAAGCCCCTCATAAATTTGTTTCAATACTCTTATTTTTCACTTGACTACACCTACTTCCTACTTTACTTCCCATTTTTCCCTTTTGGTGTTCCTTTGCACCTTTTGGGGAAATTGCTAGTATTATTAATAATATTTATTATTTTATTTTTCAAACCCAAATTCAATCCATTTCAAAAAATATATTGTAATAATATTATTTATTAATAAATATTACAATATATTAAATTTCAAAGTTATACTTGCATAAAAGGAAAAAGGTTATTGATCCTTGTCAGGAATATTTAAGCTCCTTGGATAAGGATATCATTGAGTATTCTTGGAATTTTTTGTATCCAAGTATTGTCGAAGAAGCAAATTAAAGAATAGAAGTCAAAGCTTGAACCATGGAGTTTAGAAATTTAGAAGGTGAATTAGTTCATTGTCAAAAGGAAAACAAAAAACTACAAATGATGATTGATTTACAAAAATTTCAAATGAAATTCTAGGAAAATGCTTATTCTAACAAAAAAAATGTTATGGAATATTTGTTCTTACAAATTAAAGAAATAAGGCATGAAAGGCAACTCAATTGGGAATTACAAAATAAAGATATCAAGAGCAAATTTGACAAGAGTATAGTAGAAATAAATGAAGAGATTTCTCACCTAAAAGAGCACAATCAAAAACTACTTACACAAATAAGGAAGTCAAAGTAGGCAAAGGAATGCAATGAAAAATTAGAACAAGAAAAGCAAGATCTCAAGTTGAAATTATCAGAGAAAGATAAAGAAAGTGCTCTCCTGTGCAACCTTAATAAAAATTTACTTCAACAAATTAAAGACCTATAACAACATAATGATGACATTAAAAATTCTCATAAATTAGATATTACAAAGATCAATAAAACGATTTCGAACAACAATGACGAGATCTTTCGGTTAAGAAATCATAATAAAATTCTAGTCACAAAAATAAAAAGGTTATAGAATATTCGAAATTCGGGACAATTTAATTAATATATCAAAGGGAAATTATTAGAAAAGGAAGAAGATATTTGACATCTTAGAAATCATAATCAAGATATAATGGAACATATTAAGAAGTTAAATCATGACAAGAAGTCACAAGAAGAAACATTCAAGAAGCTTAAGAATCATAAGAAGTTATTGGAATACAAGTTTGAGCAAATCTAGAAAGAGGCATCAAAAGTAAAAGTCCAAGTTGTGGAAAAAAAACAAACACATATCCAATCCACATCACATGCCAATCCAGTTTAAGAACAAACATATAAGGATGTTGGAATACAAACAATAAGAACTCCTTATCAACATCCAAATCATAAAAGCAGATATATTAAACAAGCATAGTATCGATATCTAAAAATAATGAAAGATATTGCTACCGACGCAAATAACCCTCATGTTAACAGTCCATTGTGGAAGTACAACGTTCCACAAAGAATTGAATTAGGATAAACTAATCCTTTTACATTTCAAAAATTTTCTTCAACACTTAGAGGTTCACATTGTCCAACATGGCATAATATATAATGATGCAACAACATTACAAGAAAAATGCATAAAGCTTCTCCATCAACATGCATTGTGGACAAAGCATTTCTGAAGAGGGAGGCAATGGTATGTACATAAATAAATAAATATATTAATAATAAATAATAAATTGAATATAGTGTAATAATTCATAATAAATTGAATACAGTGTAACAATTAATTAAAGTCAACAGACGTGTCCTTTATATTTGAAAAGGAACGATGGGATATATATTAGACCCACATACTGTAATGTATTATCATCATCTTCGTACTATCAATATATATTCCTTTTATCTGAAGGAGGATTACTTTTACTATTCTTACATATAGTTTGTGTGTGAACTCAGTTAGTTCACAACAAAGTGTTTTATTAAATGCCTCAATGGATGTATATTTCATGCATGCAAAGTGTTTGATTAAATGCCTTACTAGATGTAGCTTTAATGTATGCAAAGCATTTTATTAAATGCTTCAATGGTTGTAGATTTCATGGATGTAAAGTGTTTGATTAAAGGCCTTAATGGTTGAATATTTCATGCTTTCCCATTTGCTTTTGATTTAAAAACCTGATTATTTGTCTAAGTATGATTATAAAAATATTTAAGCATAATGCATTCCAAGCATGAAGGAAATTATTCCCTATGTTTGTCTCGTATTTCTTATGTTAATTTATTATTATGGAAATGATGGAATGTGTAAGTAACACTTCTTGTTGATGTATTTGTAAATTCAAAAGATACCCTGATGTATATTATCATTGTATGTTGTTGTACCCCCATTGGGGATGTGTTTTACCCCTTTACAAGATGTCTAAAATATGTCTAGACCTTGAGGTACAACCTTGATTGTAAGTCGATACAATAGTCCCCAGTGTAACATCATGTAATTTGTAATTTTGCTCTCTTTAGGGGAAGTGGGCCCCATGTGAGATGACATGTAGGCTCGAGTCTTATATTTGGTCAGTGACTTGAAAGGGTATAAATAGGGAGGTGATATCCCTCATTTATATATACCACACACGCTCTCTAAGACATTTGAGAGAGAGAGGCAATCATAGGAGAAGAGAAAGATATTTGTTGAACATTTCTTATTACTGCTTTTGATAATCTTACTATTCTAAAGAAGTTTGCGGGGTTTTATCCTTTATGGTTTCCCTGATGAAAATATTTGTGTCTTGTGTATATTTATATGATCATTAATAGAATCTGCAATGATTCTCTTGACTCTAGCCTTAGCCTCGTCTCCCTCTGGCTCCTATAACTTTATCATTTCAAAATGACTAATCACACCAGCTTGACAACAAGCTTGGTGAATCTGAAAAATTCCAAGGATGGAAGTATAGGACCTCCATGATCCTTGAATAAATTGACTTGGATCAGTATTTTGGTAAGAAAGTTCTAGGAGCCAGAAGGAGATGAGGCTATCACTAGAGCCAAGAGAATCATTGCATATTCTATTAAAGATCATCTCATCCCTCATGTGTCATCCTTGAAGACACCAAAAGGAAGTGTTCGATGCTATGATGAAGCAATCGAAGAAGAATAATATATTGTTATAACCACCTTGAATGGCCTCCCAATATCATGGGATTCATTCATTCGAGGAATGTGTGCCATAAGGAAGTGATTACCTTCAACAGACTCTGGGAAGAGTGCACACAAGAAGAAGCTCGATTCATAATAAGAGAAGAGAATATGGGAGCAATTGAAGATCAAGCTCTCACGATTCAAAGAAGATCCCTCAAGTGATGAGGAATATGAAGGACTCAATTCTTGAAGAACCTCTTATCCATCTTAGCATTTGGATCAGAAATGATGTTGTTATGAATGAAGAAGATGATGAAGCTGAAGGCTCAAGAAGGAGTCTATCCACGAAAAAAATAAAGATAAGTATTCAATTGTCATTTCATGATATTGTTTGCTTATGCATTTGTTTATATTCAGTTGATATGCTATGCATGTTTGAGTATTTGCATTTATACTATTGAATTGCACATGATGGGTAAGAAGTCAATGATGTTGCACAACATTCCATTACTACTTATCTAGATTGAAACCTCTTTGCTGGCATATTAGGAGTAGTACACACTCTTAATAACATTGGGGTAGAATGCATCTAGAAGTTACTGTATGTATACATGATATGGGTGAATTTTGTAGCATTGGTTAAAATAGTCCCATGGATATGTGACATATATTTGCCGCTATTAATATGTTTTGGAAATTATGAGATGCTTATAATCATGCAAATGAACTTGAATTGTACATCATTCCAAAGAACAAGTAACGACAGTTCAGAAGAGGAACCTGAATCTTCTTGGGTCAAAGTCACCATAGCGAAAGAAAGAGCTTCAGAAGAATATAAAGAGAATGGTAGATTGACCTCGAGAGATGAAGACCACCTTGGGAACGAGAAATAATCCAAGATGAAGAATAGTATGATGATACTTCGAAAGGAAGAAAGAGACCTCAAACAGACTCTAGTTATGTGACACTGTTGAGAAACATCATTGATGCAGATTCTTCCAGCTATGAAGAAGTAGACAAGAAGAAAGGGAAGGAGACTATGATCAAAGAGTACTAGTTCAAGAAGAATGATGTCTAAGGGAATTCCATAGTGTCTTCCACATGTATCTACAAGATCCAACATGAAATAGATGGCGACATTGTGGGATACAGGGAGAGAAAGAAGGAACAGACTACGAAGATACATTTGCACCAATGACAAGTCAAGTATACGTAGAGCAACCACTGTTAGTTGAGACACATGACATGCAAACTCATGTGTGAAAATTAAAGAAGGAATTGTACGAGCTCAGAAGGCACCCATGGGATAGAACATACAGTTACATAAGGAGATTGAAGATCACCTAGAGTGATGAATATCTTAACCTTTTCTACAAGATTGAAGATGAAATCCTATAGAGGATGATAGGCTCACAAATGGGTGCGAGAAGAAATTTTCAACAAAGTTCAAGATAGAGGATCTTGGTATCCAGTGACCCTAGATGGTTACATAGAATATTAGTAGCAAACTTGAAGCTACTTGTCACTCCATTACATAATGTTTCAATACATAGAGTACAAAAGGCAAAGGGAGAATTATGCTCCTCTTAAGAGGGAGCAACTGCAGAAGATCCGGAGGTTCGACATGGTACGACAGGATGGAAAAATTATTGATGGCTCTAGGATTCACTGAGAGTAAAGCATATTCCAAGATTTACTTCAAGGTTGAAGGTGGAAGACCAGTGATGCTCTTGTTATATGTCGATGACCTATTCTTGACAGGACAAGAGGAACTCATTAAAGATGCAAGAAGGAGACTTGCTGCCGAGTTCTAGATGAAGGACTTGGGTATGAAGCACTACTTTCTAGGCATGGAGGTGTGGCAGAGTGTGGATGGAATATCCCTTGGACAAGGGAAGTATGCAGTGGAGATCCTGAAGAGGTTTAGGATGATGGACTGCAAGGCCATGACCACACCTATGGCACCGAACCTAAAGCTATTGAGTGATGCTTCAGTAGAGACGGTTGATGCCACGATGTATAGTCAGATGATTTGTTCATTGATGTGCCTGATGAATACAAGAACAGACACGTGCTTTACTGTAAACAATTTGAGCCAGTTCCTGATGGACCCGAGACATGCTCACCTGGTTGCAAAGCATGCAATGAGGTACCTAAAGGGTACAATTGATTATGGGATCAAGTATGATACGAATCAGAAGACTAACCTGCATGGTTATGTTGATTCGGATTTGTAGTGCCACTAAGAAGAAGAGCACCTTGGGTTGCTTCTTTAGTTTGAGATCCATTTTGGGCCATTGGTTTGGCAGGATGCAGTCCTACATGGCGCTGAGTATAGCTGAGGCAGAACATGTTGCCACTTTCTCGGCTATTTGTGTGGTAGTATGTTTCTTTTTAAAGATACTATTTGATTTGATTGATCTAACTTGCATTTTTGTATGATGCAAAGAGGAGCAGCGAAGCTCTAGTATGTGATCCAGATCAAGATATCTCGAAAGAGGGAGTGATGAGTTCTATCATAGATGATGAGACAGGTTTTCTGAGCATAAAATCCTGGCGAAGCTTGTAGGTTGCTCAGATGTAATCAGTCTTGTAGGCTGTCCTCAAATGTAATCAGTCCTGGCAAAGCTCATAGTTTGGCCTTGGACATAATCAGTCCTGATGTGACTTTATGCTAAAAATGGCCAGAGTGAAGTTTGAATACTTCAGAGAGAAGCTTGCTTTACTTCATATCAAGGTTCCTTCCAAGGGGAAGTGATGAGTCCAGAAGATGCAGATGCACATGAGAGCCTTTCCGACATGGTGGCAGGATGGGCCTCCCATGGTTAGATGTAAGTACAGAGCCTTTCCGACATGGTGGCAAGTTGGGCCTCCCATGGTAGGATGTAAGTGCAGATGCTTTCCGAAATGGTGGCATGCTGGGCCTCCCATGGTCAGATGTAAGTGTAGAGCCTTTCTGACATGGTGGAAGGTTGAGCCTCCCATGGTCGTATGTAAGTGCAGAGCCTTTTCGGCATGGTGGCAGGATGGGCCTCCCATGGTTGGATGTAAGTGCAAAGCCTTTTCGACATGGTGAAAAGTTGGGCCTCCCATGGTCAGATGTAAGTGCTGGAGCCTTTTCCTAAATGGTAGTAGGTTTGTCCTACCATACTGGTGAATGTGAGTGTTGTGTTATGTTTATATGGGTTGTGATCCGTGTGACGATGAGATGATTTGAAGATGATGAGGTAATAGTAGGGTACACAGGTTTTGCAAGAGCCATATAATAATTCCTGGGATGTACCTACTTAATGGATTGCTCGCAGAGATGATGAAGACCTACACAGAGGACTAGGATTACATCCAACATGAAAAGGGTTGGAACTGTAGACGAAGACCAGGCAGAGGACTAGGCCTACATCCAGCATGAAAAAGGGTTGGCACTGTAGAAACTTCTGATGACAAACAGTATGGGATGATGATCAAATTATAAGAAGATGATGGCAGCAACTATGATGAAGACTCTATGACTCCATGATGATGATGATGCGATGAATACCTAACCAGATGTGTTGATGACTGTGTATAGAGAGAATACCTTCCTAGTTAAGAGGGAGTAATGATGTATTTGTAACTTCAGAAGATATTCTAATGTATATTATCATTGTATGTTGTTGTACCCCTATTGGGGATGTGTGTTACCCCTTTATGGGATGTCTAAATTGTGTCTAGACCTTGAGGTACAATCTCTATTGTAAGTCAGGGCAATAGTCCCTAGCGTAACATCATGTAATATGTAATTGTGGTCTCTCTAGGAGAAGTGGGCCCCATGTGAGATGACACGTAGGCTCGATTCTTATATTTGGTTAGTGACTTGAAAGGGTATAAATAGGGAGGCGCTCTCCCTCATTTATATATACCACACACACTCTCTAAGGCGTTTGAGAGAGAGAGAAAGTCATAGGAGGAGAGAAAGATAGCTGCTGAACATTTCTTATTACTGCTTTTGATCATCTTACTATTCTGAAGAAGTTTGCAGGGTTTTATCCATTATGGTTTCCCCGGTGAAAATCTTTGTGCCTTGTGTATATTTTATATCTTATGAATTTTGTTGTACTTGTTATTCTTTCAGATAAAGATCCTAGATAATCTAATCAGATCTTAAGAAAATCTAACACTTCTATGATTATAATTACATATATTAGATGAGTTTAATCATGGTTAAAAATTTCATCCCCACAACAGGTGGTCTATGTCAATGATATGACCACCCTGAGATGTGGACAGAGGCTTGGGGAGGTTAGGATTGTTGGGGAAAAGGTGGCTATGAAGGGAGGTGGAGATGGATTACCTGTATCATCGTCAACCTTCCCGCACATGTGAGACTAAAACCAAAATCACGATGAAGAGTAATGGAGGCATAAATACTAGGAAAGGGAGAAATTGTGAGAGGAGATGGGACCTTTGTCAATGAAGAGAAAATCATGGTTGCAATAGGGAAACTAGAGGGAATAAATAACCAGTTTAATGAGGATAACATGTGTAAGCTTATGGAGGTCCTTTTAGCTCAAGGGAAAGGAATCCAAGTTGCGATCCTGTAACAAGAGAGACTATTTACCTAAGTTTGCATTCAACTCAGCCTCGTTATGTGGTCCTCATGATATTTGGAATAGGAAAGGGGTGACCTTTGGACCCCAAGTTGATTCCCCCTCCCTTTGGTATCAAGTTGGTTCTAGCCAGGATAGGTGATTTATGTTGGGTGTTGGAAGGATGGTAAGGGGGGAGCGCTTGGTAGATGGCCCTCGCAAAAGGAGCCTTTGCTTGCATATCTCTCACATGATTAAGGAAGATGAAATGGATAAAGTGACATATGGGATATGATCCCTGCAAAAGTTACGAAATGAAGTGAAGGAATGGAGTTTCAAAAGGAGCAAATAACCTAGGATACCACTCCAGAAGAAATACATGTCGATATGGAGAAAATTGCAGAAGATATTGGTTCATCCCATACATGGGAAACAAAAAATGTATGAAAATTGTGACACTATGTTGGCAATTGAAAACAATTTTTGGCAAGGCCCCGATGGAATCATGTCCATAAAATAAATAGGAATGGATCCAAAAGCAATAAATTCATGTTAGACAAAAAAACATGGAAGATGCTCTCAGGTTTCTAGTTAAAACTCAGTCTAAATTGGGGTCCAAGATGAACATGTTAACGAGAGTGACGACAAGTAAAGTGTAGAAACAATATCTCACCTGGATAGGAAAGCAATGCAAAGGAGCAGCTCGAGGTTACCACAGTTATCATTCATGGCAACTCCAAACCTAATTTACTATTTGATTTTCATACATTGTTTTGTCAATTAGAATTTGCTAGTTTTGTTAATATGTAGTGGGGCTTGTCCAAGCATTCGATTGGTTATTACTCTAGGCATAGATACAATTATATTTTTTTGTATACCAGTTTCACAATTTATGAATCATACTTCGAATGGACAATAGTGGACAATTATTGTTACATGGCTGATCAAGTTTCCCAAGTGGAAAACCAATCACAAATGACTATGTAATCATGTTTTGTTGATAATATAAACATAGATCTAACTTACAAAAAAAATCATAGTTAAAATTTTCTATTTTGAGCCTTAATGTTTAATGGTACCTTTGCTTTATATGTTTTATTAAGATAGTAAGGTGGGACCTTACATATGGTATCAAAGCAAGCCAAAACACTAGGGCCTAATGGGCATACATGTTTACTGGTATATTGATCTATGAATGTTGATTTTGCGTGCATGTAAATTGTTATGGGTGTTGACTTGAATGCAAGTTGATTGCATGTTCTATTAGTTTGTGACTATTAGATTAAGTCATTTATGAACTTGTTCGAAGAAGGAATACATCCTTACGTTCTTTGTATTTGTGTTGAGACAAATGTTGGAAATATATTAAAGAATTGAAAGAGATGCTATGAAAGGACATGCTTGATTAATTGGGGTTAAACTCGAGTTTGTGTATGGCTTGGATGGTTGATGGATATATGTGGAGTATATGTGTGGTTTCTTATATTGTTAATGTGTCATTATTGTTTCTTATATTGTGAATGAGTCATTATTGACTTGGTATGTTTTAAATATCCATGTTTACAAGTTGAAATCACACATACCAAGAAAATCATGACTTAATATGGGCCATGGTATGATGACTTAGTGTGTGTGCATTGGTCATGTGTATGAAGTGAAAGGTCAGGATGCAATTAATGTGATGATTGTGTTCATCATGTTAATTTTAACTCTTTAATTATCTAAGCTAGTTGGAAATTAATGTAAGTTATCTTGAGGTATGCCATTTTTCACTGTCAATGCAGGTTCACAAGTGATGCATGCCATTAAATTAAATGGGTAACAATATGATTTTTTAATATCTTCTTAATGGTTAAGAATGGAACCCTGAATAATTTTTTTTTTCCGACTGGCTCACTCTAAGAAGATTTCTGGTCCCAGCTCTCATCTCAGCTTGGTGGATGCATTTTGGCTCATCTTTCTTGAAGATTGATTCTATTTTGGCTCATCTAGATCGGTGTTGGTTGGGCCTTAGTGTGTCTTGGTTCTGCTATGAACCTGTTTCTTGTTTTTTTCCTCTTTCCTGGTGATTGATTGCAGGGGAAATTTCTCAACGTTGTCTTCTGTGTTGGATCTCTTCTCTGTTGGATTTTGAAGATCTAGTTTGTGGTCTTGATGGAAGAAGGGGATCCCCCTAATCCTGGTCTGAATGCCTTCAGGAGGCTGGCAGCTTCATGAATTAAGAGGAAACTTAGCCATAACCAACAATATTTTGTAAAGAAGCTTGATAGTATTCCTTTTGTTGCTCTTCTAGTGGATCAAACATGCCAAACAGCTTTAAACATTGTTGATCGATGCATCATTGGCCAATTCATTGGGATTTGGCCTTCCCCTAAGACAATTGTAGGGTGGATTAATAGGAACTGGAAACCTCTGATCTCAGAAGATATTTGCAGCAATCTAATAGGTAAGGGATATTATCATTTTCTCTTTGAAAATTCAGCTAATAGAGATTTAATATTTAGAAACATGCCATATTTCATGGGTCCTCAAGGACTCTGCTTGAACAAATGGACTCTATATTTCGATCCGAATCAAGATGTTCACTCTGCGGTTCCTGTTTAGGTTAGGTTGCCGCATCTTCCTCTCCATTGTTGGAATTCGGGATCCCTAGAAGCTATAGGAAATACTATGGGGAAATACATTGATAGGGATGATCATATAGATCAACACACTTGTGCTAGGATTTGTGTTGAAGTGAATTTGGAGGTAGGGATCCCTGAAGCTATTAATTTGACAGTATCAGACTGGGATTATGTTCAAGAGCTAGACTATGAGCAATTACCTTTTAAGTGCATATTTTGTCATGGTTATGGGCATTTTGCCAGATCTTGCAAGAAAAAAAATTGAAGAACAAGCTGTTAAAGAAAAGGGAGACCAATGGACCCAAGTTCAAAAAAATGCAAAGCAAGGGAATAAAGTCTTTAGACAAAGAACAGAATTAGGGACAAGTCGTAAATCCCACGGGCATAAACAAAAAGAAAATGGAGCAGATATGAAGGATCCATCCACTCAAAATACTTTTGAAGTATTGAGCATCCTAGAAAAACAAGTGTTTACAGTACTTGAACAAGGAGAAATCCCTCAATATAAAATTCAAGCATCTGAAGAAGTCAGAGGACTTACTGAATCAAATCTCAACATTCCAGTGGAAGGACATTCTCCTACATATGTAGAAACGACCAAAAAAAAAACCTATTGACAATTCTGGTTCATCTGAAGAATATCCATTAGAGAGGTCTTCCAAAAAAGGGCAAAAATATCATAAGATGATTCGAGAGGAAGAAGATGAACGTCTTAAGATGCAAGGGATTTAAGCAACTATACAGATGTCAATTACTAGGAACACCCAGGCCAGGGGAGGCCCTGCCCCCTCAGCCAAATAATGAACTTGGTCTCTTGGAATTGCACAAGGCTAGGACATTCTTCAAAAGTTGAAGCGATGAATGACCTTATAAGAATGGCTTCTCCAGACGTTCTTATGCTCCAAGAGACTAAAATCAATCAGGATAGTATTCTCTCCATTAGCTGTAAAAAATGGAAAATGAATGCTGGTAAGGCGGTGAGTGCCAGAGGCACTGCTGGTGGAATTGCCACTTTATGGCCAGAAAATGCTTTTTTATCTTGAAATATTCTCTCTTTGCAGCATTGGATCTTTAAAAAACTTACTCATATTCTAAGTAAGCAAATGATTTGTCTCTTTAATCTCTATGTGTCGGTCAACATTCTGGAAAAATGAGCCTGTTGGAGTTCACTGGTAGCTTGCCTCGATTCTAATTCCTTCTCTATTATTATAGTTGTTGGAGATTTAAATTTAATATTAAATGAAAAAGAAAAATCAGGCAGCGTGTATGGGAAAGACCCTATGCTAAAAATAGTGGATAATTTCATTTTAGCATGGGAGATTATATACTTCAAACCAAAGCATGGAAGGTTCACATGGTCAAATAATAGACTAGGAGCAGCTAATATCTTGGCTAGACTTGATCGTTTTCTAGTGCAGAGCTCTATGCTGGATAAAAAATTTATCTCCTCTAGTATTCGGCCTAATATCACCTCAGATCATAAGCCAATTTTGTTGCAGATCGAAGATGAAGAGGAACTTGGTCCCATTCTATTTCGATTCGGCCCATTGTGTAAAGATAGTGATGGATTTATGAGAACTGTAACTATGGCTTGGGACCTTCCAGTTGTGGGATCTCCAAACTATGTTTGGGAGAGGAAGCTTGTAAATACCAAAGCTGCGCTAAAGGATTGGGTTAAACACTCTCAAAAAAATCCAATCAGTGAAAGGAGAGAATCTCTTCAAAAATTGGAGAAATCCAACTTGAAATGGAAGAGACTGAAATTACTCCTGCTTTACTTGAAAAAGAGCAAAAAGCTCAGCTCAATTCTTTCCAAGCTTTCAGACAAGAAGAAGAATACTGGAGACTAAAGTCGTGAAGTACTTAGTTGAAAGCTGGAGATAGGAATACCTCCTACTTTTATAAGCAGTGTGGAGCTAGACTTTCTAAAAATCATATTTCGGAAATCTCCCTAGAGTCCGGTGAAGTGGTCAAAGGATTTTCTCAAATCAAACAATTGGTTGAACCTCATTTTCAGAATCTATATAGCGAAGATGGTTCTTCTAAGTCAGATTATACCTCTGATTTTTTGTCCAATATCCCTAGTTTGGTGAGTAAGGAAGAAGACAACGAGTTAATGAAGCCTTTTTCAAAACAAGAAATTATTGATGTTAGTATGGTCCGTGGAGCTGGATAAAGCTCCTGGCCCTGATGGATTCTCCTTTTAGTTTTATCGAATTTGCTAGACAGTAATTAGGAAAGATCTTCTCTGAATGATAAAATCATTTTGGGTTAAAGCCAAAAGTGGGTGGCTGCACAAATTCCACCTTTCTTGCATTAATCCCTAAAGAAGCTAATCCTTCTTCCTTGGATAGATTCAGACCTATTTCTTTGTGCAATGCATCTTATCAAATATTTTCTAAACTATTAGCAACCAGACTTAAACCTTTGTTTGGGAAGTTGATTTCTCCTCTTCAAGGAGGGTTTGTAAAAGGGAGGCATATAGTGGATAATGTTATTCAAGTTCAGGAAGTTATGCATTCCATTTTTCTTCGAAAGGAGAAGGGCATGCTTATCAAACTTGACATGGCAAATGCCTTTGATCGAGTAAAGCATTCCTTTCTCTTCTCAGTTATTCACTCTTTTGGATTTAGTTCTGGATTTTCAAACTTGATTAAAGCTTGTATTAATAATCCCTAGATAGTTCCATTAGTAAATGGCAGACCCACAAACTTATTCCAAGCTACCAGGGGTCTTTGACAGGGCTATCCTTTGTCACCCTTCTTGTACATTCTTTTGGAAAACTCTCTAAGTAGGAAGCTAACCACAGGAAAAAGTGATGGGATTATTCTGGATATAATTTCAACAGCTGGAGTAGAAGCTATCAACCATGCTCTCTTCACAGATGACACCTTGCTCTTGGGAGGGGCTTCCTTAAAAATGGAAAGAGTCTTCTCTGAAATTATGCATCGATTATGCATTATTTCAGGGGCTCTAATCAATAACCGTAAGAGTGCAGTGTTCAGTTGGAATACAGATCAATCTAAAATGGATAAAATTTCGCAGATCTTGGGTTTTGAAGGATATGCCTCTTGGGACAAGGTCAAATATCTGGGTCTACCTTTAACCTTAGGTCAAAATAGTCCTTCGCTATGGTTGTAAATCATTAATAAGATTAAAGCAAAGATCATTTCGTGGGGAGATCACTAGCTTACAAAGGCAGGCAAGATTACTTTGATCAAGTCAGTCCTCTCTTCTATTCCTCTTTACCAATATTCTCTGCTCCTTGCGCCAAAATCTATTTCGGATCAGATTTCAAAATTGCTCAAAGACCTTTTATGGAGAGGTGGGAAAGGAAATCAGAATCGCATGCTCCTTGTTAAATGGGAAATTGTAAAAATACCAGTTTATGAAGGAGGTCTGCAAATTAAAGATCCAGGAATGTTCAATTTAGCAATGGGAGGAAAATTATTATGGCAGTTGTTCTCGAACAAAAAGCATCATGTTAGTCACCTATTCTGGAAAAAATACCATCATGGAGGAACATTAAGAAATCTTCAATTGGAAAATACCCCAAAAGGATCCACTATCTGGAATTTTTGTAGGAAAGGGCTCAATTTTTTCGTTCAGCATCTATATCGAATACCAGGTAATGGCAGGCATACTCTTCTGTGGGATGAAAAAATTAATGGTCACGCTCCATTAAAGTTTGATGAATCTATTTCTGATATCAAAAATTGGTTGATTACTAAAGGAATTAACAAACTGGGTGATATAACCATTTGGGATGCCAATGGAAGTTGGATCGCTTGGTCCCTTCACTCAAATTTAGATCGTGACCCTCCAATTTGCTCTGCTCAACAAATTCTGCTAGTCGACAGGTTGAATGGACTGGCTCCAATTCATTGTACGTGCAAAGATTCATGGGGATGGGGAATAAATGGATCTTATATGACTGCTAACGGGTTCAATCAATTGCATATTTCATCATAGTCAGCTTTGGGCTCTTTAGGCACCCACAGCATTCCAAAAATAAATTTTGTTTATTTGGATTATAATGCAGCAGAAAATATTAACAGTATAAAACTTGATTAAAAGGGGTTTTTTGGACCATATAGGTGTTAATTCTGTCATCAAGCAGATGATTCTACAGCTCACATTTTAGTCGACTGGGATTTTGCTCAAAAAGTCTAGGATTTTGTTCTGAGTGGGTTGCCTTACTCTTTTTTTTCCTTTAAACGTTGAACCCGTTACTCTTTTTAAAAATTGGCAGTCAAGGTATCCTGGCGTCCTTCCTTCCAGTCATGCTTGGAGAAAAATATGGCAAGCTATTCCAAAATTTATTTGGTGGAAAATCTGGTTTGCTAGAAATGATTCGATCTTTAACAATAAAGTACCGAAACCAGAATTTGTAGCATCAAAAGCTAAGGATTTTCTTTTGGAAGCAGTAGGAAGTCTTCAATTAGTTAGTGCTAATTTAGAATCTTAACACATTTGGCTTGGTTCGAAGTCAGTTGATAAAACCCAGAAGATTTTAAGTAGACCTATTACAAAACCATTTTGGCAGGTCAGACTTTCAAAAAAGGAATTTTCAGATTGGTGGAAATAAAAAAATAAAGCCTCGATATTTTTTTATGGAGCGTCAAAAGGAAACCTGAGGAAAGTTGGGGCAGGGGGCTTGATTTTATATCCAGGAGGGAAACTAGAAACTAGTTTCGGCTGGGGAATTGGGCAAACTACAAATAACCAGGCAAAATTATTTTCTCTTCTGAAATCTTGTCAACTTGCAAAGGAAGCAAGTCATAATAACTTGCAAATCTTTGGAGATTCTGAAATCATCATCAAAATTTTAAATTATGAATCAATGTTCAATTCCCTCAGCTTGAATGTGACCATGCAATGGTTGCACTACATTTTGATTGATTTTGATTTAGTTACCTCTTTCCACATTCTATGTAATTTGAACAAGCAGGAAGACATCAAAGCCAATCCTGGATGTCTTCTTCCTCCAGGAATGTTAATTGTGAATGAAGGATCTTGTTTAATGCATCCCATTCCGTGATAAAAGTCTTTTGGATGTAAGGAGTTGTATTTTTTTTGGAACTTTTTGTAATTGGGTGAAAGCTCGATCTATTCTTAAAAAATAATAAATAAATAAAAATAAAAATCAATCTTTTTGGTTGAAAAAAAAAATGGAACCCCTAATATTTGGTTGATTTGAGTTTGTGTGCTTGTTAATTATTTATTTTCTAGTAGTGTTTTTCACTAGACAACTTGAAATTACTCAAAATCTAGGTTGGGGTATGTCCCAATTAGTAAAGCAAGGCTTATATGATTTCTATCTATCAATGGTTATGTAAACCATTTTAAGGAAATTTTGAAGGTCGTGTTTTGCTATGAAAGTATGGGCATGGAATTCATACTACCATATATCCATGAGTTAAGTAGTATTTCTCTATTGAACAAGTTATTTTGATGAAACCTCATGGACATGATTAAGAAGGGTTGATTGTGTGTACTTGAAATCAAGTGGAATAAAGATTCATAACATGAATTTGTTTGAGATATAAATGCAATATTTACTTTATTTACAAATGAAGAACACTAGGATTTGTATAGTGAATACCATCAGTGATATGAACTGGTTGGAATAGCTTCATCATTGGGATAAAATGCAAGTAAGAATCGGTTATCGATACTACTGTATTTTTGTGTGTGTGTTCTTTATTGATGTAAAATTAAGTTGATTTTGAAATTCTTGAAAATATGAAAACTTTATTGTGAAGAGTTGATAGTTTATATTTATTGTTGGCTTAAGGAGAATTAATTATAGTACATTTGAAGGAGATTTCATACAGTCATGTCAAGGAAAGCTAGAATAGTCTTCTTGGCAATTCTATTGGCTATATAGAACACCATTTAACATTGGTTGAATTGTCATTAACTAAATTATTTATATAAATGATGAGAATTGGATCCTTGTATTTCTCTAAACGATTTTTGGGTGGGTGACATGGTTACAAGTTCATATTGTCTATGAACATGATCAACGACTTTCTTCAAACTTGGTTGACTTGTGAGGGTTAAAATAATAGTACATGTGAGACAAAATATCTTATGTGGATGGAAATTAGTTCCATTTGAGCTTAGCTAATATACATGAGATTGATAGAAAACTGATTTCAAGTTCTTATGGATTAATAAGAATGAGTGCTCATGATATTCTTTGAATCACTTGAAGGGGAGTGAGAACTCATTCATGATGAATTGTTACTATTGCATGATTCAAGAAACTAAGATGACTATATAGTATGTTGAATTATTGTAAAAATTATTTTGAAAATGCATAAGTAGCCTTAGATAAGCTCTTAGTGCCATGGTTACTATTAGTTGCATTCATTGGGGTTACTATTAGTTTCATGGATTGGGTCAATTGTGATTTGTTTAGCTCAAGTTGAGGTAAGATGTAATATATTTTTTGAAAACACAAAATAAATTTGTGGTTTGGATCTTGAATATGAAAGGAGCTTTAATTTCTTGGCATGTTATATGTAGCAAAGGTTGTCGAGTTCCAACACCCATTAACTCTAAAAAAAAAATTTAGGTTTACTTATGCTTTGTATGTTGTGGCAATTATTTATATTTAGTTCCTTCAACTCTAAAAAATTTCAGGTTTACTTATGCTTGTAGTGTTGTGGCGATTATTTTTATTTAGTTCCTTCTCTAGTGTGTCCTATTGCAACTTAGGTTGGGTTTGAATTCAAATGGATTATGGATTCACTCGAGCTTTACCTTTATTTATAGAGTTTATATTTTGGTTTCTTGGATTTCCTATTATGAAATTCCTCTTATTATGCTATCTTGTTACCCAACTCATTTGGAAAAGAAGGCTTTGTATGTGTTTGAATTTTACACTATAATGGGTGTCTTTCTACAAATTTCATCTTGGACAATTAATGACATAGTGAATAATTCACCTTTCAAAGAGATATTTGCATGTTTTAAATCTCTCTACTATTAGATTTGTCCCTACAAGAATATGGGGCACCATCTATAAAATTCAACCTTGTGTGAGACCTTCATACCAAAGAGATCGTGGCTTTGGGTGGAGTTGGAATGGTATTTCTCTTTCATCCAAATTTTGGCATTTGTTTGTAAACCATTTTGTTGGCCTCTCTTGAGTTCCCAGTGAACAATTGATAGTTTATTGAAACCCCTATATTGTTGTAGCACCCGAATTCTATTTTAAAATTTTGGTCATAGTTCTTTAGTTCTTAGATGATTCGATGAAGGAAAAAGAGTTTGAGTATTTGGTCTAGCCTCAAAGTATGTTTTCCTTTTCCATGATACAAATTTGTATGCTATATATAGTGGAAACATGATATGCACATTTGAGTAATTTTTTGTCATCACCCTTATTATTCCTTTTTGAAACCAAGTGAATTCCATAAATTCTTTTGTATGCATGTTTAAAGTCACCATGTTAAGTAGGGTTTTAAGTTATGCTTAATTTCACAAATTTCTCAAAGTTCTCATTGTTTGCATGAGTTTATCCCATAGAGTGCATTGGGAAAATTATACGAGATGGATGCCTACAAGCATATCTTGTTGTAGCTATCGATTTTAAATACCCATTCCTTTTTAAGTGTTATATGCAAGATCTTTGGTGGATACATGTACTCCAATATATGTCCAATTGTGTCAAATTTTTGCATGTGTTCGGTGAAATCATGACCCTACTCTTATGTACTGCCAATCTCTATTGGTGTGATAAATGTGGTAGTGGACATGCATATAATTATTAATTCTTCCAATCAGGTGGTGGTAAATGTTAATATGCACCTTGGGTATGATTATTGCATTATTAAAACCTCAACAAGTGTGCTTGGTAATGCTAATAATCTTATCCAAATCACTAGGAGTGAAACTCTAGCAATTAAAGCAAGTTAACCATCACAATGATGGATACTTCATTTATTTACACATGTTATTTTTATTGTTCAAATTATGTTATGTTTCCCACAATTTTTATTATAATTCCGGGTTTATAGTTGAATTTCCCACTTAACTAAGTCATTTCTATGTGTATGTATAAAATTTGGCCCATTGCATATTCCACTTCGTGCTATATTTGAGGGATGTGGATGCAAATATAACCTATTAACAGGTTTTGTAGGTTAGTTAAGCATTTTTCAATATAAACATTTTTATGAAGGACAATACCAAACATTTCATGATGCAGTTACATACCTTATGAATTGTTGCTAGTTAAGTGTTGATGCCATGGATGAATATGTTGAATGCCAATCTCTTTATTTTGTAGTCAGGCATTTTATGTTAATGGGAAACCTTATCCTACTATTATATCCATGAGAGCATAGAAATTAATTGCCTTACCATGAATGTATGATTACAAGGCCCAATTGTATGAGTTACTGTTATATTGTTATATGGTGACTATAGTTTGTACCATAAAGACTTGATTAACTATTAAAGTCGTTGTTGGTAACCATTTTAAACGTATTAAGTTTGTCATATATATATATATATATATATATATATATATATATA
>LPNX010649468.1:100614-116661 GCA_001517045.1 Pseudotsuga menziesii
GGGACATGTACATTCCTAGCTCCACTACTTGGGAGGACGCTTCTACTATGTGTCCCGAGTTTCCTTTCTTGTTTAATCAACTTCAGCCTAAGTTTGTCCCAAGAGGGGTATATATAGTGTCCCATCATGGTTCGTATAGTTTTGTGACACCCAAGGAGATGATTTTTGAATGAGTTTATATGTCGGACTTATATGTTATTGACTTGGTTGGGTCACTTGATTGGTGAACACTGATATATATGCATATATTATCTACATGGTTTCATATTTGGTTATGTGTTATTGTATATATGATTATGTATACCAGCTCAATCTTGATTAAGAACATGTTATATATAACTTTATTTTTCTACATTTGATTAATGGCATGGATTATGATATATGATCGTGACATATGGATGATCATTATTGTGTGAAACAAATATTTGATTGTGATCTTGTTCATGATACATGATTTATATGATTATGTATGCTTAAACTTGTAATGAGAAGGATTTGGTAGGGAATTTAGTTACTTGCCGACAAGTATGCTTAGATCAGAGATGAGTGTAGAAGCCATTTCGTTACAACAAAAATGGCCACGGAGTTCATGTACACATTTGGGTAAAATGTGATTAAGTTAATTCATTATGAATTTTAATTGATGTTATTAACATATGAGGGTATGATGTGTGCAAGTCTAGGGAAACAATACCTTGCCAATAAAATCATCATATGGGTAAGAGCTCACAACTAGTACCTTGAGGGAAACACAAAGTTTCAGGGCATAATAGATGAGAATCCATGGAGGTTAGGGAACTTAGTTTGTGCATCAAGGTATTCAACAAGAGAGACTAGTATATGCACTAACCCTTCTTTTATGGTCCCTATAAATGTAAGAAAATTTTACAAGACCATCTACAGTTTTTAAAGTGTCTAAATTGGGATTCCCTTATTTTAAGGCGTAATTGAATCTTACATTAAATAGAAGGCATATTTGGGGTACCAATGCAAGACCTAGTATATTGGAAAAATATCTCAGTATTCAATTTGAATTGCAGGGTTAATAGTTTTTGAACCCTTTAATCTTGGTCCTACCTAGAGTAGTAATTAGGTTGGACAAGTTTTCAATCCATGGAAATTTACTTCATAGGGTAGATATGATCAGATCCCAAATAGAACCTCAAAAAATTTCAAATCATTTTCCTATTATTATGGAACTTGACAATAATGATAGTAAACCATGGGATCCATTCAAGTACAACCCAAGGTGGGTAATAGATGGGGATTTTCAAATCATAGTCAAAGAAAATTGGAAATAATTCAATGATAGAACTTAGTCTCATGAGATTTATCCCGTGAGTAGTTTTCTCGATCCTTAAGACTAGTAAAGGAGAAAGTGGCCCCTTGGGCTAGTGTCCATTTTAGGAAGAGCGATGGATAGATTCTAGAAGTGGAAATAGATTTGGAGACTATATTTCTAAAGAATTGGTTTGATATTCTTGATGATGAAACTTTTGCAAAGGTTAAATACTTGAAGAGTAAGAAACTGAAGCTTCTCCTAGAGAAGGAAACATTCTGAAGGATGAAGAGAATAACTGCCTGACTTGACTTGGGGGATAAAAATACTAATTTTTTCACACATTTGCAAGGAATAGAAAGAATATTAATATTATTTGGGAAATTAAAAATGGGGAAGGTGATAAGGTGGGAAGGTCAAAGCGTTTAGAAAGATTGTAAACTTGCTTCGAAGACATGTTCAAGGAGCTTTCCAAGGAAAATATGGAAGATGTCCTCAAGGTGGTGTCACTATTTACTAAACTAGTTGAGGAAGAGGATAATGATAGGATTTTCCAAGAGATCAATAAAGAATATCTTCTGATTGTTCTCAACTCCCCCCAAAAGGATAAAAGTCTTGGCGTCGATGGGTGGACTATCGAATTTTTCTTGGACTTTTTCAAACTATTAGGGAATGATTTTTTGAGAGCGGTGGAGGAGGTCAGGGTATTTAGAAAGGTGTCAGTGAATTTTAATGATGTTGTTTTATCTCCCATATGAAAGGTAGATTTCCCTCATACCTATGATGGGTTTAAACCAATCTCCCTCTATAACTGCATATATAAAGTCATTTCCAAAATTATTGTAGCTAGATTAAAGCCTTTCCTTTATGGGTTTATTTCACTAGAAAATTTTGGATTCTTAGAGGGGTGCTACACTCATGAGGATACTGGATCTACTCGGGAGGGTCTCTAGTCAATAAGTTTTTCTCACTCTTCTGTAGTAGTGATTAATTTAGATTTGTCAAATGCCTGTGACAAGGTCTCTTGGCTATACCTTAGAACTTTGTTGATACAAATTGGTTTTGTGTATCCTACGGTTAGATGAATTATGGCCCGTTTGATCTCAACCTCATTTGTATTTTTATTCAATGGATCTGACTCTATCTTTTTTAAGTACACAAGGGGATTGAGATAAGGATGTCCCTTATATCCATCTCTTTTCCTCCTAGTAGCATAAGAGTTGAGTATATTTATCAGTGAATCAATAAGGATGAGGAAATTTAAGTGGTTGATAAATGGATGACAAGAGATTCTTACTCAATTGTTATTTTTTGATGATGTCCTTTTATATTTTGGTTTTGAGGTTGAATGTTTGTGCTTCAAGGATATCCTTTGGTTGTATATTAAGGACACCGGTATGGAGGTCAATTCTCACAAATATGATTTGTATACTTCTACTATAGAGGTGAATTTGACCTTAGGTGTGTAAAGGATTTTTCCTTTTCAAGATCTGAACTTAAGTGAAGGGGTCAAATATCTAGTGTTTGTGCTCAATCCCAATGGCTATAGGAATCCTAATTGGTACTAGATCCTTTCAATAATTGATAAAATTATTTCACTATGGTAAAATAGATGGCTCTTATGAGGGGGGAGATCGACGCTCATTAAATCTACATTGGAAGCCATACCAGGATACCAACACACTTTAGCTCACATCTCCAAGGGTATCTTAGAGAATATTAGGAAGTGTTGTTTTAATTTTATATGGAAGGGAAATAATGAATTTAAAGGATCCCATTTAGCAAAGTGGTAGTTTATTACAAATCCCAAGAGTATGGGGGGTTGGAGCTTAAAAATATTCATTTGTTTGGTTAGGCTCTGGCTACAAAATATCAATGGAATTTGATCTCAAAGGAAACCCTTTGGAAGAGCACTATAATTTAGAAGTATGTAGCCCTAGATACATTGTTGGGATGGATCAATATGGAAATAAAAATCATTCAAAATGTATCTAATCAATGGAAATAAATAACCCTATCTTTCCATGTCATTGTCTCATTTTTGGCTTGGAGAGTGGAGGATGGCTCAGAGCTAGAGTGGGAGCATATGTAGTAATAGGGTGTGGCAGGGAAATATTCCTTGAAATTCATATTAGCTATGTTAAGGATCTAGGGAAATTTACTTTGAATCGAATGACTAACCCAATTACAACTACAGTTTGGTCTCAAGGTTGGTACAAAACATTTGAACTAGATATATGAGAAAATATGTCACGGTATTGGGAAAATTTTCTTGTATATTAGGTTGACTAACAAGAAATATGAGTTAATTTGGGAAAAGAACCAAATACGAGGTGCATATACTACAAAGTTAGGTTGTGGTGTTCTTCAAGGTCAGCAAGTGATGAGAAATGGTGGTGGAAGAAACTATGTAAGGTAAAGGCTTCTTCGAAATGTATCTTGTTTATGTGGCTTATCATTATGAATAGGTTTCTTACTTAGGAGATAATTGAAAAGAAGAATAAGGAAAGGCTATGATGGTGTTATTTATGTATAAGAATGAGAATACAACTTTTCATATGTTTCTCACTTGTCGTTTTATCTCCTAAGTTTGTGGGGAAATTGAAATAATGTTGGGACTCCCTAATATTTGGAAGGAAGTCTATATTGATGAATGCTTTCACAGTTCGTTCATTAGAGGTGATCTCAAATAGTACAGGGTTGTCCCTTATTTGATAATGTGGGGAATTTGGATGGCAAGGAATGCATGTGTTTTTTAGGAGAGATCTACTCCTACATTCAAGGTTGAAACTCAAGTTTTTTATTTGCATTCATATTTTAAGTTTAGTCTAAAAACTCACATCAGAAAAATGTCAGGGGGAGTGGTAGAGGATAAGTCTTATTGGTGGGATTTTTTGATAGGGATTTCCAAGGGCCTAACTCCACTTGTGGCTTGGGTTTTTTTCTTATGTTATGATTGTTACTATTAAATTTTCAAAGTAAATCTTGGAAGCGATACTAATCATCAAGGGGAACTAAGTCACTTTCTTTCTTCCTGAAATCAACACTTGATAAATGAATTTGGCACATGTAGGTGTTTGGAGACTTAGCTTTTGCAATAAATTGGATGAAAAATCAAGTATAGATTGAAAATACAAGTCTTATCTCCCTAGAAAATAATGTGGCAAATATCTCAAGGCTTTTCCAGATTATTAGAATGTGTCATGTATTTAGACAATTAAACATGAAGGATGACCAACTATCAAAAGATGGGTTCCATTTACAAGAAAACCAAATTCTAGAGGAAGAGTTCTAAGAAGGTGCTCTATCACAATTCAATTTAAGGGATGTAAATGAATTTCAAATGTTAGTTTCTCAAACTCTAATTGTCACTTTTTTTCTTTTATTTTTTTCAATGTGGCCTTCTATTGATGGAATATATCTTCTTCTTCTTTTTATGTCATGAAGTAAATATTTGGTCCATTTATTTTAGTATCAAGGACTATATTGTCTAGGGTGTGGTCCTTAAAGTATATTCCTAAAGAATGGAGGTAAGGTAACCACTTTTTTTAGTCTATGCGACCTATAAAATGTTGGGTTAGACTTAAAACTCGGTGAAAGAGACAACAAGTAAAACCCATTTTAGGTTAGGACAAGGTTTTTGGGCACATGGTTTTGGTGGCCCATGGCATCGTGCCCATAGTATTTGCATGTAATGAAGCCTATAAAAATGCTTGATATACTCCATTGTAAAGTACCTAGAGGTGAGAGCTGGCTAGCTCACTTGGCCTTCTTGACCTGGTTTTGGTCAAGGTTAATAATAGATCTATTATTAGTGTTGGTTTTTCCCTTCAGGTTATTCAAGGTTAATATTCGTGTTATTGTGATTATTTCTATGTCGTTTAATTGCTTGTATTATTATTTTATTTCTCTTATGGATTTTTCTCTTGTTAATTTTAATATGGTATCGAAATGGGTTAAACTAGTCTCTCCAATGAGAGTGGATTGACATAGGGGATCCATGATGTTTTTTATGCTTGGTTTGTGGAAAGGCAAGAGGATGATACTACATCTCGTAAGGCCGCAAGTGATAAACTAGTTCATGGAAACAACAATTAAGGTGCAGTGCATGTGGAGGGAATAACAAGGCAGGTGAGAGAAATGTGGATCAAAGAAGCAATCTTCCCATAAATTTGGTTTAACAACAATAAATTTAATAAAATAATTATTATAATATAGTTGTATTGCATGTAAATGGGAAAATGACTGTAAGACTTGGTTAGGCATGCATACCCCTAGAAAAGTAATGGTGAAGTCTAGAGGTAGACTTAGGTGATAGGGGACATGTTGGATTCCTAGATACGGTGGGTATACACTTTTACAGGGGTAGGATACCACTTAATTACCCCAAGTCATGTTTAAAGGGGGGGAATGTGGATTAAACTTGACTAAGTGACACCCATTTTAGGTTAGGACAAGGTTTTTGGGCATATGGTATTGTTCCCATAGTATTTGCATGCAATGGAGCCTCTAAAAAGGCTTGATATACTCCATTGTAAAGTGTCTAAAGGTGGGTGTTGGTTAGCTCACTTGACCAACTTGGCCTAGTTTTGGTCAAGGTCAATAATATATTTATTTTTGGTGTTGGTTTATCCATTTAGGGTTTTCCATGGTAACAATGGTGTTAATGTGATTATGTTTATGTGGTTTAATTGTTTGTATTATCATTGTATTTCTCTCATAGGTTTTGCTCGTGTTAATTTTAATATAGAATAGAATATGTCATTAGTCTAGTGTATTGTTTCTAAAATATAGTCATGAATAATGGCAAAATTTTCTTTTAGTGGATTATACATAATGCACTTGAAGATTGTATTTTTTGTTCATATTGAATATAAAATGCACTTTTTTCCTTGGGAAAAAACTATATTTCTTGACCTACTATCCCAAAAGAAAAATGCATGTGAAAACCATAAGAAAAATCAAACATGACCATATTAATTCCCACCTACGGCCTCCACCATTAACACATCATCCCTATCAAGTCCTTGTTCTCCAAATGTCTTATGTTATCCATGGAAAGCAATAATTGTTTGTTGCATAATGTCCTCCTCTATAACTTGATATTCCATGGAACCTAAAGAAACATTGAGAAAGCCAACAATGGATTGGGAACTCTAAGCGAAGACTAAGGTAATGTTATAATGCATTTTTGAACCACTAGAAATTTCTCATATTTCAAATTTAAGTCCCTTAGCTTGGTTTCTATGTCTTCTTGTTTTGCTTCTTGCCTCTCAATATGCATGCTTGAATATTCTATTTCCCACCTCAATCCCTTCATTTTCTCTAACATCTACCTTAGATTCTTTTTAACCTCAACCTTTTATCTCCAAGATTCCATCATGAGTCAAAAGAACTTATTATCCCATTAAATAAATCTATTTTTAACAAAATTTCCAAATTCCTTCCTATGTCTAGATGACCAACAAACTTTTTTTTAGATTTAATTGTGCTAAAAATTCAAATCCCATCCCACACTATGTCATAAATTCTTGAACCTGGTAAAATACTAGAACAAATAAGAGGTTACCAGAACCTAATGGCCCATCACTTTGGTCGCATGTGAAGAGTACAAACACCAAACTCCCCTCACATAGAACACCAATACCTCCCAAAATCCAAATAGGAGCACCAACGTAGAGCTACTTTAGTTTTGAAAAAGCTTCACCGATTGCCATACCTATTTTCCCACTTATGTACCAAGATAACATTAACATTAACACTAGCATAAATTGTCTTTCCATTGAACTTGATATAAATTTGAGGAGATGTTGACAGGCAGAAGGACAACTTAAGCCTCCTCCTTCATACCTCACTCTTGTACACCTATATTCACTATTTTGTTCCATTGCATGCATGTTGCAAAGTGGTTTAGTCCTAAGTTGGTTGATTTGGTCCACAAGGAAAATTTTAAGCATCCATATATTTTCTTAAAGTGTAGAAACCTTGGCAAGTCTTACTAATTCTTAAATTTCGGACCATAAAATGTTAAGCGATATTTTTGTTCAAATTTCTAAGGATTTTATATAGTTTCTGAACAATTTTGGTGATTTTTAGAGTCAAAAAATGTTGTCCCGTGCATTTCGGGTAATCAGTTTAGAAAAAATGGAAATCAATGAATCTTTTTTTTCTAAAAAACTTGAAAATTAGCACATGGGCTAAATTCCCCCCCTAAAATTTACCTTTGAATTTGGAGTAAATCCATGAGGTTATAAACTATGGTATCCAACAAAACGCGAGGGTTCCCCCATTTTTTACTAAAATCCCTTTTTCCAATGAGATTGCCGAGATTGCCACAAAGTTAAATTAGCTATTTCTCAATCTCGAAATGTGTAGAATTTGCATAAATTCAAATGTAGCTAACAATCGATGTATTCTCTATAGTATTCTATTAAGGATTGTTCCTTCATCATCCTTCGTTTTTCTAGCCAGATCTAGAATTAATGAGGAGCCTCCAAAGATAAGAGTTTACTTGATCTTTTGAGAGCAAATATTCAAGATATAAAGGAACATAGCATGAATCTCAGCTTGGTTATTAGTCATTCTCCATAGTTCTCATGCATGACTTATTTCTAAATTTCTTTTCAAGACCAAGAAGATAAAATTGAAGTAAATGGGGGTGGGATTTGATCCACTTATGTGTGCACAAGTGAATGCATTCTACTATGTTTCCTAAGGACAAATAAACCTTTAGTTGGAAGGGGGGTTCCATCACCTCCATTTCAATTGATTTGATGCATTCTTGTACTTTCAATTATCTTGTCCAAGTTATCAATAGATATTTCCATATCCATAAGCTGGAAAATCTACAAATGAATGTGTTGATGCTCAAAAAGAGACGGTTTGGAAAACAACATTAAACACTCTTGGAGAGTTAATCAAGGGAATGAAGGGGCATGATTGATGAATCTAAATGAAGCCTATCTAGCCATGTGTGCATTAATTTCTGAAAGAGAGTGGATTAACTAATTAATTGAGTGCATAGAATTATTTACAAAATGAAAATGCTTATGGAATTAAATTTTTGAAAAAGTATTTTTAGTGGTTAGTATGTAGATGAATAAAAAACATTAAACCACTCCTATGGTAATGCAAATAAAAGTAGTTGTTTTAAATGTGGAGAAGGGAATATTTAGTTTCATTAATTGAGAATTGCATACCAAGGTCGAAGTTCAGTAAAATGAAATAATTGAACTAAATAAAACATAAACTTAAGGTTTGTACAATTAGAACCAAAATTCAAAGATAATGTAGGTTTCCTCTTTGCATAAATAGTTTTTACAATAGTTAAAGATATGCCAAAAAAAAAAATCAATTGAAGATCATAGTCAATTAATGCAAGGATACCAATTAATAAAGAATGAACTTGGGGGATTATTTTCCTTCTCAAAATGAACTTGATAGATGAAATAAATTTCATAAAATGAAAGCTTATTCAACATTATATGGGATGACTACTTTTTGTGTGAATTAAGTAGGCCAAAAAGCCTACCACTAAAGATTAAAATCAACGGTTTTATACAAGTTAGCAAACACAAACAAAAAAAAGATATTTACTATATATATATATATATATATCACATTTTTTGCAAAATAAAAAAGAATAAAAAAAACAGCAAGGTTAACTGATAAAAATGGAGGAAGAAGCAGATATGTCCAAAATCATGTCTTTATAAAAGACAAAATTATGACAGTCACTAGTATAATAGGTCATGACCAACTCAAGGTTTCTGAGACCCTATGCAATTCTCAACAACTTTATTGAATGAAAGTGAGACAACAGAAGGGCTCTTGGCTCAGATTGTCATGCAGTAACCAACACGCATGAAAACATTGGTAGCAATAAATATACAGGAAGAAACATCAAATGTGCATAAAAACAAAACGTACCTCTAACATTGGTAACAATAAATATACAGTAAGAAATATAAAATGTGCATGAAAACAAAACGTACCTCTGGCGAAAGGACATTGTGCCTTCACCCTAATAGATTGACCTCAACTATAGCCTTATCTACAATAGCCACATGTTAGGCTTATGAGCCAATGAAAATAGAGTAAAAGAAAATGCAGAGCAAAAGCTAGCAATACCTGCCCTCTTACCCGTGATGTGAAATATTGGTTTGGCATCTTCGACAGCTTTTAAAGGTTGCAGCGATGCATGCAAAGTGTGTAAGCGAAGGA
The DNA here is from genome assembly GCA_001517045.1 of Pseudotsuga menziesii. Taxonomy (NCBI): domain Eukaryota; kingdom Viridiplantae; phylum Streptophyta; class Pinopsida; order Pinales; family Pinaceae; genus Pseudotsuga; species Pseudotsuga menziesii. Next base: position 110,117 of record LPNX010649468.1, read on the forward strand.
TGAGAGTTTTCGGCCACTACCTGGAGTTGAAAAGTCACTACAACTTTTGGTTTTATGAGTTAGTCCGAGCGAGGGTGAGCTGCAAGTAACCGATGCTCACCCTCAAACGTGTATCTTTAAAAGATGAAGAATCGTGATAACATGGCCTATGTGTTAAACTTTGGTTTTATTTTCATGAAAAGTTTGCTACATAATAAAAACATGCATGGCATTCATTTCTAATATCATGTTCAGTGAACTTTGTAAAAATAGGCCTGCTTCTGAGGGCCATCCTTATCTCGATTGCAGATTCCCTGCATCCAACGGGCAAGGAGCAAAGTCAACTATTGACTCTGCTCCTTACCCGTTGGATGCAGGGAATCTACAATCGAGATAAGTTTAGGCACAAGTATTTGAGTATATGGAGAAAGCATACATCATACTTCATGTATGTTGAACTAATTTACTCAAGTGTTTGAGTATATGGAGAAAGACAGTTCACTATACTCCTTACCCATTGGATGCAAGGAATCTGCAATCAAGATAAGTTCAAGCGCAAGTGTTTGAGTATATGGAGAAAGCATACATCATACTTCATGTATGTTGAACTAATTAACTCAAGTGTTTGAGGATATGGAGAAAAGCATACATCATACTTCATGTATGTTTTCAAAGACCCTGCCAAAGCTTCTTTCTCTCGTCTCCATGTATGTTCATGCCTCGGATTAAATTTCTTTCGGAGAGTTACCAATGATCATATAGTCGGCTCAAGATATTATGTTCTTCTACGAGCTTGAAGAATTGCTTTCAACTAACAATTCTACCTTGCCAAGTCTCAATAAGAAATACATTATAATAAGAAATAGAGACTTAAACTTCGAACTCCAGTGCGTTTTTTCATTGCCTGCGTTTCTGCTGCATATTCATATTCATGAATATTTTTTTATTACCATTTGTTTGTCACTTCCGCTGTTGGATTCCTGAGAATGTATGTTAGTTCAATGGCCCCTGCATGCCATCATTTCTCATCGATTTTCTCCGTTTGTTGAATGTGCTTTCAGTCAACAATGTGGCAGGCGAAATTAGGGTTAGGGTTTCTGCGTTTTTTTGCCTTCTCAGTGGTGTTATCAACTCGGTCCGCAGATTCTGTAATTTCCAACGGTTCCTTCTCCTCGTCGCGACTGTCATCATTAACTGGGTTCGGTGTGTTTTTCATTTATGACATTCCCATTTAAAGATATGCAACCAATAGAACTCCTCCTTGGAATTTCTCACAAACAATATCAAGAGGAGAGGGACCTTTATAATGGGTCGAGGATAATGGAACATTCGGGCTTATAATCATCTAGGCATAGTGAAGGGCTTTTGGCTTTTAATCGTGATGGGAAATTTACTTTGAGATAATGTGGAGGGGAGAGGGTTCAAGGAAATTACAAGGTTTTCAATTGATTACTAATAAAAGGATTGGAAACCCCTTTATTTTTTTATTGGAAATTTAGGAAAAAGGCTTTTGGCTTTTAATCGTGATGGGAAATTTACTTTGAGATAATGTGGAGGGGAGAGGGTTGAAGGAAATTACAAGGTTTTCAATTGATTACTAATAAAAGGATTGGAAACCCCTTTATTTTTTATTGGAAATTTAGGAAAAAGGGTTTTGGTAATTTTTAAATTGGATGGTGGAGTTTTTATTAATTTGCCTGGGAAGGGTAAAGGGTGATATGGAATGGAATATAATTGAATGAATAAGTGGATAGGATGAAGGAGTTGGAAAGAGTTTTTTTTTAATGAAAAATAATTTTGGTAGTTTTTTTTTTAAACATAAATAATGAAACAAATAAAAGAAAGCAAACATTGAAAGGGGAAGCTTTGCAAACTAAGGGGAGGTAAAACTTCCTTTTTATCACAGAAATAATGAAAAAAAAAAAAGATTATGAACTTTAATAGTGAGGGGAGGGAAAGATATATTTTATTCGAAAATAGTGGATATGGTTTTTTGCAAAGAGGTGCATGGAGGAGNTGAAAAAAAAAAAGATTATGAACTTTAATAGTGAGGGGAGGGAAAGATATATTTTATTCGAAAATAGTGGATATGGTTTTTTGCAAAGAGGTGCATGGAGGAGATATTTTTCACTTTTTTCAAGCATAGGTGCAATGAGAATATTGACGGACAAATGCATAATGTGAATTAATGGAGGACACAAAATGACAATTTTTAGCTATAATGACGCAAAATACATGTTCTTCCAGAAACTTTGAAAGACTATCAAAGAGGTCAAATGGACTCTGATTTTGTCAAACAAAATATGGGCATGAGCAACGTGACGAGTTAAACGCAATGGTATACAAATATGGCTATGACAACATGTGTGGAGAAAGACGACAAGTCTCCAAGACTCAACATCAACCGAACAATGATAAGACAAGGCACAACTTGACAAGTAAGTGGATGAGGTCATATGGAAGCAAAAATAACCAAACAATGTATGAATACAATCAGTTCTTCAACCAGAATAAGACAATGTAGACATGATGACCATGAGAAAAAGTTTAGTTGGTTCACCTTTTGCTTCATGTTTTGACATTTTGCAACATGTTGATGTTGAGCATCAATAGAATGACATTGAAAAGCTAACATGACGACTACAGATTGACTGAGTTGTGATTCCTAATAGGTATTGACGGTTTATTGCTACAAAACTACTAATTTGACATGGGTATTATTACAACCACTCATGAGTAATTACAAGAACTAAAGGTTCACTAGCTTCTCATTCTTCGTAACTAATTTCAAGCAAGATTTTTCACATGTATGTTGTGATAGCCAATTTAAAACCCCATAATGAAGCATTGTAGAGTTAATTAAATATCATTTGAATGCAATGTTGAAGAATCATAGTGTAGTTTGATCAAACAAATGGAGGGTTGAGAAACATTGCTAAGTAGTAGCCAAAGAATAAAAGTTGACAAAAAAGATGGGTAGAGGACTAAACAAATATGAACCTGCAAACAAAAACCTTCTCTATAACAATCCTACAGTACTATGTATCTTTGAGCTAGTAGAATGGATGGAATTTTTCAGTCAATTTGAAAGGTACATTGATGCAATTTCTCTATAATTTTCCCATTGTTACCATGACAATGCCACCATAGTTCAAGGGTTGGTCATGGAATTGATTAAGGAGTCCATTTGCTATATTACTAGTCTTTCAACAATAGGAGAACGTTGGTTCATATATAAGACAAAGGCTCACTTAGCTAAAAAAATATTTTTACATGCCGGTGAAATGATGGTAGACTTTAGAAAAAGGTTAAAAGAGAGATGTTTCCAACATAATGGGATGAGGTCACCTCACATGTCATTTGTTATATCACTTGTGAAGGAAGACACAACATTGTGATTACCTACCACTTAAATTTCCTAAATCACTTAAGGCACCAAAGAGTCATCAACATCTAATTTTTCTTGTTATAACCAATAAGGAAAATAGTTGTAGAAGTATGTGTTGGTAGACAAGGTATCTTACTACATTACTGGTCGATAGTTCCTAATTGTGGATGCCTTATAGAGGAAGTAGTCATATTTGATCTAGGACTGATTCTTCAACACTCAAGTTGGAGAATCTACATAAATTCAAGTATAGGAACAAGAAATAGTTGTTGAAGAGAATGCAAAGCTTGTGCTTTCTCTTATTGAGCCTATCTTTGTTATTGTATAACTGATGCTCACAACTGCAAAAGTAGTCGAACCCAACAACATCTTACCAAGATGTTAGTGGGTGGTTCCCAAGCCTATTGTAAAACCAAAAATGAAGATTTCTAAATTTATTGAGGTGAGTTCATCAATGAAAGATTCAAAACCCATAGATGTCAAGAATTCTCCTTAGTGGGAGGAGTCTATTACCCTATTAAGATTATGTGTCCCCATCATTGAAGATAAATAATATGTAAATGTTGATACTGTTGAGTAGGTTAAATCAGTGTAAATGAGAAGGGTAGGTTCAAGGAAGCCGAAGAAGAGTATTCAACAACATACTCCAATTGTCAAGGTTAAAGAGTTAATGAAACAACCAAATATTTCCAAGGGTGAAGTAGTTAAGTGGAGAACTAAAGTTGGAGGATGAGGAAATGGCATCATCTCTGTCCAAGAGTACCAATAAGTAATTAAGTCACCGGATGATTTTTTCTCTCTTTCCCCTCTTGAATATGCTCATAGTTTAGAATCATTAATGAATGAATGTCGAGGGAAAAACTAAAATAGCTAAGAAACTAGAAGAAATTAATGAAAAGGTTGATAAAATGGCGAGGTTGACAATCGTGTGTGACCAAATTGTTGGGTGATGGAATTCTGATGTTTAATTTGACAACACTAAAAACATTAAAATTTAATGTTTGAACTTTATTTACATGGTTACAGACTACCCTGGGCACTAAAATGGGCTTTAAATCCATATGTTGGAAACATACAATTGAAGGCCTTTATCTACTGGCTATAGAGTTAGTAGACTAGATTTGAGTTTATAAAGAGATACAAAGTTAATGAGATGGAGGTTAGGATAAGGATTAGGGGTGAAGGTGTCAATCTAATTGAAGTTTGGATGAATAATGTGTGCATAGTAATAGATCATGTAACATTCCTATACTAGAGAGGATGCAATTAAAAGTAGCCTCACTATTTAATAGACATATATGAACTTCCCAAGATGAATTGCTACATAGTGCAAAATATAGATGGAAGGAAATTTCTAAGAGGATACATAGAAGAGAGCCTCATTCCTTTACATCTCTTAGGACGATGCTCTTTAGGGTTGAGTTATAAATTGAGGGGCTCCATCATATAACATTCAATTATATATAATTGAAAAAGGGCCTAGGGTGTTAAATTTTCATATGCTTAGCTAAGACATCAGTATTTCATTTCATTTTTCATAACAAAAGCATATAAACAGGATCACTGAAAGATAGACAAGCACAACCATACAAAAGGAACACAAAGATTTATCCTGGGAAAAACCCAGCAAAAGCTTCCTCAATATAGATGCCCCAAAAAGATAAAAGATAAAACCAGCAAGGAGATCAAAGCCTGATCCTCCTCCTTCTCCAGCTACTTCTCTTCTCCACTAATGCACTACACAAGTGAGAGTGTGTGTCATAAATGAGGAGCACTACACCTCTATTTATATTCATATGTTCACTTAAGTTAACTCATCTATCATGTAGGCTCAAGTTAATCATGTAGGCTCGAGTTACACATGTAGGCTCAAGTAACCACACTAGGGTGATAATGACCCACCTTTACAATTAGAGGGGACTGCCTCATGACACTTATTAGTTATTTTGATTAGGACCATCGGGGTACAAATTAATACAAGTGCTTCTCCCGGTAGGACCATCGGGGAACACAAAGAAATACATATAGAATATTCTTCGAAGTTACAATATTTCAACACTCCCCCTTAACGAGAAGGGTATTCTATAACAACATCAACAACAACAATAATAGGAGAGAGATAGAGGACATCATCAACATCATCAGGTTGATACATCTATAAATCATTGGAATCTTTTCAACATCATGTAGTCTTCATCTTCAATCTTTAGTCTTCAGCATCATCAATACTTTGACTGCTTCAATCAGCAACATCTTCTTCAGCACTTTGACCTTTCGATTAGCAACATCATCTTCAACACTTTGACCTTTCGATCAGCAACATCTTCTTCAGCACTTTGGCCTTTCGATCAGCAACAACATCATCATCATACTCTGATCTTTCGATCAGAAACATCATCATGAAAACATCATCAAAACATCAACATCATCATCATCAAAATATCAGCATCAAAATATCATCATCATCACATTCTGATCCTTCAATCAGAATCATCATTATCATCAGCCTCTGATCTTTCGATCAGAAACATCATCAACCGAACATCATCATACTCTAACATCAACTCATCATCATATTCTGATCTTTCGATCAGTACGTCATCATCATCATATTTTGATAATACGGCATCATCATCATCAAGATCTTATCATCATCACATTCTAATCTTTCGATCAGAAACATCATCATCATCATCGCATTCTGATCTTTCGATCAGAAAACATCATCATCAGCAGCAACATCATAATCATAAGCAACTTCTGATCTTCCTATCAGAAAACATCATCATCATCATATTCTGATCTTTCGATTAGATAATATCATCATCAGCAACTTCTAATCTTTCAATCAGAGAAACATCATCATCATCATATTCTGATCTTTCGATCAGAGAACATCATCATCGTCAGCAATAGCATCATCATCATATTCTAATCTTTCAATCAGAGAACATCATCATCATCAGCAACTTCTGATCTTTCGATCAGAGAAACATCATCATCATCATATTCTGATCTTTCGATCAAAGAACATCATCATCATTAGCAACAGCATCATCATCATATTCTGATCTTTCAATCAGTACATCATCATCATCATAAAAACATCAACATCATCAAAACATCAACATCATCCTTCCTTTCGGAATTACGGGATTTAGGTCTTTACGGAGTTACC
>LPNX010649468.1:116743-147379 GCA_001517045.1 Pseudotsuga menziesii
CGGAATTATGGGATTTAGGTCTTTACGAAGTTACTAATGATCCTTCCTTTTGGAATTACGGGATTTAGGTCTTTACAGAGTTACTAACGATCCTTCCTTCCAGAATTACGGGATCAACACATTTGTGGAACTCAGACAATCCTTCCTATTGGAATTACGGGATCAACACATATGTGGAACTCAGACAATCCTTCCTATTGGAATTACGGGATCAATTCAATGATCCTTCCTTTCAAAATTATGGGATTTAGGTCTTTACGGAGTTACTAACGATCCTTCCTTTCGGAATTACGGGATCAACACAGATGTGGAACTTAGACAATCCTTCCTATTGTAATTACGAGATCAACACATATGTGGAACTCAGATAATCCTTCCTATTGGAATTACGAGATCAATTCAATGATCCTTCCTTTCAGAATTACGGGATTTAGGTCTTTACGGAGTTACTAATGATCCTTCCTTTCGAAATTACGGGATCAACACATATGTGGAACTCAGACAATCCTTCCTCTAGGAATTATGGGATCAACACACGTTCTCGAGTACCGAAGTCACCGGATCTGTTCTAAACCAAAGTTCAAGGATGATACAATCCTACCACTTTCATGGGGGCCACGACCTCCTGATACATTTTGAACCGAGGTTCAGGGATGATGCAATCCACCACTTTCACGGGGGTCGAGACCTCTGGATACATTTTGAACCAAAGTTCAGGGATGATGCAATCCTACCACTTTCATGGGGGCCGAGACCTCCAGATACATTTTGAACCGAGGTTCAGGGATGATGCAATCCACCACTTTCACGGGGGCCAAGACCTCCGGATACATTTTGAACCGAGGTTCAGGGATGATGCAATCCACCACTTTCACGGGGGCCAAGACCTCCGGATACATTTTGAACCGAAGTTCAGGGATGATGCAATCCCACCACATTCACGGGGGTCGAGACCTCCGAATACATTTTGAACCGAAGTTCAAGGATGATGCAATCCCACCACATTCACGAAGACCAAAGTCACCGGATCTATTTTGGACAGAAGTCCCAGGATGATACAATCCCTCTTGATTCTCGAGGACCGAGGTCATCGGATCACTTTTGGACAGATGTCCTGGGATGATACAATCCCTCTTCATTCTCGAGGACTGAGGTCTCCGGATCACTTTAGGGCAAGTGCCCAGGGATGATACAATCCCACTGCAACATCACTACTCCCCCTTTCGAGGAAGGTCTTTCGAACAACACAAAGCTTTTCTCGAAAGTGTTTGAACTTTACCCGAGACAGAGGCTTCATCAATACATCATCATTCAAACCATCATCATCTACATCTTATCTCGTATGTAGAAATACCGAATTTTTATGTGTTACAATCGGAACACAGGGTTCTCTGTCATCCCAAATCTGGTTATCACAAAGAATCATTGTAGTATCCATCTTCAGGTCAAAGAGACCTGATATCAGCTTCCGAAGCCATATGACTTCACAACTTAGCAGAGCAATCTGCTATGTATTTTTCTTCAGCCGTGCTATGAGAAACACTGGACTGTTTCCTGCTAAACCATGAACTCATAGAAGACCCCAAACAAAAGCATCTACCTAATGTGCTTTTCCTGTCTAAGATACTTCCAGCCCAATTTTCATCTGTGTAGCCATACAATCTATACTCATGGCTACCATCATAGTATAGACCAAAGTCTATAGTCCCTTTCAAATATCTCATCACATGTTTTGTGGTTACTAGGTGAACCCGTCTTGGTTGAACAAGATATTGACTCAAGGTGTTCACAGCAAAACAAATGTCTGGTCTGGAATTTGTTCAGTACATTAATGACCCAATGATCTGTCTGTAATGAGTCACATCCACTAAATCTGATGAGTCATCAGCTAACAGGTTCAGGTTGGAGTCCATGGGTGTGGCCATGGATTTGCATTCCAACATATTGAATCTCTTCAATATCTCTACCGCATACTTTCCTTGGTTGAGAAATATTTCTTCTTAACTTTGTCATATTTCCAGACCTAGGAAATAGTGCATTAACCCAAGGTCTTTCATCTCAAATTCTTCTGCTAGTTTCTTATTGCTTTCCATGATCTGTTTCTCCTTCCCTGTCAAGAATAAGTCATCCACATCTAATAACAAGATGACAGGTTCATCTTCTACAACCTTGAGATAAAGGTTAGGATCAGCTTTACTCTTGGTAAAGCCCATAATTGACAGGAAACTGTCTATCCTTCCATACCAAGCTCTGGGAGCTTGCTTCATGCCATAGAGGGCCTTCTTCAACTTACATATATGAGTCGATCTGTCTTCAACTTCAAATCCTTTCTATGTAAAACTCTTCCCCAATCATACCATTAAGGAAGGATTGTCTTTACTTCATCATGGAAGCAACTACCATCATAGTTCTGAAGGAAGTGTACCTTGCTTCCTGGAGTAAGTGTCTCTTCGGAATTAATTCCCTCTTTCTTATAGAAACCTCTAGCCACAAGTCTTTCCTTACTTCTATCAGTGACATATTTTATCTTGCAAATCCATTTGTAAGATACCACATTCTTGCTTTATGGTTTGAGTACTATATCCTAAACATCATTCTAGTATTCTTTTATCATAACATCTTCCATGAGTTCATCTTGTAAGATCATCAACATATCCTAGTCTTCTGCATTCAACTTTGAAGGTTGGAACCCAAAAGTCTCAATCCATCAGGAAGTTGTCCATCATGTCGTACCATGTCGAACTCATATATCTTCTGTAGTCACTCCCCCTAAAGTGGAGTATTATCTTCCTTCTTCATTCTGTACAGGTGGTTCTATGCTTGATATATACTAGTCAATAGAGTATGTCATGTCATAGTCTATTCTTTCTGAGGCAAATCATGAACCTTGCTTTGTACACTTGTTCTTGTATATCCATATGGAGGATACTACATACTTTCCTTTATGTCTCAAAATCATATCATATACATCATTCCCCATGATCAACTGTTATTCTTTGATCATAGCTTCTTTCATAGCATTCTTTTCTTCATCTTGAGTTATCTCTCATACCCATGGTAGTCTTCATTCTTCGAGGTGGATCTACCACTCTTTGAAGCTCTTTCTTCCGTCATGGTGTCTCTGACCCTGGGAGCTTCAGATTCATGTTTATTGAATTGTCATCACTTGTTCTTTGGAACAAGTCTCATCCTTCTTTTCTTGTAGGAGGTTGTACAGGACCTTTCCTACAATTCAAATGCACCAGTTGCATGGTTAGAACTATTTCATAAATCATATGCATAACGACAAATTCTTATGCATCATACAACTGTTTAGCCAATACAACATTCATCCATATCTCACAGAAACTTTCTAGACTAATCCAATATGTCAGGAAAGAGGTTTGACAAGTAGCAATGTAGAGTTGTATAGCACCATGAGCTACTTACCCATCACATGCATATTAGTAGAATACAGTCATTAATGCAAACAATCTATCATGCATAACACATCAACTGAATATAATCAAATGTAAAACAATAACATGAAATGACAATTGAATACTTATCTTTTATTTGTTTCATGGGTAGACTCCATCTTGATCATTATGTTTTATCATCATTTCTTATCCAAATGATAAGATGGATAAGAGGTTCTTCAAGAATTGAGTTCTTCATATTCCTCATCCCTTGAGGGATCTTCTTTGAATGGTGATAGCTTGATCTTCAATTTTCTCCCATATTTCTTCTTCTCTTCTTATGAGACGAGCTTCTTCTTCTTCCCAAAGTCAACTGAAAGTAATCACTTTCTTCTAGCACACATTCCTCGCATGAATGAATCCCATGATCATGGGAGGCCATTCAAGGTGGCTATCACCACTTCTGCATTCTCTGCTTCTTCTTCTACTGCTTCAAGATGTCATGCATTTTGGATCTCCACATTCTTCAACTGTTTTCTCAAATCCATCCTCTGAATTATGTTCTTATCTTCAAATAGCTTGATCAAGAAATTAAAAATCTTCGGTGTCTTTAGGGAAGACACTTGTGGTACAAATTGATCCGTGATTGAATCAACAGTGATCTTCTTGGCCTTGATAAATTTCTTCTTGTGTAAGGCTTTGAGGATCATCTCCCTCTAGAACTGGAACCTCTCTACTCATGTAGGTGTCCAATTCATTTTCTTCAGAGAGATCAAATACTTTCATGCTTGGAAGTTTTCAACTTCACCAAGCTTATCATCAAGCTAATGTGATATATCACTTTGAAATGAGAACCTCAAATGCAAATAGCAAACGATTAGATCTTACCGATTTGAGGTTTCCGTCCTACTTCCAGAGCTGGTTGATCTAGGGTTTGTCAGAGAAACCCTAATTTTCAAAACTTGGAATCTTTCAGATCTGATTGGATAGAAATATAGATCTCTTCAAATGGAGCTATCCAATGTACTCCTTTTCTGAAAATAGTGGAGGCAAGCTCCTGGAACAGGAAGCCCTAGTTTTCCAATTTCTTCTACAGAAATTCCTGTTACTATTTATGTGATATCTCTGAAATTACTGCTCCTCTATGTCAAAAATTTCGCACTAAGGTAACCTCACATGTCCCGGATCCAACACTACAGGTTTCATCAGATTTGGTTTCACCAATTTTTATTTATGATCATTTTCCCAAGGTGACCTGTTACAGGACTGTTCAGAACAGTGAAGTTGTATGGCATGTCACATGTCACTGGTTCATCTTCAGGTTCTAAAATTTGGAACACATAAATTAAAGTCTGTTATATTTCTATAAAATCTTCAAGAATTACATTTGGACCTTTGTATCCCAAGATATAGCAATTTTCCCTAGGTGTCCTCTTTAGGGATGAATTCTAGAAGAAGCTGGAACTCTAACTTGGAGGGATCATGTCTCCTAAAATATAGCTAACCTGAGGCTGAATTTTGGACATAGTGTTCATCATGATTTTATATTCAGTCTCTACAATTTTCAGCTCTTGAAACTTCGCCAATATTGGGATATAGCGAATATACAAAAACTTAGCAGTTTTAGTATTTAGGGTTTTTCTAGCTCCGGGTCAAACTAGGGTTTGACTTTCCCGGAGTTTCACCCAACCAAAAATATTGATCCAGGTCTCTAAACTTCGATTTTGATGAGGAGAGAAATCCTATGCTAGGCTCACTCAAAAATTCTTCTTCTGCAAGAAGCCCTAATTTCCCATATGGAAAACTAAAAATGCTCGGAATCGAATTCTGCCTCGACAGAAAGATGCGCCCTTCAATGGAGAGTCAGCCTAGCCTTCTTTTGTTGATCGATTGTGGAGAGAGAACCAAAAAGTAAGAAGCCCTAGATTCTGTAGCTGTACAATGTATTCTTTTCAGGGTGGCTCTGATACCATGTTAAATTTTCATATGCTTAGCTAAGACATCAGTATTTCATTTCATTTTTCATAACAAAAGCATATAAACAGGATTACTGAAAGATAGACAAGAACAACCATACAAAAGGAACACAAAGATTTATCCTGGGAAAACCCTAAAGGGAAAAACCCAGAAAAAGCTTCCTCAATATAGATGCCCCAAAAAGATAAAAGATAAAACCAGCAAGGAGATCAAAGCCTGATCCTCCTCCTTCTCTAGCTACTTCTCTTCTCCACTAATGCGCTACACAAGTGCGAGTGTGTGTCATAAATGAGGAGCACTACACCTCTATTTATATTCATCCGTTCACTTAAGTTAACTCATCTGTCATGTAGGCTCGAGTTAGACATGTAGGCTCAAGTAACCACACTGGGGTGCTAATGACCCACCTTTACAATTAGAGGGGACTGCCTCATGACTCTTATTAGTTCTTTCGATTAGGACCATTGGGGTACAAAGTAATACAAGTGGTTTTCCCGGTAGGACCATCGGGGACCACAAAGAAATACATATAGAATATTCCTCTAAGTTACAATATTTCAACATACGAAACTTGGTACTTTCACTGAAAGAAAAAGATGAAGAGAGATAATCAAAATATCAGACCCAAAAGAGGCCATGACCCATTTTGTTTCATATGACTTTAGAGATGAGTGTGTAATGGCACAAAGAGTTACCAAGTTAGATATAGGATAGTGAAGTCAATTAGTACCCATCATATTTAGGAGAAGTATCACTCAACAACATTATTTTGAATTAGATTCAAATGTAGAAAAACAAAGAGAAATAGAGGTAGAAATAAAATAGAAATAAACGTATAAGGATAAGAAAAACAGAGGAAGAGATGAAGAAATAGGAAGACCTACAAAATGAAACCATGATTGAGAAGCCACAAGCAACCTCTAAGGTAGCTAATGCATATAGAATTCAATGGCAAGAGGGGCAGTGAAAGGAAGATAACCAAAAGTCCCACCCTTTCCTTCTTTATTTTTGTTGCATATGGGATATGCAAGCCTTTAAGCTAGGGCTGATGAGCAGGCTAGAATTGAGCTTTTTTCCCTAATATTTTATGGCTATTTATCCTTACTAGAAACCTTGGATATTTCAACTTTTAAGCTCAATGCCTATTGCATTGACTAGTTTGTAGCCATCAATAATTTATTGATTAATTACTCGTAATGTTTATTTGGGGAGTATTTTATGAGTTGCTTGTGTAGAAAATTTCTTGGTTTTCTTGTATGTTGATGAATGGATGTTATTGATAGTTATGCTAATGAGCTATTTCACTTGCTATGGAGTGTTAATAATGTAGAATATTACGTAATTGTTTCATCAACATTGAATGGCATATCAAGAATTGTTGGGGATAGAGTTCAGGTAATACTAAATTTAAGTTGCTATTTAGGTTTGAGATTAATACTCTATTCGATTTTTCAATCTTTAAGACATAGTCAAAAATAAGGAAATGGGTGTCATCATTTTCATGCACTACAATGGCAAGATCTAGCTTAAAAACCAAATCAAGGTTGATAAGGAAAGTGTTCAAGCCATCACGGGGTTACCATGAGATGGGATCATTGTCATTAAGGCATTCACTACATGGTTGGTTTTGGAAGGGGAAAAGGGAGAAGAGGATGAAATGGACCCTTAACGTAGGTACATCGTAAGAATTGTACATGAAAATATCAAATATCCTCTATCACCAACCTACCGATGTCCATGACTGCCCAACTGACCTTGACATGGGTATTGCACACATGCTGCATATGAGAATGTTCAAAACATGATGTCCATGTAGTGGACATATGTATGTAAACTATGTTTCATATTAGACCAATAAAATCCCCCAAAGTTGCATAGATGCATAGGATCAATGTAAAGAGTTATGGATTGGAATGCTTCTACACCTACTACCATTCTCATAGTGGGATGATTCGACAAGTATCAACCTCCCCCTAAAGGACCCCTTGGCTAAGTTGATCATAGATACACCATTAGAAAGATATTGCATAGCCATATGTGATGCAATCCCAATACCTCTAAAGTCCCCAAGTCTATCATTAATATCTATGGTCAATGGTATCAATTCAAGATTGACTACCATTATTGTTATATATAGTTGTAGATCATAGATGAAAGGATATATCACTTGTCAATGGAAAAGATTCCCCATTAGGGGTTGAGGAAAAATTTTAAATGTGGACAAGTATGGAGGGATGACACCATTTACAAAGTCAGATGAGACTGAAATTTGGAGGAGGATGAGACACATTGTCATTCGTAAGAGGACCTTTGACCTTATCATAGGAAAAGTGTTAACAAACCCTCCTCTGATTCTAAGGGCCTATAGCAACAAGGTGTTATGTAGCATGCATATATCACTTCAAGTTAATATAAAGAGCACAACTTTTGAGTCATAAACCTTGTTGTTGAATCAAAGCAAAGCAATAAGATCATCCTTGTTGCAACTATAAAAGTTTCTTCAAATAGAGGCAGTAAGCGAAGCATCATGGAACCTCCTATAATCCCTCTATTATCCATTAAGACTATATAATAGACTTCACAAAGGTTCCTTCAATGATTTCTCTTATTGTGGTCACAATTTTGAGAAGAATAGAGCACTCTGACTTAGACAACTTTAGTAGAACGTTGTATGGAGTCAGTTATGAAGGAGAAGTCTCCCTACCCAAGGACACCTCATTTATTAATCTTGAAGAAGACAACACATAGGAGGATCCCTCCACTGATCCAGGAGGATATTGGTGGCCACCCACCTATTCCAATTGGACCCCCACCATTGTTTCTTTCAGTTTTTCAATTTCCTTAATTGTAGCACAATTTACTATTTTTGGTAGTTTTCAGGTCCTAAACTTTTGGAGCCGTTTTGAGGCCCTAAACAATGGTTTTTCGGCATCGAATGGTCAGGAAAATACGAGTCCGTTCCAGACTCAATATTTGTTGTTTATGGATGTAGTCCTTGAAGAGATATTTCTAATGATGTATCATGCGTGTCAAACGAAGGTAGTATGCCAAAGTTACGACCCCGGGAAATTGATGTACCAAGTTACCCAACGGGGTCCACATTCTGTCGTTTCACCTCCTAGGGTTATGTTTTTGGATGTGTAGGGTTTCCATTGTTTCTCAATAATATGTAGGCCTTCGAGCCTCATTGTAACACAGAGCTCAGAGGCATGTAGCCGCCATATCTCTTCTCAGAGATAAGCTACCAACACTCTAGCTAGTTTATTTCCATTATGTATGTAAACAAGTTTCAGTTCTTTGATTAATGAAATGAAGTGTTATTTCCACTGCATATTTGTTTCTATGGTTATTTGTGTATTATGTTGCATTCTTGCATAAATCCGAATCAATGGTATCAGAGCAATCTGCTCTTTCTCGATCCTTCTTTGCATGTCCCCAATGAGGGCAGGGTATAAAGAGTTAGGGCTCGATCTGGTTAAACCTTTGCAAGATCAGCTTCATAAATCCCGATGGCCTCCCATGGGGGACAAAAAGAAAGATGAGGGCGCAGAAGATCCTATCAAAATGTTGCTTGAGGAGGCCCTTGAAAAAAAAGGAACGCGATGATGCATAACTTCACCCGGATCCTTCAACAACTTCCCACTGGCGGCGAATTTGCATCTCGCAGCCACTCTAGAGACGTAACCCCTTTTAAGGTACAAGTAAACTTCAACATTCCCATATTTGATGGCCGAATAGATGCATATGCTGTAGATAGATGGTTGAATCTATTAGAAGGATTTTCTCGGTTCAGGACTTTTTCGACCGAGAAGAGATTACTTTTTCACTGCTCAAAGCCACCCCCCATGTCAAGGACTAGTGGGAAACCTACTATGAGAGAAAGGATGAGGAGGATCCATCTCTGTTCTCGGTCGTATCCACTTGGAATTCATTCCAAGATGCCATAAAGGGACAATATTATCCCATGGGGAGCTATGAGGACAAGTACATACAATGGACTATGTTGCGGCAGCAAAGAGATCAAGATGTGCATGAGATGACGAATCTGTTCCATACCCTACGCACCAAGTTGGGTATCAATATTCCGAGAAACATTTGGTGCTGAAGTACTATAGTTGTCTACACAGATACATTCAGGAGGAAATGGAGTTCCTCGACATCTCCTTGCTCGGTATGGCATACCAGTATGCTGCCAAAATTGAGCCAAAATTCAAACAAAAAAGGTGAAACTTTGGATCTGCGAATCAGAAGCAAGCGAAAGGTGCCCCAAAACCGCAAAACCAAGGACATAGCCAAGGCACGGAGACTCAAGACAACTTGCCAAAACTGCAAGAAAAGAACAACACTGTGAAGCTGGAGAAGGAAGCGGGAAAGTGGTGCGAGTTCCATAAGAGCCCAACTCACAACACCAGTGAGTGTTGGGCCAGGCAGTCACTAGTGGCTGAGATAAAGGCTTCCGAATCAGATGCATACTTTGACACCGAATCAGAACCCGAGAAGGGGAATGACAGAGGGAAGAAGATTATCAGTGCAGAGCCCAATGCCACCGTTGCCACCACTAAGATCCAAATGGAAGAACCAGAAGATTCAGAGGAGGAGGAGCGTCTTTTCCACTCCCAGATGTGGGTAAAGGGTTCCCCACTACAATTCATTATCGATAGTGGGAGCCAAAAGAACCTCATTTCAGTAGAGGTCGTGAGGCGATTGGGCTTGCCGACCACAGCACACCCACAGTTGTACACCATCGGATGGCTTCACCAAGGAAGGGATCTCTGCTTCAGCCAGCAGTGTCGCCTTCCCTACAGCATCAAGCCCTTCACCGATGAGGTATTATGTGATATTGCTCCTCTTGATGTTTGTGATGTATGATTGGGTCAACCATACTTATTGAAGCAACATGCTATGTATGATTCTCGACCTAGTGTTGTTATTATTACATTGGGAAATAAGTTGTACATGATACCAGAGGTACCACCTCCTACCACTATCTCTTTGGTTACTGCAAAACAATGCAATAAGCTCATTTCCAAAACCGGGAAATTTGTTTTCTTAATGATACGCCCTCGGGGCAAGAAAAAGTTCATGGCCACAACCTCCAGATAGGGCCCATCCGCACGACAACAACAAATGGACAAGGTCATGGAGGAGTACTGGTACATATTCACCTCACCCACAGGTGTTCCTCTGCACTATCAGGTCAAGCACCCCATTGATCTGACCCCAGGTGCATCGCTGGCCAATGGACTGATCTATCAATGCTTTGTTCTGGAGAATGATGAAATCAAGAGGCAAATTCAGGAGCTGCTACAGAAGGGTCACATCCGGCCAAGTTCATCACCTTGTGGGAGCCCAATCGTTTTGGTACAGAAGAAGCATGGGACTTGGACACTCTGTATTGACTATCGGGCACTGAACAAGATCACTATCCAGAATAGGTACCCAATCCCACGGATTGATGACCTCCTAGACTAGCTTAAAGGGGAAAAATATTTTAGCAAGATCGACTTAAAGTCTGGGTATCACCAGGGATCGATTGAACCGACAGATGTGTGGAAGACTGCCTTCAAATCGAAGGAGGGCCTTTTTGAATGGTTGGTCATGCATTTCGGGCTGACAACTGCTCCTGCAACCTTCATGAGACTGATGGACGACATCTTGCGGCCATTCACCAACTCATTTGTAGTAGTGTACTTGGATGACATCCTGATATTCAGCTAGACTTGGGAAAAGCACCTCCACCACATCCGACAGGTCCTCCAAACACTGCAGCAACACAAGTTGTGTGCCAATTTGGACAAGTGCACTTTTGGCATGACCCAGGTTCAGTATCTGGGATACATTATTGATGAGTATGGGGTACATGTGGATCCAACCAAGATCCAAGTCATTCAGGATTGGCCAGCCCCAACTACTCTAATAGAGCTTCGCAGCTTTCTGGGTCTTGCTAATTTATACCATAGGTTCGTGTTGGTATTCTCTCATATCACTTGGCCCTTGAGTCAAGTCACCAAGGGAGGAGCAAAAGAAAAATTATTCTGGTCAGAAACTCAACAGAAGGCGTTTGCAGAATTGAAACATCACCTCTGTTGTGCCCCAGTGCTCACATTACCAGACTTGCAACAACCATTTGAGATCGAGATAAACGCCTCTGACTATGCTATTGGGGCAGTCCTTACTCAACAAGGGCATCCAGTGGCATATCACATTGAGACACTGTCTGACACAGTCCGCAAATATCCCACTTATGACAATGAGATGTATTCCATTGTACAGGCTTGTCGACAATGGAAGCATTACATTTTGGGGAAGGAAATGATCATCCACACAGAACATCGACCCCTGCAGTTCATACAAACACAAGGGAAGTTACAGAATGATCGCCATCAAAAGTGGTCCACATATCTACAACAGTTTCATTTGAATATCAAGTACAAGAAGGGAAGCACCAATAATGTTGCAAACTACCTCAGCCGACCACCAATCGTGGTGATAACCACCATGCTCAACTCTTGTGGGAACGAGACCTCTGATTGGCTGCTTCTCTACAAGAGCGATCCAGAATTCAGCCACACATACAGGATGTTCTTGGAGGGAAACCAAGTTCCAAATTTTCACCTCCAAGATGCACTACTATGTCACATGGGACACCTTTGTGTTCCTTCAAGCAAGCATGCCAAGATGATTTGGGAAGCGCTCTACAGTTGGATCGCTGGGCATTTCGGGGTTAAGAAAACAGTGGTAGTACTGTAGAAGTATTTCTATTGGCCAAACCTTCAACAGTGCGTCGAGAAGTACATTTGATCCTGCACTGCCTGCGCCATTGCCAAACTGTCCATCAAGAAGCAAGGCCTCTATACTCCATTGCCTACCCCTAGTTGACCTTGGGAATCCATCTCCATGGATTACATGTTGGGCATTCCTTCTACTAAGCACGACAACGACTGTGTGTTCGTGGTCGTCAATAGATTCTCAAAGATGGCCATAATGGCGACCTGCAAGAAGAATATCACAACAGAATCCACTGCTAAAATATTCTTTGAACGAGTGTGGGTACACTTTGGGATCCCACAGTCTATAATCTCATATCGGGACAGCAGGTTCCTTAGTACATTCTGGTCTAGCCTATGGTCCATGCCAGACACCAAGCTCACAAAGTCCACAGCTTTCCATCCCCAGACTGATGGCCAGACAAAGGTCATCAACCGGATGATCGTACACATTTTGCACATGTACAACTCAAAGCATCCACGCACATGGAATGAGAGCCTCCCCTATGTACAACATAGCTATAACTGGGCCCTCCACAGCTCAACCAACCACAGCCCCTTTTAGGTGGGCTTGGGATTCCAACCACTATGTCCCATTGACGTAGCCATGCCATTTGCAGCTACTCAGACTGATTCAGCTCAAGTCCAGTCTGAAGTTTCTAAGGCGAACAACCTCATTGAGCGCATTCAGTAGATTCTCCAACAGGTTCATGACATATTGGACAAATCCAATGCTAAGTACAAGCAGTGGCATGATCAGGATCGGGTGCAACAGAACTTCCAGGTGGGCGACAAAGTGTGGCTACATTTGTAGAAGGAGTTCCTCGCTGGACCCCATCGCAAGCTTCGCCCGCTCCGATATGGGCCATACACCATCACCAAGGCTATCAGGGACAATTCCTTCGAGCTCAGTATTCCACCATTCCTTGGCCTGCACCCAGTGTTCAATGTGGACCGCCTTCGACCCTACTTTCCACCTCTACTGGACACATCAGACGTGGTAGAACAACTCACACCAAAAAATTTAAACCCCAACTTCCTGGAACAAGCCACAACTGATCGCATTATGGACACACAGATCAAGAACACTCACCTGCAGAAGATCCAGCTATATTGAGTTGTCAAAGCAGGCCAACTCCTTCACCAGGGAAAGTGGCTCTCTAGAGACCAAGTTCAGCAGAAGTTTCCTCATCTCATGGAGGAACTCAATGCAATGGGGACCATTGCTTCCGAAGGGGGGAGGAATGATCCAGGAGGATATTGGTGGCCACCCACCTATTCCACTTGGACCCCCACCATTGTTTCTTTCAGTTTTCTAGTTTCCTTAATTGTAGCACAATTTACTATTTTTGGCAGTTTTCGGGTCCTAAACTTCCAGAGTCGTTTTGAGGCCCTAAACGACGTTTTTTCGGCATCAAATGGTCGAGAAAATATGAGTTCGTTATAGACTCAATATTTGTTGTTTATGGATGTAGTCCTTGAAGAGATCTTTCTAACGATGTATCATGCACGTCAAACGGAGGTAGTATGCCAAAGTTACAACCCTAAGAAATTGATGTACCAAGTTACCCAACAGGGCCCACATTCTGGTGTTTCACCTCCTAGGGTTAGGTTTTTGGATGTGTAGGGTTTCCATTGTTTCTCAATAATATATAGGCCTTCGAGCCTCATTGTAACATAGAGTTCATAGGCATGTAACCGCCACATCTCTTCTCATAGATAAGCTACTAGCACTCTAGCTAGTTTATTTCCATTATGTATGTAAACAAGTTTCAGTTCTTTGATTAATGAAATGAAGTGTTATTTCCACTGCATATTTGTTTCTATGGTTATTTGTGTATTATGTTGCATTCCTGCATAAATCCGAATCATCCACCGAGGAAACCATTTAAGAATTCCTAATAGAGTTTTTTCTTCCGCCACCCTATATTACCTAAAAATATAGATCTCCCACTAGGTCTACAAGGAAAATGAGTTATTTGAGAATTAACATTAACCATTGCTAAAGACCAATTCATGGTAGCATCATTAGGAAGGAATTTTTGGTGCGTAATAGTGCTACGAGAGGCTAAGAAGGAATAATCAGTGGATGAGTTCGTATATCTCCACCTAGGTGACAAGAATCTAGTACCTAGGAAGTTGGGTCCCCCAACATAGAAACTACCATTCAATAAGGTGTATAACCCCCTAACAATGCTACAGGTTGGAGTCTTTAAGTTTGACTTTGGATTCCAAACAAAGTAGACAAAAACATCTATCAAGTCTACAAGGAAAACCAGCATCTGGCTAGAACTATTTGAGATCCCCAAATCTACATATATGTGACAGTTGAGGTTCAAAACGAGGACCAAGCATGCATTCAATATTTACTAAATTTGAAGTGACTCGACCTTCTTGGCCTCATGACAATGATAGTCAACTATGGTGGGGAACTACATGCACTATTCGATAACATGGACTAATACATTGTAAACCTAAAGGAGTGTAACCTAAAATACAAGGAAGAGGTGGAATGACAAAGGGAAGAACTTGAAACATTATGGAGTTGGAATGAGAATGTGGAATAAGGATCAAAAGTAAGTTGGAAGAGCCAATCATAGGAT
This sequence comes from Pseudotsuga menziesii, assembly GCA_001517045.1. NCBI lineage: Eukaryota > Viridiplantae > Streptophyta > Pinopsida > Pinales > Pinaceae > Pseudotsuga > Pseudotsuga menziesii. The sequence continues at coordinate 131,489 of LPNX010649468.1, forward strand.
GTCAATGTAGCACGAGTGGTTGAAGAATCAAGACATGAATGTTAGGGCAATAAAGGTTTTAATACTTGAAGAAATGAGCAAAGTTCAACAGGAGCTAGTGGATTCCATTCATGAATTTCTTTCCTGGTTACTAAAGGTGTTTGAGATCAGGCAAAATTCATGTACTATCATCACAAAAATCACAACCACCTTGAGGCAAATCATTGAAACCAAGAAGGTGTCGATTGAGTCCATGAGCGAAGTTGGAAGAGACATACCAAAGAAAAAGCTTGAGAAGAGGCCTAAACAAAAACAATAGAAGTAGAGAAACAAAAAAAGATGTGCATTGGTCATCGACCTTGCTATAGCAAAGCGTAGTCATTTTGAAGGCTTGGATTAGTTGCAAATTAAATGTCATAGATTAAGGGCTAAGTTCCAAAAGCGTAACAACATTATGTTCAGGCCCAAGTAACAAATTAACAAATAGATAGAACAATACAAGGAGAAATATGAGTGGGTGTATGCAAAAGTAATTGAATTTGACATCATTTCCAAAATAGACTAATCCTGAAGCCTCAGATTAACGTAAGATGCCCTAGAATATGAGAAGAAGCACCTACAAAGTCTTGCTCAAGAGCTTGCTTGGAAAACTCAAACCTAGTTCACTATAATGAAGAACATGTACACTACACTGAAGCTGAATTTGATGCTCTCTTGGAGACAATGCCAACTAAAAAACATAAGTCATCCGTGAGAAGTTAGCACAAAAGATACAAGTATCCATCATTGCATGGAAGCTTATTCTTAGAGAATTTATTAAGTTTAGAGATGTGATGGTTCAAGAAATGCGAGGGCTTGAAACTCTATCTAAGGAACCAGCATAGATCCATCTTAAACTTAGATCTATTGAGAAGGGTCCATTTTCTTCAGTTGTAAATATTTGTTTATCATAAAAAATTTACAAAAAATTACACATCAAGAAATTTGATCCCTCTCTTGCTTTATAAATTGTGGTTTAAGTTTTAATTATTTTATAGGGCCACATGGATTTTTTAATTACTTTTCACATTTTTGTAATTTTATGAGTCTTACATGAATTTTTTAACTACTTTTTTTATTTTTGGTAGGTTTACGTGAATTTTTTAATTACTTTTACATCTTCCCCATACTTAGTTGTAGAGCACTTACAACATCTTTCCCATAGTGAATTATAGAGCACTCAATACAATAAATGCAAAATCCAACTTAAAATGGAAAGAATTGGTAAAGATATTATTATGACTCCTTTCATTATTTTTTCCCTAATACTTAATTATGCATAAGCCTATGTATACAAAGGAAGACAACCAACATCATATCATAGAGGTTTGTCCTTTACACATTTCCCTTGGAGGTGCAAAGCCCCTTTTTGTACTATTGTGTAACAACTTTTAGAACCTTCTAGAATCTTTTGTCATCAAAGTTGTAGTGTAAAAGGGTTCTATTAGGATAATTTCTTTAAGCGTTCAATACAATGAAGATATATCTTATTCTTATCATATATCATGATGATGATACATACATTGTTATTTAAAAATCGTTATTTTCTTTGCACATGATTTTTAATATATTTTTGCTTAATTGCTTAGTTGACAATAATTGCAAATGCTTTGTGCAAGATCTCTTTCCTTTAAAAAGTTAATAATGCTAAAATACTAAACTATCTCGAACCTATTTATTAAACAACTTTTGCATATTTTTGCATAAACTAACTAACAACCCTGATGCCAAGAATGCTAAAATACTAAACTATCTCGAACCTATTTATTAAACAATTTTTGCATATTTTTGCATAAACTAATTAACAACCCTGATGCCAAGAAAGTTCTATATCATTTGGACTTACAACCTAGGAGAATGGCTTTGTTGAATCGTTACTAGTGCATCGAATGATTTTGAAAAGGAGTGTACTTTATGGTTGGACTAGGCTGACGTAAGGATCAAATTGTGTAGTGTTCATTATAAGATTGGTAAAATTGAAGTGTTTTGGTCATGGTACGTTAGGAAATAAGTAAGTTGTCATATCGTAATTTTTTTGAAATTGTAATTTTTATGGTTTAAAAGATATCTTAATTATATAATTTTAATAGATTTAAAATTTAAAACTATAATTTTAATAATATTTAAATTATAAATAATCAATTATTTAACTTATACTTAAAATAAATACAAATAAATATACCTAAAAATAAATGCAAATAATTAATAAATACATATTTATATTTATTTAAAAAAATAAATACAAATAATCAATCTTTTAACTTACATCTAAAAATAACAGCATCAAAACTTAGAATAACACATCAAAACTTACACTTAAAAATAACACAATCATCAAAACTTAGAATAACACATCAAAACTTACACTTAAAAATAACACAATCATCAAAACTTACACTTCATAATAACAATCAAAGACTTTAATTTCTAAAACAAAATGTGATTTTCTTATTCTACAAATGAAGATATAATATATGGTCGATTCTTTGTTTTCTTGGTTAAATTCAGGGAAGGTTATGTTTATCATATTGGTTAAGCCTAGGTTGGGTTAGACAATTTAAGTGAAAAGCAAAAGCCGACAGTATTCCGATCCCAATATCCCACAGGTTGCAAAGAGGAAGCGAGAGCAAGAAAAGAAACAGTGTTGTTATTTTTGTGCATTTTGGTTCTGAAGATGATCAGACGACGCAAGCCAGAATTGCTTAGATTAAAGCCTTCTACAAGCATCCAAGTCGTTCCTCATCATCTTGTCACAGCTGCGCAAGCAAGGTATCCGTCCTTTCCAAAACTTTCCTCATTATTTTCTCTGTAAGTAACCTAACATATTCATCAATTTAACGTTCTGCAGGAAAATTAGTAGACCTCAAGAACATCATTCACACTTCCACAAGGCTGCCGAGAAGTGCAGAAGATGCAGCCGTTGGAAGCGCGTCCTCATATTTTACGGAATTCTAAGTGAGTTTTGAGTCATCGTGACTTTCTTAGTATTACTTTAAAATGCAGCCGATAAATTTAGTTTAACCAAAATGTACTCTACAGGGAATAAACATCCAGGTTTCTTTAAATTTCGTTAAAATGCAGATTGAAAATTTAAATTTAATGAAAATGTAGTTTGCATAGAAGACGCATCAGGTTTTTAGATTTTTTTGAAATGCAGCTGGAAAGTTTAATTTACAGAGAAAAGGATTCCGATCTCTAAATATTTCTAGCAGCCGAGGTACCAAATTTAATTAAAATGTGATTTACGGAGGAGGAGATTTCAAATTACTAAATATTAATTTGAAATGAAGGCCAAGAAGTAAATTCAAGGAAAGTGTAATTTAGGGAGAAGCGCTGAAATTTCTAGTATTTCTTTAAAATGCATCTCTTGAAAGAAGCTTGTGCAAACGTAATTTACAGAAACTAAGACATATTTATTTTTACAATGTGGCTCATAGATTCTATTGAGCGTAAGTGTAATTTAAAGAAGACGCATTCAGAATTTCAAGTATTTCTTTATAACGCAACTCAGAAAATGAATGTAATTGTAATTTAGAGAAGAAGCATTCAGAACTTCAAACATTTCTCTATAATACAACTCCGGAAATGAATATAAGGAAATGGATTTTTATAATGCTAACTCAGGAAATGAATATAAGGAAGCAATCAGATTTTTAGGTATTTCTTTAAAATTCAGTCTCATAGATTAAAATTAATGAAATTAATGTACAGAGAAGAACCATTGGGATTTCTATATGGATTGGATGGAGGATCATGACCGGCACTCGCAGAGGCTGCACTATTACATAGCGGCGGGCCTGGGGTTCCAACCCGCAGTAGAAGAAGAGCTGAAACGCTACAGAAACTATTACACAGTTAGCGCGGTCCCTGCCAAGCCGCTCCACATCAAAGAGATGCTGATGCCTGATTGGAAGCCTCTACTGGAGAACGCTTTCGCGTGGCTGGGAGATTGGCGTCCTTCGGCCATTCTCGGCTTTCTGCTAACCTGCCACGAGGTGGATGCAGTCCAGCTGCCACCTCATCACGTGGATTTCGTGAAAGAGCTGATAAGGATCAGCCACCACAACGAGACCATCCTCGACGAGGAGATGGCACAGTACCAGGCCATATCAGTATTTAACCCCACGGTCGCCACCCCTCGCAACGCACATCAGCCTCTTCCTGCGCTCTTTTTCGCTTTGCACGACAGCAACAATACAAGTAATAATAAGAACGACGCCCAGATGAAAAGCCACGTCAAGGACGAACTGGTGACCTGCATGCGAAGGGATCTTACGCGGATGAACAGAATTGTGATGCAGGCCCACGATATGCGTTTCAATGCCGTGGAGGTTGTGGTGAACCGGCTGCTGACATGGACGCAGGCTGCACGTTTCTTGTTTCTTTTGGCCAAGTTCCAAACCACGTTTCATGCCTTTGCTGTGTCCAGGATGGATATATTCGGTACCTTACTGGCTCTTTTCTTTTAAACGTGGATTTTATTAATAGAAATATTAACGTATCTACTTAATTTATTGGTTGTATTCTGGTTTGGATGTTGAAACAGTTCCGGTTCGGATGAGCAAACCAGCGTAAGAAGATCCCGGTGTGGTTCAGGTTGAAAAGTTCGGGAAGTTTGGGTGAATCAGGTCCCCTCTTCAATGTGCTACGTGTAATTGTGCGAGATGATCAAGACTGCACCGTTTTCTTGAAAATTCTTTGTTCGTTTGCTGTCTTCGCGATATCATTTCGAGAAAATAAGAATTAAGATTAAACTATAACCAAAGGCATGTCAAGCCAATTTGCCTCGATCCAAGTTTATTGAATCAAAATGTTAATCAGTAAATATAAACGAGAGATAAACCACTTGTACCTGACTTTTTGAATGGGAAGTAGCCCGTAAAGGTATTACTAGTAATATTGATTTAGTATTATATATAATAATTATAATTGATAATTTAGTGGAAGTGGTTGAGAGTTGTTTATGGTAATAGAAAATTTGGGGTCAAATCTTTCGTCACTAGTAACACTTTGCTTTTTGATTATACCAGAGGAAAATCTGTTGAGAAAAATGTATCCTTAAAAGGATATCAGTATGATCCTTGCAATTTAACCACACTTAGATGCATAGTGAGTCAATGGGTGTTTTCTCAAATTTTCATAAAGAAGCCACAATACAGTCAACAAATGAGATTTCACAAAAACTTCACAGGTGGAATTCTTCAAATAATAGTTCAACTCCACAAATTTTTCAAGGAAAAAACTTCTCTCCAAAATTCAAATATCAAAACTTTCCTCAAATATAAAAAAATCAAAATCATAATTTGAACTGAAAAAACTTCTTTCCAAAATTCAAACATTGAAACTTTCCTCGAACAAAAAAAACAATATAAAAATTTCTAAAAAATAGAAAAAGTATGAGTTAATTAATTAAATGATATTGGTTAATTAATTAAATAATATAAATCTATGAACTATATATAAAATAAAATAATATTAAAAAATATTTATAATTTAATATTTTTTAAAAATTTATAAATATATCTTTTCCTCCAAGATAGTAAATTTAAAACTCTAAATTTTATTTTCTAGAAAAAGCCAAACCCCGTCATAAAAGATTCAATTTTGATCACTAAATCCTGTAATACACAAACTTGCATTTCTGCTGAAGTCCAAACCGTGACAAATTCGGAAGCTTCCATTTATAAATTAATTTACAATATTAATGCGCAGCAAAAGATTACAAACTTGCATTTCTGCTGAAGTCCAAACCGTGACAAATTCGGAAGCTTCCATTTATAAATTAATTTACAATATTAATGCGCAGCAAAAGATTAACTGTATACTTTTGCTATATTAAAATAAAATTAAAAATAATATAAACAAATTTCCAAACCGTGACAAATTCGGAAGCTTCCATTTATAAATTAATTTACAATATTAATGCGCAGCAAAAGATTAACTGTATACTTTTGCTATATTAAAATAAAATTAAAAATAATATTAACAAATTGAAATCAAATAAATTTTAAACTATATTTTAAAATACAATTCAATGATAATTTTTATTAGGGGATCGATTGCTACCAGTATACTTCTACATGCAGCCACTTGATTTGGTAGAGTAAATTCAATATGGTATATATAAAAAAATATTAATAATTAAAATATTATAATATATATAATTTTATTTTAATAGATTTTTTTTAAGTTATAAGTTTAATTTTGGATTATGTAATTAATATATATATCTTAATTTTATTTATTTAATATATATATATATTTCTAGTTAAATAAGCTTATTCTATAAAGTAGAGGGGAGATGTATAATCTTTTTGGTATTTATCCTAGAATTAATATGTTTTTTTATAAAATATTAGTAATTGCTCCAAAAGGCACAAAGGAAGGTTGAAGGAAAAATAAAATAAACATATAGTAGATGAAAAAAAAAATGGCATAGATGTCATGAAGAGCTCCTTCTTCATTATTGCAATTCCATGAAGAGAATAATAAAAAAACAAAATGTTGGGTGGTTCTCTTTACCCCTAGTTTCCAAGACAAATGTTTCAGTATCAAAGATGCAATAAACAACCTTTTGCTCAAATGATAAAATGCTTATGCAAATGAAGAGAATAGCAAAAAAAATTCACTCCGGGGAAAGAGAGTAATACACTTAATTATGTTCACTTGCTATTATTCATTCTTGCACCTAGATTCTCTCTAATGTGGTCATTGTTGTCACACATCTAAAGAAATCTTCTTGCACCTAGCTTGTCACAAGTCAAAATTGGAAACAAAATTTGGTTTAAATGAAAACTTAAATAAAAATACAAGGAGTACTTAGTTTGTTGGAAAGAATAGAATTTTAGATATGCCACATGGATATGAAAGAGAGAGTTTGACATATTTGTTAATGATACATTGTTGTAGGGTTCTTGAAATCCATCCTATGAGCATGATACTTACATTCAATTACTACGGGGTTTTGATGTAGGAGTATTTCGAGCACACCAAAAAGTTTCCTTTTAAGTTTGATGTAGGAGTATTTCGAGCACACCAAAAAGTTTCCTTTTAAGTTTCGATTCTTTTAATTGTGGATTTAGCTGGTTTGGTGCCACTAAGTTATAGTTTCTTTGGATTGAGCTAGCATGGTTTAAATGTTGCAACTTACAAAGGACTTATAGTACAAGGGTTGCATTAATCTTTCGAGTGTATGCTATGCTTAAGTAGAGTCAAGGGAACTGGAGACCATCATAATCAAAGGAAGGGATTTTTTAGAGTTGTCAAAGTTTAAAATTTACTTGTGATCCAAATCTGGAGAAGTGAACAAGTAACATGTGTGGCAAAGTTAAATCACCAAATACCCTACCAAAAAAGCTTCTTCATTTTTTTTTCTCTGTATCATTCAAAATCAAGATTATGTGGTATTACAAACACGTTTGTAAACACATAAGACTCTTTAATAGCAGAAGAATGACCTTAGAAGCCCAAGATTAAAGTTGATGAGTGGAGTTACATTTAGAGCAAGGAGAGTGCTTATTTCAAAATGTAATTCCTTTAGGGTGATATATAGATATGTGTGTGTGTTTTTATTTTATTGGATTTAAGCTAATAATTGTATATTTTAAATGATATTTTTGTTTAATTAATAAATTTAACACAATAAATATTATTTAATTTTCATATCAACTAATACAATATATATGATGGGAATTTGGTAATACAATTTTTGGTCAAATCATAATTAGTCATTGTTAAATATTCATTTCTAATTATATAAATGAATTCAATAAACTCAAATATCTATATTACACATAGAATATGCATTCTCAAATTCTCAAAAACATATTTATGTATAACCAACCATTCTTCTAAGTTAAATGATAGAAAAACAAATTAAAAAAACTAATTATAAGATGTTTGAACTATTTTAAAATAAAATAACATTAACATTTAATTTAATTGAAAATTGCATTCATTCAACACATCCACAAACTCTTTAATCTAGTGATAAGGAAGGGTTTCCCACACCTTTGACTCAATGCCTCATTATTCCTATTTTCAAAAGTGGTGATAAAAATTACCCCTCTAATTATCAAAATATTGTGATTAGCCTTCTCTTAGCTAAGTTATATGGTATTATCTTAAAAAAGAAGATCAATGAATGGCTAGAAATGGAAGGTAAGAAAGATAAAGGCCAAGCAAGTTTTAGAAGGAATCATTCAACCGCAGACCACCTCGTTACACTTAGGCTCATTCCATAGGAATGTCGTAAGAATAAGTCTGACCTATTTTGTTGCTTTGTGGATTGTAGAAAAGCTTTTGATACAGTGTGTAGAAATAACCTGTGGAATAGGCTAGAGGAGCTTAAGGTTACTTTTGAGTTGAGAGTTGTCGCGATAAGGTTATACGAAAAGGTCATTGCCAAGTTTAAGAATAATGAGGGGTTGACAACATATATAAAATGTAATATTGGAGTTAAACAAGTTTTCCCCCTCTTCCCCCCTTTTTGGAATTTACATTGATAAGCTAGAAAAGTGTTTAGAAGAAGTAGGTTGCGCCAATACAATCTTAGTCAGAATAGTTATCATCCTCCTACTTTATGATGATGATATTGTTCGTATGGCAAGGTGTCCTTATGGTATCGATAAGCAATTAAGAATTCTTAAATATTTTTGCTCTAACACGGGTATGATTATTAACACTGACAAGACAAAAATCATGATTATAAAATCTAAGAAAGACACCTATGGAAATTTTATTTATGATAATAGAAATCTAGAAGAAGTGACTTCTTACAAGTATTTTGAAATTGATATTCATCACAAGCTCAATTGGAACTATAGCATTGAGAAAATGATTAATAGAGGGTGGAAAGCTTATTTTGGTCTTGAAAATAACTGTAAATCAACCAATCTGGTCATGTGGGATAAAACAAAGTTCATATTTGAAACTCTTTTCATCCATGTTATCTTGTATGGTTGTGAAGTATGGGGGTGCAACATTTTTAGAGAATCTTGGAGGAAGATTGACCAAATCCAGAAGCGGTTATAACATATAACCTCAAAATTAAAAGTAATATGCCTTATCCTATTCTCCTCATAGAAGTGGGTGTTTCCCCCATCGAGAGAATGGCTAGTGACTAGGTACCTGGTGTACAAGCATAAGATAAATAACATGGGAAACGAGAGACTTCCTAAAATTGATTTAAACTCAAGTCAAAACCAACTAAGCCTCAAGCAAGGTTGGTGTAAAGATACCATGGCCTGGTTAAACTATTGGGGCATTATGAAAAAGACATTTTGCAGAACATTGATAATGTCAAAAATATTTTTACTTCTAAGTTTAAAGAGAAATTTTGGTGTGAGCAAAATTTAGCAATTAAGAGAAAATTAAGATACTATAAGGAGGTCATTAATAATAACTTGGAAGATCATAAGTATCGCTCAGTAGTAACTAGATTACAAAAGAAAATTAATATAGCCAAGATTAGAACGAACTCTCGCGAACTCCATAGCAAAACAGGGCTTTGGTCTATTCCTAAAACTCCATGGGCAGAAATGGTTTGTCATCTATGTGAGTCTATGAGCGTTGAGGATTAAAATCACTTTCTCTTAGAGCGTCTTACTTACACCCACAATAGATATCAGTTTCATAGTATTTGGAACAATACAAACTTTATAACCTCTTAACTTGTCAAAACTATAATGAGCTTGGGAAGCTTCTTGGCAAGCTTTTTGAACACACGAACAAGATTTTAAAACAAACCAAATATTGTCCTTCTTAAGGTCCAATAAACCAAAGTTGGTCTCAGTGAATGTTAATCATCAAATTTAATCACATAATTCAAATATGCCACTTTTTTCTTTTCTAATTTAATATAAATAAATAAAAAATTAAAATTTATAACTTATCAATTTAATTTTCTTTTTATAATTTAATATAAATAAAACAAAATTGAAATTCATAAATGTTTTAATTTCTTTCAGTATTTACTTTAATAAAGTATGAAGTATAACGATTGTAATAAACTAATATTATTAAACATTTTTTATTTAAATGGAAAATAAGAAAATGGTATTAAGTTAATTAAAACAAATTTTAAATTTGAATACTCTAAATTTTTATTTAAAATTTGTATTTCAATTTTTATTTTTAATTTCAATGTTTACTTTATAATTATAATGAATGTAATAAACTAATATTATTAAATAATTTTGATTTAAATTTTAATTTAAATCTAGATTAATAAAAATAATAAAATAGTATTAATGTACAATAAAATTAAGTATATAATCTGTTTTGTCTTCTAAAATGGTAAAAGTTACTATAATAGTTGTTAAATTCTCTGCCTTAACAATAATCATCATCGATTGTAAAGATAATCATCATTAATTCCTATCCAAAAAGACGAGTTGATTGATCAATAATATTCAAACAGAAATACATCATATAAAATAACCTAAGAACATTGAACATATAAAGATAACTCTTAATCAATTAGAAAGAATTTGAAGTCTTATTTCAAAATAAAACAAGTTGAATAAGCAACGAAGTCGCTTAGTACCTGCTGCTTAAGAAAAGTTTGGAAAAAGTAATAATAAGCTAAGTTAGCTTAGTTTTTTATTTTCTAATATGTGGATTCGTTAAATCGTTGTGAAATTCGTTGGCCTATGAGACTTTGTGATAGACTTGCAATGTAACTAGACCTCCAGATAGCCAAGCATATTGCTGGATGCACTTGGTGATTATTGGATGTGTTGTGTCGAGTCCCGATGGTGACACCTCACGATGTTGTGTGCTGGAACATGTATGTTTCAATCATAAAACTGCTTTAAGGTCGGATTAATATTGATTAATTTTTCTAGACGATAGGCAGAAGATATGAATCAAACACCCAATGCAATGAAAATGGTTGATGCTAGTAACTATAATAGCAATGTGTTATCAAAATCAACTTAATATTAACAGTCTAAAATCACTTAAAGCCATTCACTTTGGAATGGAGGGCCAAAAACCATTAGTGTTTTTGCAGTTCATGATTGCTTTCCTTTACAAAATCTAATCAGATTAAGTTCATTTCAGCAATAATGACATCCAAGCGTTTAGTTAATATGCATGATTTGACTAATTTTCAGCTTAGCTTTGACAGGTATTTTAGTAATGAATAACACGTAAGTATGTATCTTCTGCGTAAATTAACTCGTGTCAATTTGTGTCGATGCCAATCCCCTGGTTTATGTCGGTTGATGTAACGCTCTCGCCTTTCCGATTTGGCCAAAATTCTGTTGAGAGAAAGATATTTCAAATTCAAAGTGGCAACATTCTTTAAGTTGTTGTACTCACACACCAATTTCAAGTTCATTCAATATTTATCACAAAACCTCTTTCTGTTTCAAATTCTAGCAAACCACTCGGCTCAAGGGATCTGTTTAGTTAACGGTGGTTTGAGACTTTTCTATTTTTCCCGGGGTCTGCGACAAGAAGTTCTATATTTCCGGGCGCCTGCCACAAGAAGTTCTATATTTACAGAAGTTATTAATTTCCCGGCGCCTGTCACAAGAGTAGAAGGTCGGTAAAGTCCACCATGGCCAAGCGATGTATGGGACGCTGTGCGCGGAGGTGTTTAAGCAAAGCGAAAGCCATAACCTTGCATGAAGATGGTAATGGACTTGCTGTCAGAATAGCAATAGAAACTTCGGCTGCTTACCAGGCGGACATCAAAAGGCGGACATAAATAATTAATTAATATGGATTTCACGTAGAAGTAAATCATTGTTATATGTGCAAAACCTAACACTAATTATTTATTATGTGTTTTAAATATATTCTAGAATATTTTACTCATTGTTTTACTAGCTTCCTCCTCTTTGTCTATGGTATTAATTTAAATAGTCATATAAGAAAAAAAATTAATTATTAATATTAATTATTATTATAAAATAATTGAAAAAAAATTAATAAATATAATTATCATTGCATGGAGAGAAGTTAGATGCTCTATAACTCATTTTGGGGAGATGTTGTAGCATGGATAACCCTAACATGGCAATGTCAGTTAACAAGAAAAAGAATAACGTGTTGAACCATCTAAACCCTAAATTATAAATAGATAAGGATTCAAGATGGATCTAGGGTGGTATTATGGGAAAGATGTTGTAACACTTGTTCTCTAACATACCATTCTCATTAAAAAAATGTAAATGATGTCACCTTAAAAATATATATATAAATTTTCCATTTGATTCATCTTAAACTTAGATATATCAAACAATGACCAAATATCTTGAAATGTAAATTTTTCCTTAATGTGTAAAAATAATATTAGAAAAAAATTAGATCCCAAAAACTTGAAATTCTCATGGATGCAAGATAAATCTATGCTCATTTAAATATTTCAACTATTATTATTTGGAATAACATACAAATAATTTTTTATTGATATTAAAAAAACAAAAAAATAATAATTATATATTAAACATAAATATATATCAATATCAAGTAGTACAGGCGGTATCAACTATCTTGTAGTTTATTATTATTAAAAACATTAGGCCTCAAGCAAAAAAAATGAGAACCCTCTCGATGCTTTGATCAATCTAAGTTCAAAATTATCCAATAATCTTAAATTATAAAGTTTGTTTAGAATATAACATTATGATGAGGGTTCTGCATTGTGTCAAATTGTATGAAGATGATACAATTTAATTTGACACACTGTGGAAGCCCTGCCAAACCGACCAAACCCAAAGGTAACCTATCATCTACAGTTTTCATTTTCAAAAATTGGGACAATATCTTAAAACTCTGATCGCCATTGAAGCTGTTTTGTTCTTTCAAAATGCTCTCCCTTCTGTCATTCTGTGGTTGTGTGTGAAAACGACAAAATAGAACAAACACCAGAATATACGCAAAGATTCTTTCGAACGCAGAGATAGCCATCTATCCACTTCAACTTCAAAGGATAATGCACAAAGGTTCTGTGTAATTCTCTCATTTCTTTTCTCACACCACCTGTATCTTTCCCTCTTCTTCACCTGTAAAACATTGGCGGAAAGGCAGGGCTATCCTCATAGCTACATTCAGATCAATTGAATAATCGAAGACATATTCAATGAATAACTGCAGCGAGAATAGCGACACTAGTCATTATTCCGCACTGCACTGGCAAGTTCCACTATATCTATTCAGTGGAGTGGGTGCCGTGATGCTTATTTTAGTGTTCTCTTGCTGCAAGTTAGATCATCGTAATAACAATGAAGTTAGAGATCATATTGATCTTTCACCTCACCCTTGCAGTGCAGGGATCAATTATAGCTGAAATGAAGCTGAAAAAGTTGTTCTATGTAAGCCTTAATTCTGTGAAACAAGGAGCCGTTATATGTAATCCTTAATTCTTGGGAGTTGCTTTGATGGATTAATGCATTAATTTTTATCAATTTAAGGTGTGTTAAACTAGAAATAGCCTCGAAGTTATTGAATGATTGACACAGCTACCGAGTGAAGAATCCATAAATTAGGTTAGAGTTAAATGATTTTTTTTATGATATGTAAAATGAAATATTTTTAACAATGGTTTATTTGAACAATATACTCAATCCTTGGAGATTCGCGGTAAAGTTGCGTTAAATTCCTGAAATTTGTTCCAACATTACGGCCATTTTTGCGCAGGCTATGGAGTGTTTGTTTTTGTTGAATCCTGCATCAATCTCAACTCATTTTAAAGTGTTCTTGCTCGATTTGGTCGTTTCTTTATAAAGCTTCTACGAAATTCTCGCCATCCTTTCACTCATTCTTGTTTTTGTTGAATCATGCATCAATCTCAACTCGTTTTAAAGTGTTCATCGGATCCTCATCCTCTCATAAACACGTGCAATATCTTGAAGACCGTTTGCAAAACAACGATATCAGATCCGCTCTCTGACTCTCTGACTCTATATTATATCCACAAAACAATGATACCAGATCTATCTACAAGAGTGATCTGATAGCAATTCTACCAAATCCGCCTATAAGTGAATTTCCTATTTTCATGAGCGAGTTGCCAATCAATTTGTTTCAGCGATCTCGTTTTAACAATAATGCGCACTGCTTTGTAGAATAAATTTGTTGTATGATAAGAAAAATCATGTTCTTTATGCAATACTTCCCATTTTGCAATATTTTGATATGAAAGGTTGTTTGTCATGTCTTCTGGTCGTTTCCCACCAAAGAACAATGTAGGGAAGCTCATTTCTTCTGAGTATTTATCTTGGAAAATTCCTAATGGAAGATAGCCCTCACCATCCTGATCCTAATCCTGTAGATCAGTATTTTGAACGTTTATAAAAGCTTCTCCATTTGGAAATATTATTAAGCAATCCCTGTGATCACCATCCTACAGTTCTATCGGTATTGAAGGATTATTGACATTATACGTTGGCATGCTCAAAATTACATGATCCTTGCTCTCATTATCAGCCTGAACATCACAGTACTGATCAATAACGTCACAACTTGAACGTCATAGAAAAAAGCTAATATTTCACAGAATAAGAAAAATATATTGCAATCCATGATAAAACATTTTGTTTGGACATTATTTCAAATAGTTTGAGGGTAATATCATCATTCCTACATTTGGCATACATATCCACAAGTGCATTGCGAACAACAATGTGGCATTCAAATCCACTTCATATTGCATTACCATGTATTGTTTATTATCTTTTAGACCCAATAAATGGGTACACGGGGATGGCCATTCTAGGATTAAGTAGTATTTGTTGTGCCACACTTTGTGGGGCACCCCTGCATAGCTAGTTTTTGCAAAATTCCCAAAGGATGACAATCCATGTTTTCTACTCTTATGCTACCCATATTATGTGAATGCGGCTCCAGATGATGGCCTAGTGATATATATTGGATGGTATTATGCTTTCAAATTTTTTTTTATTTTGGTACTACTCAACCCATTTGACCTCCCTTCTTGGTCTCTTTTTCACTGGGAATGTATAGTGATTTTTGAATCAAAGGTTTTATGTTTTGGTTAATTGGATTTCTTTAAAATCCATAACACTTCATATCAAAGCATATCCAAGCTTATTTTTCCCTTTTTTACAATAATATATTTACCATATAACATTTGAATTGGAGAATTGTAAAATCGTGTTAGCTGTTTGCATGCCTTGCAGTCATCCTTATAGCCCAAAATGACCTTGAGTGATTACTAATTCGGCGGTGATATAATTCAAGAGATATTCAAAAAATGATTAGATACCTCGAAGACCCTATGTGGCCCTTCTATTTGTAGCATTTTTTATCAAAGACAATACTCTCGCTTTAGGCAATTGGCATTTAGTATCTTGTCATGGTATATTTTACTTCTTTGAAGGTAGTGTTTAATGATTCATATATGCAAGCTAATGGAATCACAACCAACATAAATATTAGTACAAAATGCCACATATTCAAAGTTTAAATAAGATTATAGTGGTGGTTAAAATATTGCACTCCATTCTTATTAGCTTATTTGGAAAGTTAGCACTTTGTTTTACACTTCCTAAAGGGATAAACCCTAGTGTTTTACACAAAAGGGTCCACAACGCTACAAACCCTATATATGATATCATGTTTACATTTTTCGTTAGTATCAGGTAAGTGAAAGGGGTCAACAAATTGGAGTTTACTTTTTCATTTAACACGTGATATATGTTCACCCAACAAGCAAGTCCATATTGTTGTCCATCTTTTTCAAGTCTTGAAGGCCCAATCTCTCTATGTCATTCCAATAAATTTTATCATAAACATGGTCATGATTTAAAATCCTATACGATGTTCTATACCTCAAAGGTTAACAAATTAAAATAACTTGGGAATTTTGTTATTTATTTGATCTAAAAGGAATTCTAACTA
>LPNX010649468.1:147612-204885 GCA_001517045.1 Pseudotsuga menziesii
AAATTCAAAGTCCATGATGGGATATATTAAACAATATATAATCATTGCATATTTTTAATTACTCATACTCTATTTGCACCTTAAGATTTACTCAACGTTTTCATAGTTTATTTTTTCATACCCATGATTATGGGGAAAAAATCCTTTACGTATAATAGGATATCTGTAATATTTGAAAGTTGAGGTAATTGAATTAGATTTTTGCATATGGCTTAAAATTATAACTTTTAATTCAAGAATTGTAATATTGGTACAATAAAAATAAAATTTAGTCTCTGACAACCCACATATTTATAATCTGCATCTGACATCCTCGACCATGCAGTCTATCGACAGGATCTTGCCACCTAAACGTCCATGCGATTGATTGTTGTCTCTTGCCACATACACGGCCATGCAAATTTTCCAGAGGTCAATATAATCTACAATTTTGCTTGGCTCTTGGCAGAATGCTGATCGCAAGAGGGGAAAGCATTGGCAGCTCCAAGCAGAACTCAGACTGTTGGTGGGCAGTGAAAGCATTGACATGTTTCTGTTTTGATGAAATTAAGCAGATTTTGCTTTGCCCCTTCCCTTCCATAGCCAACTATTCGTCTTCTGTGTTCCAAGTATTCAATGAGGATCCTTCCCTCACCCTCCACAAACACACCGAATCTGACTGACTGCATGCATGTGTTTGTTGAAGGGTTCGGAGCAACGGTCTAAGAAAACCATGGATAATTGAAAGCAGTTGGAGTTGGTGTTAAATTTTTCAAGATATGGTGTTAAAACAAGTTGTCCAGAAGGCACAATCTCTGTGACTGTATGCGATGCAATTCTTCTTCATCGCTTCGATTGGGTAAGCAGTTAACTTTTCAACCAAATCCTGATTTTTTCTGTGTGTGTTTTAAGACTTTCGCGACTCAAGCACTGCATGTATTAAATTTGAATTCCTCATCTCTAGATGCGTCTGTTTGGCTATCAGGACTTCATGCGTAGCAATGGCTTCTAGAGCTTCTCAAACCGGGCAGGATTATCGTCCTTCAAAACCCTGATTCTACACACCATGTGCTTGCATGCAATTTCTTTGAATTTTTTAATTTGAATGTATGGAGTGGTTTCATAAGAAGTCTATGGATTTCTTAAAATGTTAAACACCCTATCTGCCCTAAATTACAATCTTCTACTCGCAAGATTTGTAGTTTCAGAGGGTTCCATTGGCAGTATAGATTTGTAGTTTTAGAGGGTGCCAATGGCAGTATTGAAGGACAACTGGAATTTGTTTGTGAGGACAACAAAAGGTCTTACAGCTGCTGCCTCCTGCTATTATAGCGTGTGAGACTCGTGTCATGTCCAACTGCCTCTCACCATCACGATGCAACAACTAAAACACCCCCACACCACCGGAATTCAAAATAACAGTAGATGAAATTGTATTTTTCAATGTTCAAATAGTAATTTCGACATTTTGGGCAGTTCAAACTCCACCAGAGGCATTTTAGTTGTTCTTTATCCTACGCGCTCACCATCATAGCATGTCCTTTATCCTACGCGCTCACCATCACAGCCTGCCTACCATAAGATGTTTCTTCGTTGCTTCTTTTGTCTTGCCAGCCATATTTTAACACGATACTTTAGCTGTTGCTCGTCATTACATTCACATGCGATACCAACCTTATAAATGCCTTGTGCCTCTCATCCACTCCTGCAAAAACTTGAGCCTTCCTTTATCCTCCCGATATACACAGACAGAGAGTAGAATCGAGCATGGGCAGTTACATTTCTTGCACTTCAAACTCTGTACCTTCCAGCACTGTCAAATTCATTCACTGGAATGGCAGCGTTCAAGATATTCAGAGGCGAATAAAGGCGGCAGAGCTTATGCTGGAGAATGCTCAGCACTTTCTATGCCACGCCAACGGCTTGCAGATCGGGCGTCGGATTAATCCTCTCACGGTAGACGAAGAACTAGACATGGGGTATCTCTATTTCCTTCTTCCCATGACCAAGATGCACTCGGTGCTATCTGGAACAGACATGGCCTCCCTGGAATTGAAGGCCAATTCCACCATCAAAACTGCAACTAGATGGAGCTCCGGCGCCAGAATACTCCCCTTCTTTGGAGATTTCATGCGCCCCCTCCCGCTAGAATTGAAAATGGATGTATTCTTAATGGACGAGGGGAACCTGCAAACTAGTGGGCCGCAGGAGGAGCAGCTTGTGCTGCCGAATTTGAATTTGGAGGACGATCCAGAGTTGTTAACGGCGCTTTCGCAGCTGAGATTCAACTCCGGCAAATCCTGGAAGCCAAAGTTGGAGACCATTAACGAGTTCCGGCCATTAACTTTCAACATTCTGGTCAATCAATGCTGATGCCATCATTGCCATGTGTCAAGTGAAAACCAGATACCAAACTCCAAGAATGACATCACTTCTAATGGCCAATCAGAAGTTTACAAAATAGAAAATAGAAATATTTTTATTAAAATTTAAAATATTTTTTTGCAAGCTGTAATGTTTAACTTTGGAAAACTGATTTTAATTTTTTCCTGGCGGCAACTAATAGAAGGTCAAAGTTCGGTTGACTAGCAACCAATTACTATATACCTGCTGCGGCAGGTATAATAACATAATATTAGCTTATCTCCAAAGCGGTGAAATGAAACATTGGAAGAGAACTTTGATATGTTGTAAAAATAAGAGAAAGTTGTGGGTGTATTGATAAAATAATTTTATGTGTTGAAATTTTGTTTAGCCAATTTATGGCAGGCATAGTAGTTGATGAAATTGAAAAGAAAACTCTATTACAAGAACTAATAAGAAATAATTAGAAATCCATGTAATGAATGAAAAGAAAAATGAAATGTACATTAATTAGTCATACGAGAAAGTATACATATGTGAGTAAAACAATACAGGGCTACATGTTATTAAATTCGATTCTAATTATATTGGCAATCAACATTGGCATTTTGATTTGGTAGGGGGAGTGCGGGGATTGAGGGTTGCAATTTTAAGTGTGGAAGGGACATAGAATTAAGGTGTGCAGGCATTCCCTTTTTCGAAGTGAGACATGAATTGGCTTCCATCTTTACATAGTGTCTAAAGGAGAACGATGGTGCAATTCGAACTCCTTCTGATGTTGTAGCGGATGACATTGCCATGAAGGACAAGCCTTGACGTTTAGTGTTACCAAAGTTAATGGTTGACCTTGTTAATGTCAATCCTTGGGATATACAAATAGTTAATTCCCAAACAAACTTGAGGGGAATTTTTTTCTTGTTACTTCAATTTATGGGTGGAATTTGTATGTGCTTTGGTTGAGACTGGTCCCATGGAGGCCCAATGCAATTATCAAATGCACATAAGTTGGTGACTTAGGAGATAGACCTAGATGTGCATACAATTTGCACTACCATTCCAACTCGTGCACAATTTACCAATCCTGATTGAACCCATAAATTGTAGGGTAACACAAATTGGTGCCCTATAGATATAAATATTTATTTTTCTAGTTGATGGCCATTGTCTTGTTGTGCATCTGAACCATTGGTGAACTCTGCCACAAATCCTGTAATAGGCATAGCCAATGCTTGGAGCATGTATTTGTTATGATTGTTTGCAAGAATGTTCATTGCAAGGATATTGATTGTTGTGGCAAATCTTGAATGCTCCTCTGTTGACAATAATCTATTAGTCCTAGACTAGATGAGGCTCTAGTCTTCCTTATGGATGTCTAGCAATATTTCTTGCAAACAAAGTTAGGCAACATTAGTATTGTTTCTGAAATGATTACAATGGTAAAAAATTTCCATAAAAACTTCCCCATAATTTCTCTTCCATATATAGGTTTGTCCATCGCATGTGGTAGTTTTCCCAAATCGCCAACAAGAATTATTGACTAGTATGAGTAATTGTATTTTCATTGAAAAACACTTACATAAGCAACCCTCAATTTGCATGAACAATTTAGGCCATATGAAGTTCATCTCATCAATGAGAATCTATTTAATATGTTTCATCTATTCTTGGAACACTGATAGGGTTTGTCCATGTAAAGGCTTCATGTCCTTGAGTGGGTGCTTGAATTATGTATTGTTCATAGATGAAACTTTTGACAAATTCAAATAATTCAAGGCTCTAATTGAAAACCAGACAGGAATACGCATCCATATCATGAGGTCAGATAACGAAGGTGAATATGAATCTAATGAGTTTGATGATTTTTACCAAGAAGCAGGAATCAAGAGGGAGCTAACAATGCCATACAACCCTCAACAGAATGGGGTTGCAGAAAGGAAGAATAGAACGATATGTGAAGCTGTCAAAGCTATGCTGAGTGACCTCGATCTTCCTTTATCTCTGTGGGTTGAAGTTGCATGTATTGTTGTATACATCCAAAACAGAATCCCTTATGCCATCTTGGGGGAAAAGACTCCAGAAGAAGTATTTACAGGAAAGAAATCCGTAGTTGACCACATGATGGTTTTTGGCACTCATGTGTATATTCATGTGCCAAAAGAAAAAAGGTCTAAGATAAAGCCTTCCAGAATGAAAGGCACATTTGTTGGTTACAATGAAAGCTCGAAAGCTTACCGCATCTATGTTTTTGCACAAAGGTACACTGAAGTTAGTAGAGACGTGGTATTCCATGAGGAAGTTGTGTTCCGCTAATCAAAAGAGATTTCAAAAGATATAGAAGAATCTCCCTCCAAGATTCATAGGAAGGAAGAAGAAAATGAGCCTCAAATTCCAGATGTGCCCGTATAATCAAAAAGAATAGTTGAAGAACTACTTGAGACTTCTCCTTCCAAAAGACGACTTACCTGGTACCGAGAAACGTTGCAAGAAGTTGAGAAGCATAAAGCTCCTCTCGAATCTTTTAGAGAAAGCATAAAGGCCCAGAAGTACTCAGGCCTTATGAGCAAGGTCATTAATGCAGAACCCTCCACACACAAAGAAGCAGCAAATCTACAAGTATAGTTCAATTATAAAAAATGATGTTTGGGATGTTGTTCCTAGACCAACAGGGAAATCTATGGTAACGTCTAGATGGATTTACAATATTAAGCATGCCCTTGATGGTAGCATTGAAAAGTATAAATCCAAATTTGTAACTTGTGGCTTCACTAAAAAAGAAGGCATAGACTATGATGAAACTTTTGCTCGTGTTACCAGATATACCACCATCAGAACTATCATCTCCCTTGATGTTGTGTTTGGATGGAAACTCCACCAGATGGATGTAAAAACAACCTTCCTCAATGGAAAAATTGAAGAGGAAGTCTACATTGAACAACCATAAGGCTTTGTGACTCATGGGGAGAAGTCCCATGTGTGTAAACTGAAGAAAGCCTTCTATGGGCTCAAGTAGGCCCCAAGAGTATGGTATGCGAGAATTGATGGCTACCTTCATAGCTTGGGGTTCTCCAAAAGCACTGTTGACCTCAACATGTACTTTAAGGTTGTTCACAACCATCACTTGATCCTAGTCTTGTATGTGGATGACTTGTTCCTTACTGGGGAAGAAAAACTGATAACCCAATGTAAGAGGGAGCTTACCTCTGAATTCAAGATGAAGGATATGGGACTAATGCATTATTTTATTGGCTTAGAGGTCTGGAAAAATCCAAATGAGATCTTCCTGACACAAGGAAAGTATGTAGTCAATATCTTGCAAAGATTTGGAATGCAGGACTGCAAGTCCATGAGCATACCCGTGACAAAAAACTTGAAGAAGTTACGTTACTCGGCCACATGTTCAAAGGATGTGGATCCCACTCAGTATCGACAGCTCGTTGGATCCTTGATGTATCTAGTGCACACAAGATCAAAGGATTACACAAAAAATGCACTGATTCAGTTCATGTTCGATCCGAAGCACATATACGGGGTAGATGATAAACATGTACTCAAATATGTGCAAGATACTATCACTTATGGGCTCAGGTATACTTCCAGTAGTGGAGTAATGTTAGTCAGATATGCTGACTCGGATTGGGTTGGCAGTGCAGTAGACCAAAAAACCACATCAGGTTTCTACTTCAGTATGGGATTGACAAGGATCTCTTGATCCAACAGGAAACAGGGTTCCATAGCTCAGAGACTTAGTGCAAAGAGGCACCCTCAAGCTTCAATACATCCGTACTGATGAACAGATTGCAGATATATTGACCAAGCCTCTACACTTGTTGACTAAGGTCTTCATCATTATCGCAGCTGAGGTTGGCTGAGATAAATTTGGTGGCTCATGTTTTTCCTTCTTCCTTCAACATTTCTACAGTCTCGGTGGTGAAGAGTGAAGTCTTTGGTGGTCACGACCAGCAATAGCAGGCTGTTGCAGCTCATGATAGGGCTTATTGGTAATCACGATCAGCAGTCAGCAAGCCCACGGTGACAAGAGCAATAGTAGTAATAGCTAGCAAGTCTTGGTGGTGGTTACACTTGGCAGAAAAAGCAGTTGATAGCCCTCGATGGTGGTCTAGGGCAGTAACAACTCCCTCAATGATGGTCTAGGGCAGCAGCAACACCCTCGATGGTGGTCCAGGGCAGCAGCAACAACCTTGGTGGTGGTCACAGCTAGCAGCAGCAGGCTTCTACAGCCTTGGTGGTGGCCACGGTTAGCTGCTACAGCAGGTTCGGTAAAGACTAGGGCAGCAGCAGCAGGTGGTTAGGGTTAGCAGCAGGAGGCTACTACAGGACTCAGCAGTGGTCTACACTCCACGTGGCAACAACAAAAGGTAGCAACAGTAAGCCTGCTAGAACTACTTTGGTTTTAGAAATTTTTATGAACATTCATCTTAGAATTTTGAGAACAAAATTTATCTTCTCATGTACAAACTCAACCATCTCATTTAGAGGATGAACTAAAGGATGAATTGCTAATGCTTTGGTGTTTTTGTCCTTAAAAGGTTTCCACGTGAAAAATCGTGTGTTTAATTGTGTGATGCTTGATTGACTACTGTATTTATCTTACTCTTGTTAGTATCTCAAGTACTATCTCCAATATAGTCTGCAATTTTTGACAATATCATACACATGTTAAAATTCAACAGTTTAGACTGTACATATCAATCTCTTTTAATTGCTTTAACGTTTCATCTATTGTTGCTTTACATT
This sequence comes from Pseudotsuga menziesii, assembly GCA_001517045.1. Taxonomy (NCBI): domain Eukaryota; kingdom Viridiplantae; phylum Streptophyta; class Pinopsida; order Pinales; family Pinaceae; genus Pseudotsuga; species Pseudotsuga menziesii. Next base: position 154,711 of record LPNX010649468.1, read on the forward strand.
TCAGGTTGCTCCATGTGTTGTTCCTGAAGAAGTCGCGGTTGGATTCGATGATAAGGGGATCTCATCGGATAAAATTACATGACTCCATGCATAGTCCATGTCACCTTTCCAGTCATAGCCATAATTTGTCTCTGGGTTACCCACCTGAAACATTTCAAAAGTATTCACATGTATGATTGCGGAACGATTTACCTTTTTTAGTTACAAATATAATGAGATTTTAATAGATTTTAGACATGATCAAAGTTCAATCATGATTAAAATTCTGTGTATGGTGGAAAAATGTCCCAAATTATCAAAAAAATCAATCGAAGTTTTTAATTAATGGAAACATTGGTTTATTGTATCCTAGTTCCAACTACTAAAAATAAAGTTTCTACATGATTAGATTACTCCATTTCATAACAAGTCAAAGTCTGTTGCATGCTACCTGGTTTAATGAAGGTTTCAAAGTGAAATTAAAGGTCCATCTCATAACAATTCAAAGCCTGATGCATGCTGCCTGGTTTAATGAAGGTTTCAAAGCGCAATTAAAGGTCTTCTCGTGGACCCAGTGATAAAACATGCCATCAAGGCTGGTCTTAAATTTTGGTAATCCTTATCCACTAGATAGAAGAGTAATCATTGGCAGCAACGGATCATGAACTAACGTAGGTGAAATTGTAGCGGAGGTGTAGGGAATCAAGGTTCCAATGGATAGGTCACATTATCAACATGAGACATTTGAACCAAGATAATACATTTTAACTAAGAGGGAAGCCCACTGCAACTCAACTCTTACATAAAATCCCAAACATACATGTTGGTTAGGGTCGTTATAATTGTTGGGACTAAAAATATGAAAACTGGATCCATTTGTTGAGTATATAGTTGTCATTGATGTCAAAGGTGTTCACGAATGACAAAGGAATAACCAGTGGATATGGTGGTAGACTGAAAGTTGCGGGTATCCAAAATAACAAAGGAATAACCCTATTACAGGTTGCAGGTTGCAAGGTGAATGATAAACTAATACCCCTATAGCAAGTTGAATGACTAAAGATCAATCATCCAATGTTGTTGCTGAAATAACTGTCACAGAGGATTTTCGCAAAGAAATCGTGCAGATCCGCAAAGTCATGGTGAGATCCGAATTCGATTTGAAATTGACAATCAGGAAGCATCTCGCACAAGATCCAACGTCTAGGGATTAGTTTCGCAAAAGATAGGTGGGAGGATGAAGTTCCGCAAAAGATCAAGATCAGACGGCTTATATTAGTCCCGCACTAGATCTGACGGTTAAGGATTAAATCCGACAGCTAGGCGGAAAATCCAAAGTTTCGCAAAAGATCAAGATCGAAAGGTTGAGATTAGTTCCACCAAAAGAGATCGACGGTGTGGAAGAAAAATGCGAAAAGGGGAAATGTGTTTAAAGATTCTATGAACCCACAATCCGCATCCTGCAATCTGGTAATCGATGGTCAGGAAAACACCCGCAAAAGATCAACGGTGCATAATTGTTGTTGCGGAAAGAAAGTTGTGGAAAGTCGAGATACGAGTTTGGGAAATGTGACATCCTGCATCCCGCAAATCTTAAGATTGACGCTCATGGAGAATTCTGATGAAGATCAACGATGGGGAATCGTTGAAATGGAAACTTGGTGTGGAAATACGATTTCAAGAGGAAATCTATAGAGTAGATTAGCGGTCCAAAGAGATTCGGACATAATATCAATAGTATGGATTGTATCTGGAGAAGAAGATTATGGAAGCACCAGAAAACGATAAACAAGGCTACGAAAATGAATTCTAAGCTGTGAGAAGAACGAAATGGTGCATTTTCTAAAACTTAACGATGAAATGATGCGATGGTTGAGAGGGTAGATGATGAAGAGGTATGTTTGTAAGTAAACAGTCACAATCCAAAACAAAAGAACGCATCTATGGAGAGATGCGTTGGTAGGTAATAGGTAAAAGGTATTTATTGAATGAATGTGTAAAGAATAAAGCGCCTCTGTTAGTAAGCCTGATAGAGTCCAAAGCGAATAGCTTTTTAACTATTCTAAAATACTGAGAAGATCAGTCTAGGGTGGTAGGGTGGTGCTAGGGCAGGCCACAGGTCTGCAGGGGGTCGAAGCCTCCTTCCAGTTGTAGCTGGAGAATAGGTTGTCGTAGCATCCTTGTCTATTGTAGCAGGCAGAAAACCATAGGGGTATGCAGGAAAAACCTAGGGTTTGTTTTGCATCCTTTCTATTGCAGCAGATAAACAATTTTGTAAATTCATATTATTAATGAGTCTGTGTTGGTGGTTTGATCTTTTGAGGTTTCGATGATAAAATATGTGTCCTGATTGTTGATTTTTTATAATTTAAAGTAAAAACTGGCAATACTTATTCACCCCCCCCCCTCTTAGTATTGTGCGATAAACCAACAATTGGTATCAGAGCAGGTTCCTTCACAAATAGCTTAACCACTGGAAGGAAGATCCCATCCAATAATTACAATGGATCAACAAGAAGGATTGGCCACTAACAAAACTCCACTATTTACCAGAGAAAATTATGCTTACTGGAGTGTAAGAATGAGGTGTCATCTGATGTCTCTGGGATGGAAGGTTTGGGCAGCAACTGAAAATGACCTTAAGATAGGAAACCAATACCCTACAAACACAGTTGAAGTAGGTGAATATGAAGGTAATGCCAAAGCCCTAAATGCAATCTTAAGTGGTTTAACAAACATTGTATTTACTAAAGTTATGCAATGCACATCCACCAAACAAGATTGAGACAAGTTGAGAATTATCTATGAAGGATAATCTAAGGTTAAAGAATCCAAACTTCAAGAATATAAAGGTCCATTTGAAAGTCTTAAAATGAAAGAAAAAGAGAACATTGGTGAATACCTTCTTCATGTAGACGAAGTTGTTAATTCGATCAGAGGGCTTGGAGGAAAATTAAAAGAAAAGGATGTAGTAAGCAAGGTACTAAGAACATTACCAATGAGATATGACCCAAAGGTATCCACCTTAGAAGAACGATATGATCTTAAAAATGTAACAATGGATGAGTTACATGGAATTCCCACTGCATATGAAATGAGAACAGGACAAAATGGATCTTCAAGAAAAGAAGCAACTTTTAAAGCCTCCATAAAAAATGAATCAGAAAACCCAAATGATGAGGAAACCTTTTTCATTAATAAACTTGACAGAAGGACTGGAAAATACAAGGGGAAGTTACCTTTAAAGTGCTTTAATTGTGGAAGGATTGGACATTTTGCCTCTAAATGCACCTACACTAAACAAGATGAGAATGAAGAAAAGGAAACTTCAAAATTCAAAAAAGGTAAAATAAGAACCAAGAAAAAATCCTATGGGAAAAAGAAAATTGTTTACACCATGGAAGACAGTGAAGATTCATATGGAAGTGAAGTTGAAGAGACTGAAGTTTTATTTATGGGCCTAGATACTCAAGCCTCAAATAGTGACTCAGATATGGAAGGAGAAGTAGACCTAAGACCTGAACTTGTTAGCGCCCTTGAAGAACTTGAGAAATGTAGGAAAAAGAACAGACAGTCAAATCTTGTCATCAGTCAGTTGGAAGCTCAAATCCTAGATGCCAAAAAGGTTGAGGAGGACCTCAACCTACAGCTCAAAAGAAGAATACATGAGTCTGAAAAGCTTGTAGAAGAAATTATATAATTCAAGAGAAAGCTTGATGAAGGATCTATCAAATCAAAGTTTGAGAATAACTCAAGGATTCTAGATGACATTTTGAGGAGCCAAAGACCATCAGTTGATAGGTCTGGTTTGGCGCTCGTTAAAGAAAAGAAGCCAGAGAGTTTTCTTGTCACAAGTCAAGAAGGAAGTAAGAAAATCTATGCTAAAGTACTAAAAACTCCAGCTAAAAAGGAAAGAAGCAAGAAAGATGGCTTAATTTCTCAAGAAAAAAATAGAAATAATCTATCACCCAAAAGACCAAATAGATATCTACAGATCTTTTTAGGTCGCTGCTTTGCTTGTAAAAATTTTGGCCATAAAACTTTAAACTGCAAAACTGAAAGAAAGGTTTCTAAATGCAAGAAGAAGTCGCTAAGTAATGAGTCGAAGGGAAATAAGAATCTTTTCACATTACTTCAAAAATATGACATAGCATGTTAGAAATGTAATAACCATGGACATATGGAAAGAGATTGTAAATTGAAGACTTATACAAGGAGTACTGTTGCAATCAAATCTCAGAACACCAAACAAAAGAAGTACTGGAAATGGAAGGAAGAAATGGAAAGTTCCATGATTTCTTTATGTGCAACCGAAAGCCAAAACTTATGGCACTTGGCCAGTGGTTGTTCAAAACATATGACCAGTGACTCAAGCAAATTCATAACACTAAAAGATAATAAGGGAAAAGTCACTTTTGGAGACAGTCTGTCTTCCAAAATAATCGACAAAGGAACAGCTGTTGTCAACAACAAGATCAAAGCATAAAATGTTTTGCTAGTTGAAAACCTCAAACCTAATCTCCTCATTGTATGTCAAACATGTTACCAAGGACACATTTGCATATTTGACTCAGAAAAATGTGAAATCAAGAATAAGAAATCAGGAAAGGTCATTGGCATTGCTATAAGAAATACAAACAATGTATACATCTTGGAAAATGAAAACCAAAGCTACTTAAGTATGGTAGATGAAAGTTGGTTATGACACAAAAGATTGGGACATTTAAGTTTTGACAATCTTTCCAAAGTAAGCACAAAGGAAGCTGTAAGAGATCTACCAAAAATTGTAGTTCCTCCAAATTATGTATGTAAACATTGTCAACATGGGAAGCAAACCAGAGCCAGTTTTAAAATAAAAGAACATATGACCTCACACCCTCTGTAAATAATACACACCGACTTTTGTGGACCAACCAAAACTAAAATATTACAAGGAGATCACTATTTCATGTTGTTCATTGATGATTACACAAGGATGACATGGGTGGCATTCCTCAAAGAAAAATCAAAAGCTTTTGAAAATTTTAAAATCTTCAAGACAATGGCTGAAAATGAGTAGGGTATGAAAGTCAAATGTCTTAGGTCAGATAATGGAGGGGAATTTACCTCAAATGAATTCAATGAGTCCTATGAAGGTCGTGGAATTAAGAGACATCTTTCAGTTGCAAAAACTCCTCAACGGAATGGGGTTGTTGAAAGGAAAAACAGAACAATCCAAGAAGTTGCCAGAACTATGCTCAATGAAGCAAAACTGTCATATTCATTTTGGAGAGAAGCTGTATACACAGCTGTCTACATACTTAACAGATGACAACTCAGAGTGAATAAGGATAAGACCCCCTATGAATTGTGGTATGGAAGATCACCCTCAGTCAAATACTTTAAAGTGTTTGCTAGTAACTGTTACATCAAAAGAAATGAAGATAACCTTGGAAAGTTTGACTCCAGGACTGATGAAGGAATCTTTTTAGGATACCCATCCACCAAAAAGGCAAATAGGTGTTGTAATAAAAGGTTACCTAAAATTGTAGAAAGTGTTGATGTGAAAGTAGATGATATAAAAACAAGGAAAGAGAAAAATATTGACAGCATTGAAAATCCATATGATGATGAAATAAAAGACTTGCAAAAGGATGAGAGCATTCATAATGAAGAAGAAGACAGAGAGAAGGAATATACATAGGAAGATGATGAAGACTTCCCTAGACCTGACACTAAAACTCCTTCTAGAAGGGTACAAAAGGATCATCCGGAGCCACAGATCATGGGTGATAAAAATGCTAGATTCAAAACAAGAAGACAACTGACAGATGTGGAACAAGCCCTACTTTCAATAGTATAACCCAAGAACTTTACAGAAGCCATCAAAAGTGATGAATGGGTCAAATCCAATAATGAAGAACTAGATTAGATTGAGTGTCCAAGACCTGAAGATAAGAACATTGTAGGTACCAAATGGATTTTTAAAAACAAGTTCAATCGAGATAGACAAGTAATAAGGAACAAAGTAAGATTGGTTTGTAAGGGGTATGCCCAAGTGGAAGGTATTGATTTTGAAAAAACTTATGCTCCTGTAACTCGACTTGAAGCAATCAAAATGTTTTTAGCACTTTTATGCCATAAAAACTTCAAAGTATATCAAATGGATGTTAAGTCTGCATTCCTAAATGGAAAACTAGAAGAAGTATATATTGAACAACCTGACCGAAGATAGGTGAACAATGACTAAGGTTAGTGACAACTTTCTTATTCCCACGAATAATATTAAAATTGTGACCAGCAATAACAATGGGAAACTGATTCATATATTATATGCACAAACAACTTAGCACATTAAAAATCACATGAAGAAATATAAAACTATCCTCACACTTGCAATTACATTATGTTCACAGAAATATACTCTACCCTGCCTATCATCTAGACTACTCCTACTCTATCCCAAGAGTATTACATTTCAAAGTCTCGTTTTTGTAGTCTCTATAGCAAGGGATATAAGCTTGATCCTACTCTAATACCATGTGAAAATAAACCATTATTGCAATAACACAATGGCAGTTACGTGCACATAAAACTGATTTGTTTTTTTTTCGTTCTTTAAAACATATTTATATAAGTGATATTCTCCTACTAAATAGGAGTATGTGGTTAACCCACCCTATTCTCATGTAGCTCATCATTATATAAGGTGAGTTGTTATCACAACTCATGTACTCTCACTCAAACTCTACTATAACTAATTTTAATCTAGAATAATACCAACTTATATTAACACAACTATATTGTACTAACCTAAGATTATTTCCAACACAAGTTCAAAAGTCAATTTTGTTAAATGTTAGATTTGTGAAGTCTTACTAGGAACTTGAAAGTTGCATGCCATACAAATATATAAGCACTTAGCTCATAGGGTTTCACAAATAACTATATTGCTTAAAATCTCAATAAACATCAATAATTAAGGAAATAACCTACTTACCCGACCATTTGCACCGATCGGACGACCGGCAACGTCGGATGTGACCGCTCACGCGAGCCAGGTTGTCCGATTGGTGCAAATGGTCGGGTAAGTAGTGAAATCCTAAGTTAAGTCCAAGGAAGAGTATATCCCCTTTTTAGTCTATCCCAAAGCAGCAAGGACTCTATAAATCGTTCCACATGAATTTGATTACTTGTGCACTTTTTCCAATGCATTGTACCCTAAGTTTTATTTGAAAAGTCTTCATGCCAATCAATACCTTGTTGGCCTTATTTGGCCTCATATCGAGAAAGTGATATTTTTATTGCTTTATCAATCACATAATACATACTAGTTTGAAACGAGTTGACAATAGTTGAATTTTTATTGTAACATTTTATTTTAGTCACCGCCTTGCAAGCGATGAGGACCGTTAATATAAGCTCAAGTTACCACCATGCGTTTGGACAAGCTCCAACATCAACATGCTGTCACATACGTTTACAAAAGGCTTCCATGTGTCTACACAAGCTTCCACATTTCTTCACAAGTGATAAGTTATAACTTCATAGAATTACAACAGTTACCCTTGCTCCTTGCAAATTGACTTTAGCTTTACACGGACATTTCTAGGTGAAGCAGCCTCATCCACAAAGAAATACTTTTTCACTGCCTTCTCTTTCGCTAATTTACATGGGCTTTTGGCTATGCAAGGTTACGCAAGGTTTGCTCTTTGTCTCCTCTATCTCTACTTTTACACGAGCCTATGCTTTGCATGGGTCTCTCAGGGCTTACAAGTTGAAGAAAGATTATAGAACGAGCAAGTCCATGCAAGGTTGTTATATGCCTCCTCTATCACTTCTTTTACATGAGCCTCTGCTTTGAATCAACATGCTTACTACTTGAAGAAATATTTTGGAAAAAAAATTCTAGATGGATCACATCTCTTTACTTGGATGAACTTCTTTATGCAGGGTGATAGAACTAAGAAATACTGCATGGCGTGGGATTTCTTCCCAAGTTGCTATAACCAAGATAGATTGTAGGGTGGTGACTTTATATAGGGTTAGGGTCAATGAAAAAAATTATGCGAGGGATTTATACTATAGATTGAATTTTGTGAAGGGTGAACTGTAGGGTTAGGGTGACAAAATGGATGAACTAACGGCAGGGTGCATCGACCACCTCATGACCGATGAAGGTTCATCGCTTGCCTCCTACATGATAGATCCACATATGCATATCTATAAGCAAACACAACACCGCCACCTATCATAGTTTACATAATTGACTAATTAAGAAAATTAAGTTCCAACTGAATAACCACAAGTAGTATCATAAGAATGAGTAGCTCTATACCCATATGCATATCCTGCACCAACAGTAGTATACCCACCAACATAAGCATATTCGTTAGCATAAATAATACAAAACAAGTATAAAGCAACAAGTTAATATTTTAAGCAAGAAGGGACCGAATTTCCTATGTATTAAATGAATTATTTTATTTTTATTCACAAAAAATGTTATTTACAGAGATGACATGAAAAAATGGTAGCATTCAATTATCATAGATAATTGTATACACATCCCTTGATTTATTCACACTTCCACCTTGTAATCAATGTATTTTCTCTCAAAAAAAAGTATTACCTATTGTTTCTAATGCATTGAGCACTCAAAACAATCCATGGTTGCAGTTTTGCTCGTGAATTCTAACTTACCACATTTCATTTACCCACCCGCTCACCATTATTAGACTGAACCACGAACCCAACGACATGTAAGCTTTAAGATGGTTTAATTTATTGCTAGCCAAGCCAGAGAGATAATGGTGTTGGAACAAACCTTGGAGATCTAGCCAACCAACCATAAAGAATGGTGATGGACGGGGCAAGCATATTACTTTTATTCATTCCATAGGAGCATCTCCATCCATCTCACATGCATTCCTACTCTTATCCTTTGGGGAGTGTGAACGAGTATGATTTATTAATGCCTTGCCACTACCATTGATATGTAGAGTGAATGGGCCTCTAAATGAAGTGTTCTTATCCATAAAGCAAGGGAATAATGCCCCTTCGACCCAAGAGAGCCTCATGTGCTTGAAAATTTTATATCCCATTGTCGTAAGCACCATCAACTTGCAAATCACTAGCAAATAGTGACTAGGAAAGGTTGTATTGACTAATTAATACTGTCAGAGGAGAAGTAGAGTTTTATCTTCTTCATAAAATTCCTTTTTGTTATAACTAAGACGTTGAATGATCGATTCTAGGATGTTGGATGGATGACCCGAGGATGACTACAATTGTGTAGACAATTGGTGGCCATGCAGTTTGGAGATAGATTTCAATTGAAATGTTTTATTTGTGCATATCAATGTTTTACGATGCTAGAGTAGTTTAACATGTGGATATGTGTTTTCTGATGCTAGAGTAGTTTAACACGTGAATATGTGTTTTGCTATGCTAGAGTAATTCAACACTTAGATATGCATACTATGACAATCAAGGACATAATTAATGAGTGCCTTAAGATTAAAGACCTATCTAGAGGTGAAATAATTAAATGTCACGCATGAATGAAAAGTGCATTTTCTCTCCTTTTGCTGCATGATTTGTAATCCACCCACCTTAAAATATAGGCAGTTCACTTTTAGCTTGTTGAGGTGACATTATGGCATTTAAGTACGAGCGTACTGATTACTCATCATGCCTTTAGTTTTTTTCGCAACAATTTGTTATTCACTTCCAAGCCATGCCCCCTACTATTATAATCATGGAAGTAGGGGTATGATCTTCCTATTTTTGCACCCTGGGCCCAATAACTGTACCGTTAGATCAAAGGATAAGGCGATATGATGCTAGCTCTTCCAAGCAAGCAAGGCGACAATAGGATAGAAAGTGATGCAATAATTAAATAGTTGGACTTTTAGAAATGACAAACCATAATCATAAACACATCAAATTTCTTATTACGTTTATAGAATGGAATATAGAATAAAACATTAGTTTAATAATGAACGCCTGATTTTTATGATTAATGAGGATGCCTCTATCTTTCAAGGCCTACTGATTTGAGCACACCATGTCCTAAATGTGTTGAAAGCAATATTCTTACACCAACTTGATGCTTTATTGTTTGAATCATTCACTCACACCCCATATCTATTTAATTGAGGCGAGAAAAGCACAATTATTATTTCTTATCTATTGCTCCTGCTTTTGCTTAAGAAAATCAAAACTTTACCAATATTTCATTTTCAGAAAGATACTCGTAAAAGAGCAACTGCCTTTAACATTAATACATTAGAGTGACCTTATTATGATTCATAAAATGAATACTCATATTTTTGTTGCTCAGTGAAATCATAATGAATTAAATAAAGTTTGGAGGTCAATCAATTTTAAAAACCACCCCCATAGCAAGTCACTTATGATTAACCAGTGACTATGTTTTAATGATTGACTTTTCAAAATATGACTGGGGAATAAGTAGGCGAGCGAGGAACAAAAACTATGGTGACAACAAACGAACAAGGCTCATTCTAAATTTATTATACCTGCCAAGGCAAGTATATAGCTATCGTTTAGTCAAACAGTAGTTTTGACTTTATTTGATTATATACTTTTTCAAAAGTTTTACATAACTTTTATAAAATTCATATATTAAATTAATATTTTAAAAATAAAATTATATTTTTTATTTTTTTAAATCTACTTTTTCATTTTTTGATTGGTTCATTTTAATGATTTGACTAATTTTCTTTAGTGTGCAAATGAAATTGTTAAATATAAAAAATATTTAAAAATATAAAAAAATTAAAAATATATAACAATGCCAAGTGTCTTGTTTATTAAAATAGTAATAAATCTTAATAGATGTGCCAATCACGTCACAATGATTGACAATAACTATATCAATATATACAACTTTTATTTAAATATTATAAACTTTTTTAAATTCATATATACACATCGATATATTGTAATGTTTTTTTTATTATAAAAATTTAGAAATAAAATCTAATAATGTATAACAATGACAAGTGTCTCACTTGTGTAACAATCCACATCTCTGACAAGTGCCCAAGTTCTAAGACAAGAGAGGTGAATATGGAGCATGGAGAGGGTTTGCAGATGTTGGTCGATGATCATGGCGTCGTCTATCCCTGGGTTGACGTTCTTTGGCTTGCCTCGCCTCGTTGTGTTCACCTGGCCACCAAGTTTCTGGGTTTTTCTGTGCTCTCTTGGTAGGTTTGGGCTCCATAAATTTTGTCCCTTTATGTTTTGTGTGTTGTCTGAAAGCCTCTCTCGCCTATTTGTTGCTCGGTCCTTTCGTGTTGTTTGCTCTGTCCTGCTAGGTCAAAGTCTTGGCTTGCCTCTATCACATGGTGGCAACTGAAACGTTTATGTTTTTATTCTAGTCACCAGTCTGGCAACCGCGCTGTTAAACCCCCAGGCGGTCTACCACATGGAATTCCTCCCCCATTTTGGGGGACTAGAACTAACCATGTACAAAAAAGTGGGAATGAGCATCTATACATGCAGGTATGCTCCCCGTCCATGATGGCCTTCTTTCTGCTGGGTGTTTTGATAGGTTTTTTCTGGGTTATTTTGGGTTTTGCTCTTGCATGGGATTTACATTGTCTTTGGTGATTTTTTGGGTAACTGGCAGTCATTGATCGCCCGCGTCACCCTGTCACATGATTTTCGGGGTTGACTTTCTTGGTTCGCTTCCTTCTCCTCTTGGCACTCGAGTTTTTCGTTTGTCCAGGGTTTTTGGGGGTTTTATCCTTAGTCTCCTTTCGTCGGTCTTTTCTCTCTTTTGTGAATGGCTCTTACACCCTTGTCGGGATAAACTGTTGTCTCTGTCCATCGTTTGGAGTACGTTGGAACCTGGGTGTTTCCCCCTTCTCCTGTGAATGGTATTTTGTTTTTCAGGTAGTCTGTTGTTTCCCTATTTAGGGTTTACTTTATGGGATTGGTTGGTATTGGTCTTGCCCGTTGGACTATCCCTGGGTGTGTGAGAACCCTGTGGTCTGTAGGGTTTCTCGATCTTGTGTTTTTGTGGACCGACGATACATCTAGCAGGTGTATCTGGCCACCCGTCTGGACTTCACACTTGCCTTTGGTTTCTTTAGCAGTATGGAGCAAAACAGGAAAACAGGAACAGTATCTCTCACACGCCCGCAGGAAAAGGAAGACTAAGGGTATCAAGGATCAAGAGGGCAAGTATCGTTTTGTACTCGGGCATGACATTTACATGGACCGGGTCGAGTCCCTCTGCACTCGAGCACTGGTTGGCAGGTTAGAAGATTGTCACATGGGCAAGAAGGAATGGGTGGAATGGGCAAATGAGCATTGGAAACCAATTCTCACCTATATCCCCACTATTAGTATGCTTGCTAAATGCTGGATAGTCTTCGTGTTTCTGGAAGATAAACATGCTTTTGTCATCCTGGAGTCTCTCTAGCGGATTGGAAAGGGTTCCTTGGTGTTGGGAAGATGGCACGTCCATTTTGACCCTCTGTGGGAAAGGGTGACTAAGTGCCATCTTTGGGTACTTCTCCCCTCATTGCCTTTCCCCTATGGAGTAAGGGTATTTTAGAAGGAATTGCCAACACCGTCGGTAGGTTTGTTGTTGTTGAAGAAGACTTTCATCTCTTTTTCGATCAAAGGATGGCAAAGGTGCTTGTTGAAATTGACATCTCTTCAGGGCTACCGGCAGAAATTGAAATCCTTTGTAAAGAACGTCTCTTCTGTCAATGCTTGGATTACTTACATGTCCCCTTTCATTGTAGTAGATGTCATGATTTGGGACATCTACGTAGTACCTATCCCTTTCTCCTTCAGGGGTCTGGTTCCTCGAGCCGGGATTGGTCGCTTTCTCCTTCAATCCGGGATGCTCCCCAGACAAAGCTGACTGTTAACACTCTGGCTCATCCGAAGACAGGTATTTACTCACAAGCTCTTTCTCTTTTTGGTGAGGTTTCGGATTCGGATATTTTGGCTATAAACCATATTGAGGTTGGTGTCTTTCATAGTAAATCTCATTACCCAGCTCAACTCTTTGTCCCTCCTCAGATGACCTCTTCGGAGTCACCTCTTTCTTGTCTCCTACCTGTGAGGAGGCTCTCCAGCTGGTGGAACCTTCCCCCTCAGGCTCAGACTCTCCTACTGCTGAGGAGGACCCCCCTTTATTTTTTTCTGAGGACTTTCCTCCTCTTCCTTGTCCTGCCTCCCCGGATCTCCAAGCCCCCTCACCTCTCAGTCCATGCTCGACACCATCCTTCTTGGACCCTTAACTACAAAAATCCCTTTCCATTTTCTCTACAAAAACTCTCATTTCTCCCTCCACCTTACCGCTAAACTCTATCCAATTTGAAAATGTGACGGTCAGGAAAAAGAAAAAATAAAAGCCTGGCCTGCTTGGGTTGGGAAATTCTAACACCCCTCCTTTTACTCCTCTGTTTGTGCATATCAAAAACATTGCACGTGGCATCTCTATTAAACCTTCTCGGGGACTTAGAGCGTCATCTCCCCTGCCAGATGTTCCTTAATGAATATTGTGTCCCTCAATGTTCAAGGCCTAGGAGGCTCAGCCAAACAAAGATGCCTCCATTCACTTCTTCTCTCTCTAGCTCCAAATTTGATTTTGTTTCAAGAGACTATGTGCAGTACGTACCTGCCACTCCTTGCTTTCTCAAAACTTATGCCAAATTGGGAATTTTGTGCCACGAGTGCCTTGGGTTTCTCAAGGGGTTTGCTCACAGCTTGGAACCCTCTTTTAGTTCACTGTCAGGCCTTTGAAACTATTGTCGATATTCTAGTCAAGGCTAGATTTCGCGGCACCCACTCACCCTTAGCGATCCTTAACTGCTATGGTCCTTATCGCAACCGAGAGTTTTTTTGGAATAATGCAATGACTGGAGGATTACTTAGTATTCATAATCTGATCCTTGCATAGGATTTAAACCTTACCATGAATGCAACAGAGATATGGGGAAAAAATATTCAATTAATCCACTTGGGCCACATTTCAAACATCGTTTTCCTCTGTTGACCTGGTAGACATTGCTCCTTCGTGTGCAGGACCTACCTAGAGAAATGGGAGGATTGGGGATGAAGGGATCAGTAAAAGGATCGATTGTTTCTTGATCTCATCTTCTATGGTCCCCACTCTTCATAGACATTGGATTTGCACTCACCCATCTAACATTTCATACCAGTTTCCTATTTTTCTTGAATAGATGTCGGGGGATAGGGCCCATAACTACCCCTTCAAGTTTAACCAAGCATGGCTCTTGGATCAGGATTTCACTCAAATCGTTAAGAGGTTTTGGCATGTTCTGAAGCGCTCTGAAGATGCTGATAACATGGGGTTACTATCACACAAGCTTAGAATGCTTAAGGGTGAAGTTAAGACTTGGATCAAGCAAAAATCCACAGAAATGGAAAAGGACTCTCTTAGTTTGGATGAGGATATCAAATCTCTTTTGACATCCACTTCCTCGAGAATTCTTACACAAGATGACCAGAATACTTTGAATGATCTCAGACTGAAAAAGAAAAATATATTGGCACATGAACTGTTCACTTGGCAGCTAAAGAGTAGATCTTTCTGGGCAGCTCAAGGTGATGCAAATACAAAATATTTTCACTCTATTGCATCAAGTCGTAGGAATCAGAATGCTATTTGGGCACTAAAAGACGATGAGGATAACTTGGTGGAAGATGAGGGTAGTCTGAAGGATCTGGGTATCAAACATTTCTCTCATATTTTCAAGGATGACAATAAGACAAGCATTTTGGCACAACTCAAGGTAATTAAGCTTTTCCCATCTATGCTCACTCAAGAGGGGGATGAATGCTTCATTGATGAAGTTTCCATTGGGGAGATAGAGGGGGCTCTTAAAACTTTCAAGAAGGACAAAATTCCTTGGCTGGATGGATGGCTCGTGGAATTCTTCCTTGAGTTCTTTGATTTGATGGGTGGGGATTTACTGAATGCGGTGGAATGCTCAAGGCTCTCTGGTAGGGTCACTCCCTCCTTAAACTCTACTTTCCTTGCCCTGATCCCCAAGAAGGATAAACCTGTATCCTTTGCTGATTTTAGACCCATATCTTTGTGTAATCTGGTATACAAGCTATTTACTAAAATCATTGCACTCAGGCTAAAGCCTCACTTGGATTTATATATATCTTAGAAGAAGTTTGGGTTTCGTAAGAATAGGCAAATAGTTGAGCCCATTGGTATCACTCAGGAGGTCCTTCATACAGTCGAGACAAAAAATAAATGTGCCCTCATTCTCAAGCTTGACTTGGTAAAAGCCTTTGGTAGGGTTAAATGGCCATTTCTCAGACTTATCTTGCTTCATATTGGGGTACCTCTTCTGGGGGTTAATTGGGTTATGGGTTGTCTGTCATCATCAAACTTTGTTGTACTGGTTCATGGAACCCCTTCATATTTATTCACAGCCTCAAGGGGGATAAGGAAAGGATATCCTTTATCTCCCCTCCTGTTCATTCTCGTCATTGAAGGACTCATCTTATTGATTAAGGATGTGAATGCAAAAGGTCTGATCAGAGGTATAAACATTTCCTCTGCCCTGGATTTAACACATCTCTTATTTGTGGATGATGTGGTACTCCTTGGTACTGGAACTATTGAATAATGGCTAGCCTTTGAGGTAATTTTGGACACTTTCTGCATGGCTTCTGGAATGTGCTTCAATGTGGACAAATCTAGGTTTCTCTTTAATAAAATAAAGGTGGGTTCTTTACTCAGTATCTCTCAGGCCTTACCTTACAAGATAAAACATATTACAAAAGGCTTTAAATATCTAGGATATTTTATCAAACCCCTAGGTTGTAAGGTGAAAGATTGGTTATGGCTGATACAAAACTTTGAAAGAATAATTAACCACTGGGCTCATAAATTCCTCTTAATGGGAGGAAGACTAGTTTTGATTCGAGCTGTTTTGTCAAGAATGCATGTTTATTAGTTGGCACTGGCGCCAATACCTGTTTCTATTTTGGTCAGGCTCAAAAATCTGATCTTTTCTTTCCTTGGGGGTTCTTCAAGGGATAAGAACAAATACCTCTTGGTGAACTGGCAGCACCTATCCAGGCCCAAAGACTCAGGTGGATGGGGTATTAAAAACTTGACTTGGTTCAGCATTGCTTTGAGACTTAAAATCCTCTGGGTGATACTTCATGGTAATGGCATTTGGCATCAAGTTATTATCAAAAAATACTTCAAAAATGGATCTGTGGTTTCATGGCTCAGGGAAAAAAATTTCTCTGTTAGAGGCTCCTCCATTTTTGGAATGGGTTTCTAAACACCCTTTCTTGGATTGGTAAATGCTTGGATTGGCAAGTGGGTAATGGACAGGATATCCTTGTTGGAGTAGATCTGATTATTGTCTCTTCATCTTCCTCCTTTCTCCCTTGCGATCTTTGGGATTATCTTCTAGATTATGGTATTATCACTTTGCATCGGGCTCAAAATACATTGACAAGGACCCATGGATACTGGTTCTCGGTTGAGGACCTGGATATCGGTGGTGCTTGGAAAGATGCCTGGGATGTTTATACAAGAGGCTTGGAATAAGGCAGAATCCGTCTAAATTCTGCAGCAGACTCATTATTATGGGCACATAATAAACAAGACGGGAATGTCTCGGCAGCCTTGGTTTATGATCTGATTGTTAAATCCTTTTCTCTCCCGATTAGTGACAAGGTTTATGACAGTATTTGGTGCTGTTGTTTTCCATCAACGATCTGATGCTTTCGTTTGCTGGCTATAGAGAATAGGATTTTAACTTGGGAAAATCTAAAGAAAAAGGGATGGATTGGGCCTAGCGTTTGTGCACTCTGTAATACAGGTGAGAATTCGATCCAACATATGTTTATTACTTTCTCCTTCATCAAATCGGTACATTCCAGCCTATGTGAAAGATATTAATATGAGCCTCCATCTCTCAACAGCTCCCTCAAAACTTTCCTGGAATGCTGGTTTGCAAAATATTCACTACACTCTGATTGCAGCTATCTTCCTTTCTTTATTTTTTGGTGTATTTGGAGAGGACGCAACCTCTATTTATTTGAGGGGAAGGTAGCCTCGATACTCAGTATCATTCACCAATTGAGTACTTCATGCATTTCTATCCTGTAGAAAAAAAAGAAAATCAAACTCAGGATCATGGGACCTGGCCCAACACTGGTTTACCCCTGCGATTTCTTTGATTGGGCAGTTGCAGACTATCAAGGAGGAGCAGGATTCTACTTGGATCTGAATGAGTCTCACACTTTTGAGTTTGCAATGGGTGGAGGTTTATGCATAAATAAAAAAAGCAGAACTTATGGCACTGTGGGCTTTGTTGACTGTGGCAAACAGGATGGGAATCCCTTTGCTGAATATTTTTGGAGATTTAGCAGTCATCATTAATTGGGCAAAATTTCAAGCTTCCTTGGATTCACCTGGTTTGAGTCACTGTTGTATGGACACCATAAGACTAATGTCTTGCTTTTCAACCCTGTCCTTCAAACATACATATCGAGAACACAATTAGTGTGCAAACAGCTTGTCAAAAAAAGCCCTAACTTTGACTCCTGGTTGTGGCTCCTTCTCAGAGTTTTATGATGGAATTTTTGTCATGAGTGATACTTTTCAGCTCTTTTGAGCATGGTGTAGGAGCAAGGCTCCTTTCCTCTTTTTATGCACCTTTTTACTGACTTTCTAGTATAAAGGAGCGGGATTTTTTTGATTTCCAGCACTCTACACAAATTTTGTCTCCTCGATATGTATGATTGTTGGGAAGGTCTTGATTTGAAGATGTCATGTTTCAGATTGTCTCTTCTTTTGGGGATTTTTCTGTTCCTCTGGGTGATGGATCTACTTCTTTCCCCATTGCTTACTCAAATTTGTCCGGCTGTTTCTGGCTGTATGTATGACGGAGCATATATTTTGAGATGTATGGCAGTGCCTCAGTAGTTGGGATGTATATCAAATGTCCTTTGATTCACTAATGAATAACAAGGTCAGACTTTTTTCTTCTGAAAAAACAATGACAAGTGTCTTGTTTATTAAAATAGCCATAATGACTAATTTTGATAGATGTGACAATCACATTACAATGAATGAATATAGCTATATCACTATATGGAACTTTTATTTACATATAATATTTTTTTTTAAATATATATAAAAACTTTAACATTTTATAACATTTTTTTATATAAATTTAGTGAATACAATTTTTAAACTAAAATTTCCAAATATTTATTTTGATATTCAATTAAGTTTTTTTCACATTTTATAAACTAACATATTAATGAAACTAAATATTGATTTTGTTTTTTTAATTTCTAAAAAAACATGTATTGGTTTATTCAAATATGATTATTAATGTTATACCTAGTTGACATTATACTAGAGATTTACCAAAGTGTAATAATTTGTTTAGCAATTTTATTGTTAATAGAAAGAAGAAAAAAAATATGTTGGTAAAATTTTATTAGTGAATAAATGCAAATTTTATAAAATCTCTCTACAATTTTGATTTTTCTAAATGACAATGAGCATGCCATTCAAGAGCCAAGGTGCATTAAGAGATGTTAACGTTACCCCATTTAGTGGGTGTTCCGATGTCCATACAAATTAACAATTGGGCACTGGTATGTACAGGGTTCCATATGTGTAAAACTAGCTAACTATCATCTTGTCACACATGAAAGCACTGTGATAGAGGAATTATCACTCGCTCCACACATAGAAATGAACAAATCCCTTTGAATTTGAAGGTATTATCCATAACATTATGATGGTGGGTGCTCGTTTATATCCATGTGCAGGCTGAACTCCTTTTTTGAAGAGACTGAACAGAAAAATAGTTATAATATTAAGAAAATGTATAAATATACTATAAGACATTTACACAAACATGTAAATCAATAACAAAGATCTACTAGTATAGCCTTCTACCTATATAATCAATGATAATCATGTAAGAACAAGATAACGATACACCAAATATACATGGTAAAAACCCAAACGGGGAAACTGTCACGTCCCCTCCCGGCTCGGAGGAGAGAACACGACCCAACTCTTCCACTTGAGTTACCTATCTCTGATTCTGCATTCGTATGATGATTCCCGATTCTTTTTTTTCTTTAAAGATCTACACAAGCAAGAATTTCTCTTGCTAACATTCTGATCTAGACCGTGTATAACTCTTTATCTTCCCCAATCGCAGAGAGATCCAACAGTGGAGAATCATCCCGCAGAAAATCAACAGTGCGGAGAGCTTCACTTGCGGAATCGGAAACATATGAAAATTTCACTCTCGCACCCTGCATCCCACATGCCACATTCCACATCCCACATGGGGAATGGTCGTTGCAGAGATCAAAGTTACGGAAATCAAAATTTACCATAGTCATTTCCACATCCCGCATCCTGCATTCCACATTTCGCATCCCACATCCTGCATTCCACATTCTGCATCCCACATGTAGAATGGTCGTTACGGAGATCAAAGTTACAGAAATCAAAATTTACCATAGTCTTTTCTGCATACCGCATGCGGAATGGCCGTTGTAGAAATCAAAATTTACCAAAGTCATTTCCACATCCTGCAAATTGCAGAATGGAAATGCGGAAAGCATATTTCGCCAAATGACATTTCCACATCCCGCATCCTGCAAGTTACAGAAAGGAAGTCATGGAAGGAAAAATCTGTGGAAAATCGATCTGTTCATGAAATTTTCTATGTATAAAACTGATTTCCAACATCCAGGCCATCACTAATCCATTCAATCTAACTTCATAACAACTTAGAAAATTCATTGAATTAATTACACACATAGATGCATCATTCATGAAATATACAGTTGAAGCATAACACATTTCATTCAAGCATCCTCATTTCACATTAATTTATAAACAAGTATAGTTGTAGGGATTGAAACACAAGAGATACTTATCTTTATTAGAAGCTTGTCCCGCAACCAGCTATGTCATTGCAACGTTACACCCAACCACAGGCAAGTGTGCTCATCAATCTCTCAGCAACACTGCCACCCCCGAGCTAGGCATGATTTCCCCAAGGAATAAGGAACACTATCAGGCTTCCCCATAGCTAAGGATACAATAAAACTCATCCAAGACAACACAGTTGGGTTTATCAGACTTACACAGGCAGTGATTTACGCATAGCCAAAGTTTATACAAGTCATAGCCAAGCCAAGAGATGGGTTTATCAGGCTACCATCCAAGCCATCCTTCCAGTTGGGTTTACCAGGCTTACACAGATAGTGATTTACACATAACCAAAGTTTATACAAGTCACAACCAAGCCAACATATGGGTTTATCAGGCTACCAGCCAAGCCATCCTTCCAGTTGGGCTTATCAGGCTTACACAGACAATGGTTTACACTTATCCAAAATTCATACAAGTCACATCCAAGCCAACAAATGGGTTTATCGGTCTACCATCCAAGCCATCCTTCCAGTTGGGTTTATCAAGCTTACATAGACAGTGGTTTACACTTAGCCAAAATTCATACAAGTCACAGCCAAGCCAACAGATGGGTTTATCAATCTACCAGCCAAGCCATTCTTCTAGTTGGGTTTATCAAGCTTACACAGACATTGGTTTACACTTAGCCAAAATTCACATGAGACACATCCAAGCCAACATATGGGTTTATCAGGCTGCCGGGGATGTGGAAAGACTAATTGCTAAGCTAGTGGGCGCAATCCCAGAGCTATGGACACCTACATCAAATCTAGCCTAACTTTTGAACATTGACACACCCAACACAAGGAAGCATCCCCTTCTCTACGACATAGTCCCTCGGGCCATGCCTTCCCTTCCAGTGTTATTCAGGGTATGCAAAGAAGAAAACCAAGCCTCTAGATTGGTCTATGAGGTTCCTTCACACACTAGGTTTATTAAGCAAGTCCAGACTCCATTTCCATTCCCCAAATTAGTTCAAATGTCAAACGAGGATGTACACATAGCGATCTTAGATCTGGGACTAACAAAACGTAACAGAAGCCAAGGAATACACACAGAGACAACAATTACAAATTTCTGAGCATTTCCTGAGCCAGACCGACTACTGCAATTACCAAAAATGAAATAGTCTGTTGGTCATTCAATTCGAAAACACAAATCGGATTATGGGCATTCGCATTTAGGAAACGACTAACAGACAGGAAAATCGTAAAAAGGGAAACAAGTCACAGAACAGGAAAATTCGTGAAGGATCAAGACTCCAAGCGGTTTTTTCTGCTTGCCGCGTGAATGCCGAAATCCCCCTTGCCAAAACATTTGACACAATCCAAAATCAGGAGGGGAAGGTGAAAGATGACTGCATGAGGGAAAGCCAGGCATTTGTTTGGTGTTTTCTTTCCCAAGAAAATTTAAAAACCATTTTTCCCAGAAATGGTGCTCTGCCCATTTCGAATTTCTACCCAGTCTTCCAATCCCCCCCTTATCCTTAGGAAAAATCATGCCCCCATCTCATTTTGTTGCATTGACATAGCTGGCTATAGGATTTTAATAAAAAAAAATTATAAATTTAACATGATGTCCAAACTTATAACATTCAGCTAGCATAAAAACACCATCAGCCTAAAGCTTAATCGCCGAAACATAAACACTAAATCGATGGTGGGGCTTTTTCCTTGAGCTCCACACCATGAATATTTACATCATATTATTTAAATGCAAATGGGTTCAAAACCAGGGTGTTACATTCCCCTCCCCCTTCAACAGCATTGTCCTCAGTGCTTTACAACATTGAACAAAAATGATTTGTTGGTACTACCCTCAACAATCAGCAGAATTGAACAAAAATGGATGTGCCAGTCGCATGGCATTCTCCAGCTCCCATGTAGCTTCTTTAAGACCATAGTGCTCCCATTGCACCTTTACCTACCCTATTTCTCGGTTCCAGAGCATTGTGACCTTCCTGGCGAGGATGCGCATAGGCTCGATTTGGAACTCTCCCTCTGGTTCCACCTGCATCACATACCAATTTATTACATGGTTAGGATCATGTACATATTTCTTAAGCAAAGAAACATGAAAAACATTATGAGCCCTAGTGCTAACAGGAAATGCAATTCTATATGCAACTAGTCCTATTCTTTCAAGCACTTCAAACGACCCACAGTATCTAGGAGATAGCTTGGCACAACTCCCAAGCTTCAAGGAACTTTTATTTTCCTTCACCCTAAGGTAAACATGATCCCCAATACTAAACTCTCTGTTCACCCTCTGCTTATCTGCATAGCTTTTCTGTCTGTCTTGGGCTGCCTTTAGATTCTGTCTGATTGTTACAACTTCCTGCTCCATCTCCTTAAGCAATTATGGACCGATCACAACTCTGTTCATTGGGTTATCCCAAGTTACTGGTGTTCTGCACCTCTTGCCATACAAAGCTTCATATGGACTCATCCCCAAGGATGCTTTCTGTCCATTATTATAAGCAAATTCTACCAAGTGTAAATAGTCTTCCCACTTGGATGGTTTGTCCATCACATACATGCGAAGCATGTCTTCAAGAACTTGGTTAAGTCTCTCGGTCTGACCATCAGTCTGAGGATGGTAGGCAGTGCTGAAATTCAACTTTGTCCCCAAGTCTGCAAACAATCCTTTCCATATATAGGAATTATCACTTGCTCCACACATAGAAATGAACATATCCCTTTGAATTTGAAGGGATTATCCATAACATTATGATGGTGGGTGCTCGTTTATATCCATGTGTAGGCTGAACTCCTTTTTTGAAGGGACTGAACGAAAAAATAGTTATAATATTGAGAATATGCATAAACATACAATAAGGCATTTACACTAACATGTAAATCAATAACAAAGATCTACTAGTATAGTCGTCTACCTATATAATCAACGATAATCATGTAAGAACAAGATAACGATACACCAGATATACATGGTAAAAACCCAAACGGGGAAACATTCACGAAGGCTTGGTCTTCTATTGATCTTCATAAATGTCCAATCTTACAAGAGAGCTCCACCCCACATATGATTTAAACCTTTACAGTAACATCACAATGCATTCACAAGATATGCCCAAAGGCTCTCCCTCACCTCAATTATATACCAATAAGTATGGAAGAATAACATCCCACATCCCTTTATTGTTTGAATCATTCACTCACACCCCATATCTTCTTAATTGAGGCAAGAAAAGCACATTTATTATTTCTTATCTATTGATCCTGCTTTTGCTTAAGAAAACCAAAACTTTACCAATATTTTATTTTTAGAAAAATACTCGTAAAAGAGCAGTTGTCTTTAACATTAATAAATTAGAGTGACCTTATTATGATTCATAAAATGAATACTCGTGCTTTTGTTGCTTAGTCAAATCATAATGAATTAAATAAAGTTTGGAGGTCAATCAATTCTAAAAACCACCCCCATAGCAAGTCACTTATGATTGACCAGTGACTATGTTTTAATGATTTACTTTTCAAAATATGAGTCGAGAATAAGTAGGCAAGCAAGGAACGAAATATGGTGACAACAAACGAACGAGGCTCATTCTAAATTTATTTTATTTAATGTAGGCAATGTCTTCTTGATATAACAAATTGTGAGTTGTTGCAAAGATAGGGTGGTGTGGTTTATGAATAGTTGGTTATTCATCAGAGGAACACATGTGCCAACACATGCAAAATTACACTTGGGTTTGGTTGCAAGTTTACATAATGAACATGAATTCCACAAATATTTAGCAAACATCACCTCTATGCATAAATGAGCATGCCATTCAAGAGCCAAGGTGCATTAAGAGATGTTAACGTTGCCCCATTTAGTGGGTGTTCCGATGTCCATACAAATTAACAATTGGGCACTGGTATGTACAGGGTTCCATATGTGTAAAACTAGCTAGCTATCATCTTTTCACACATGAAAGCATTGTTATAGAGGAATTATCACTCGCTCCACACATAGAAATGAACATATCCCTTTGAATTTGAAGGGATTATCCATAACATTATGATGGTGGGTGCTTGTTTATATCCATGTGCAGGCTGAACTCCTTTTTTGAACGGACTGAATGGAAAAATAGTTATAATATTGATAATATGCATATACATACAATAAGACATTTACACTAACATGTAAAACAATATCAAAGATCTACTAGTATAGCCTTCTACCTATATAATCAACGATAATCATGTAAGAACAAGATAATGATGCACCAGATATACATGGTAAAAAACCGAATGGGGAAACATTCACGAAGGCTTGGTCTTCTATTGATCTTCATAAATATCCAATCTTACAAGAGAGCTCCACCCGACATATGCTTTAAATCGTTACAGTAACATCACAATGCATTCACAAGATATGCCCAAAGGCTCTCCCTCACCTCAATTATATACCATTAAGTATGGAAGAATAACATCCCAAAATACATGTGGGATAAATGATTTCCCCACTCTTTATCGTATTTTTTTTATGGGGACACACTAATCCTTTTGCTAGATATTAATAGATGGATGATAGATGTCATTATTGAGCAACTACGTTATTTAGGGGCATAGCAGTAGAGGGGCCACCCAAAACATCTTGAGTTCTCTTCATTGAACTTGCTTGTCATACTTTTCAAACCTTTGTTCAGTGGGAATTCAGGAGAAAAATTATACAGTTGGGTTTTAACTTTTTTTTGCCATTCAGAGTTATCAGAGTTAGCACAAGTGGAATTCATTTACAACTACAATTCAAAGCAGGTAAATGGGAAAAGTATTATATGGATGTCATGATTTCTATTGATATATTGACTATGTTACACCTTGTTGTATATTGGTGATCATACTGGTTGTGATGGTTGTTATTAGTATGACTTGTACTCGAAGTGATATAGATGCATTAGTGGTAGTTTCATGTAGATGCTTTTATTTGGGTTAATTGGATATGTAATATATTTTTTTTCAAAGAAAAAAACCTTTATTCAGAGAATAAACATGAACTGCTCTGACGAGCTTACATCAAAAAACCAGCCTTGTAGGCTTGCGACACAGTCTTAGTGTCTCCTATCACAACATACAAAAACAGCCTTGCAGGTTTGCAAAACAGTCTTAGTGTCTCCTGTCACGTCGTTATAAAGCCTTTATGGTTTCTTTCACAAGAGTTCCTTAGTTTACAAAATTTGCATAAGTAGCAATATAAATCGCTTCATATCGAAGGGTCGATGCCCCTTTTTCTACTTCTTCTATCTCCAGCATTCCTAGTTGATATGCTAGAGCCTGTTTTGAGAGGGTATCAGCTTCTTCGTTCAATTCTCTGTATATATGAGCAAAAGATATCCTCCTAAACTCTAATTTCAAATTATGTATTTCAGCAAGTAAATGTTGAAGATGTGGAACTCTGATGTTATTTCTTCCATTTACCCAGTCCACCATAATTTTGAATCGCAGAAAATATGAATATAATGTATCTGATTGTTGAGAGCCACTTTTAAAGATGCCCATAATGCCCCAAGTTTTGCCCTGTTATTATAATCGTGTCCCGTGGAATATTTTACGAGCAACTTTCTCTTTGAAGAAATGTGAATGACTACTCCAGCACCTCCCAACGGTGGTTCACACTGGCTGGCACCGTTGAAATAGGCCCATGGAGTTTCACTGTTTATCACTAGAGCTCTGATAATAAAAAAATTGGAGATGACGTTGTTAAGCTTGTGTTCCTGTATCTTATTCATTAATAGATTGATGGTGATATCAAGAGGAGTCCATGTGTTTTTGAAAATAGATCTATTATGTGCATCCCATATATTGTAAACAAAGAGAACAGGGAAAGCTTCATAAGGACCTACCCCTTCATCATGCCACTAGGTTTTAGTTCATTCCTCCAAGGTAGCATTTGCTCTTTCATGGGCTCTTCCTATTGCTAGCTTTCCTATCACACCCATCCATACACTTCCTGCATATGGGAAGAAGGCAAACAAATGAGAACTTGTTTTCATCACTCATTTTGCAAAGTGTGCATAATCTTGGTCCTTCAAATCCTCTCTTCTGCAACATTCCCATGTCAATAGTTTATTTTAAAAGGCTAACCACATTGTGATAAAGGTCTTTATAGGGATTTATATTTGCCATAACCTTTCTACCACCATTGATCCTCCCTCACTGTGATCTCTTTAATTGTCACTTCATATCCTGGTTTGGCTGTATATTGTCCTGATTTTGGATTTGTTGTCCAGATTAGCTTGTCTGATTCTGAACTCAGATGGATAAAATTAGTGACTAATAGATTGAGAAATCTATTCCATTCTGCAGCAAGATCTCCATT
This sequence comes from Pseudotsuga menziesii, assembly GCA_001517045.1. Lineage (NCBI taxonomy): Eukaryota > Viridiplantae > Streptophyta > Pinopsida > Pinales > Pinaceae > Pseudotsuga > Pseudotsuga menziesii. Next base: position 181,001 of record LPNX010649468.1, read on the forward strand.
AGACCAAGTTCTAGGGCACTTTTCCACTGTATTTTCCCTCTTATGGCCAAACCAACACATGCGTCTACTAAAGTGTAAACTCATTGTGACCTTAGAAGGTGTAATAATCGTGGAGATAATTTGTAACTTTCACCTTCCCCAACCCAAGGATCTTCTCCCACTCTCACTTGTCTTCCATCACCTATCTTCCAGGATATCCAATGCCCCACTAAAGGATAGGCCAAGAGCATCACCTTCCACCCAATTGAGCCATTCTTGAAAGTTTTATCTAGGTTTCTAATCCAATATGTTAGGCTAGCTCCAAAGCAGTATTTGGACAAAATGACCCTTCTCCATAGTGATTCAAAATTTTGGAAGAATCTCCATATGGTTTTTGCCGCTAGATATTTGCATAACAGCTCTAAATTCTTTAAGCCCCAACCACCTAATTCCTTTGGCTGAGATAAGGTCTTCCACTTTACCAGGGGAATTCCTCTTGTTTGCTTGCTTGCTGTCCACAAGAAGGAGAAACACTTCTTTCTGATTTTTGTTAAAATTCCCTTTGGTATGTATGCTATTGAGGCCCAGTACACTGGGATACTTTGTAGAATTGCTTTTAGGAGTACTAGCCTTCCCCCTTTGGACAGGAACCGGTTTGCTCAGTTGTTTATCTTGCTTTCTATCTTTTTGAATAACCAGACCCGGTCTTGGAAGGAGTAACAATTAGGTTTCAGCTTAAATCCCAGGTATTTGAAACCCTCTTCAACAGGAGTAATTTGATATGGTATTATCTCCCTTTTCCTATGTAGCATATATTTAGGGAAGTCATTATGGATGAGATTGGATTTGTCCACGTTTACCACCATCCCTATGGCTTTTTTGTACTTGTATATCAGTGCTATGAAGGCCTCAAGGTTCATGAGGGATCCTTCACCAAACAACAGAACATTATCTACAAAGAGAGTGTGTGTAACCTCTTCAGTATTAGACACTTTGATGCCCTTTATTTCCCCTTCTACTTTGGATTTATGGATGATCCTACTCAATGCCTCTGCCACCAACAGGAAAATGAAGGGGGACAGAGGGAAACCCTGCCTCAGGATTCTTGTAGGTCGAAAAAAATTGGAGGGAGATCCATTGATTAGAACAATAAAGGAGGTGGATTGTAGACAACCCATAATCCACTAAACAACTTTGAGGGCTACTCCAATTTTTATCAATAACAGTCTTACAAAATTCCATCCCACCCTGTCATAAGATTTGGATAAGTCTAGCTTTGTAAAGAAAAAGCTCTTTTCTTTTCCTTTTTGATCGTATGAACTGTCTCCTAGGCCAAGGACAATGCATCATGAATCTATCTGTTATTTAAAAAACCAAATTGTTCTTCAGAGATCATTTCACTTAGAATTGGTTTAATCCTCAGAGCTAATACCTTGGAAATGATTTTATAAATCATGTTGCAACATGAGATGGGTCTGAAATCATCAAAGGATTGAGGTTTTTGTTTTTGGGAATCGGGGTCAAAAAAGTTGAATTTAAAATCCCCAACACCTTCCCAGATCCACCCCAGATCCACCCCAGATCCCTGTGATTCTCTAACCACCTCTAGAATGTCATTTTTCATCATATCATAGAAACCAAGGAAAAATTCCAGGGTAAAACCATCAGGCCCAGGGATTTTTCCTTTTTGAAAAGAATGTAAAGTATAACTGATTTCCTCCTCTGAAATTTCCCTAGTGAGTTCTTCATTCATTTGTTCAATTATCATTCTTGGAAAAACCCCTAAAACTTCTAGAAGTTCCTAAATAGGGCACCCTTCTGGCTCTTTGAAGATGTTTTGAAAAAAACCTACCCCTACTGCTACTTTCTCCTCAATAGTGCGTACCATACTTTCCTCCTAATTTCTAATTTCACATATAGTATTTATATTTCTCCTGTGAGATGCATACTTGTGAAAGAATTTGGAGTTCTTGTCCTCTGCCTCAAGCCACAAAGCTTTGCTTTTTAGGCGCAATATTTTTTCTTCATTATCCAGAAGCAATTCTTTCTTGCTCTCCAAACATTTCAGCAGTTCAGTTTCCTCAAGACTGAACACTCCATTCTCATTTCCTTGAAATAAGACCTCTATGTTTTCTTCTATTTCCTTCAATTCTTTTTGTGAGGAGGCCTTATGTACTGTATCCCATTCTTTGGAGATTTTATTTTCCCTAGATAGATTGTCTGCAAACTATTGCATTGTAGTGTAATCCGGACCTCTTCTTATGGGCTGCCAAAAATTTTGAATTTGAACTTTATACTATTCATCTTCCAACCAAAGGGGGTTAAATTTAAAAGGGGCTGGTGGTTTCTTATCTAGAGGTATTACTAATAAAGAGATAGGTATGTGATCTGAATTCCCCCCTGTCTCTACTATAGATTTTAAGCTTAGGTGTTCACTTAACATAATTTTCTTTAAACAAGAATCGATCTAGTCTTTTAGAGATGGCTTGGGGACCTCCTCTCTTATTCCTCCAGGTTGGTTCAAGTTTAAGGGGAGAAATATCCACTAACTGCTCTTTTTCAAAAAAATTCAAGAAAAAAGGAGACATGGCATCTTGCCTTGCATTTTTCGCCCCACACTTCTCCAGCAGAGAGGGTTAAATGTAGGTCTCCCCCTAAGATAACATTGGGTTGATTCATTGCTCCACTAAGACTGAACTTTTCCCAAAATATTTTCCTATCATAGAAGCATCCATACACATTTAGAAATGTGAAATCCACCCTTGTTTCTTTGTCATTTAGTTTGGTTTCTAAGACTGAGTCAAGTTTTCTTGAAGCAATTTTGTTCAATACTGGACTCCAAGCTGTTATTAAACCTCCCGAGTGATCTTCAACATCTAAAATTTCCACTTCCTAATCTTTGTGTATCTCCTTAATTATGGCTTCTACTTTAGACCCTTCTAACGCAGTTTCTTGGATCATTAAAACTGGAGGTTTGAGGTTGTTGAGCAACCTTTTTAAGGCGGGTTTTTTAGAGGTCCCCCTAGCCCTCTTGAGTTGTAAGAGAGTAAAAGCATCAAGTGCCCCCTTCAAGGGCCAATACTCTAAGATCCCATTTGAGAGTAGCACGTTTCCCTTGTTTAACATCTAAAGCATCCTAAATGTGTTCCTTGGATAGTAGGGTTTTTCTGCCTAATCTAGGTTTTTGAGAGGAGTTGAGTGCCAATCCTCCAGAAGAGACCCCTTCATTTGAATGTTCTAAAGAATAGCTTTGGGACCTAAGGTCATAACATCTCTTAAAGTCGACTTTTTTATTTTTTGAAAACAAAGAATGTTCTTTTATGGGGGGCAACAGTAAAAGCAAAGGTGACCTGCACAGGTGTAGAAGAAGGTGTACCTTTAGACTTGTGTGATGAGCCCGCATCCCGAACCTCGGTGTCTGTTTGAGGAGTGGGTTGAATTTTCAGGATTTGTTCTCCGTTATCCTTGTTGACACCATTACCATCTTCCGCTTTTGAAGGCCCTGTCACTTTCCCTTTACCATTACCACCCTGCATGGCCAATATGACGTCCTCCTCCAGAATTTAAAAAAAAAATCCCTTTGTCTTGTGTGTCTTGAGGTGTTTCCTATGTGGAAAGCCCTCTACCCTCAACCTCATTACAACCATAATTATTTGTTTCTCTATTTACTGGTTTTACCTTTTTCACCCATATCTTCTTATGAATGGGCTTCGTAGCGTTTTTCGGGCAATCCTTCTGCATGTGACCCACTTCCCTGCAGTTGAAACATCTGAAAGGGATCTTCTAGTAGTCCAACCTTTGCCACCAGGTGCTTGCATGCATCACAATCTTGAGCTCCGCATATAAATCATCCCTCAAGTCCATTTCAACCGGAATCTTGGCACATCTCCGATCTAATTTGGTCTCCCAATTGTCTTCCAAAGCTATGAACTTCCCAAGTATGTTTCCAATGGCTTCAAAATTCTTGGGTTTCCAAAAAACCATCGGGATTCCTGGTAGGATGACCCATACCCTGTGCACATTATGAGGCTCTTTGTATGCATTGAAATCTATTGTCCATTTTCTAAGAATCGGACCCGAAGGACCCTAGCTCCAGTTTTGGTTTAAAAGCTTGTTGTTGTCTTCCATGCTTCGGACTCTAATTAAGAACCAGCCTCGAGGGACCATGTAGAAATTTGGTTCATAACCTAAGAGACTACCCCAATTTGCTGAAATCCAATGTTGCAGCGAATTTCTTGAGGTTGTATTTTCGCAGAACCGCCCTACCAGTGCCTACGCAAAAAAGTCAGGAATTTGATCAATGTTGATATCTTTGCCAACGATTAACTCTGGGCTTTCTTTTCGAGCCTTCATCCCACATTGTTTTTTTTATTGCGCATTTGTCATATTCATACTCTCCTTGTCATCCATATTATGGTTCTCTGTGGGATTAGTTGGCGTGCTTTTTCTACAATTGCCTTCCTCCTGGGACATTTCCTTCGAGCATGCAGATTGAACCTCGTCTTGGGTGAAGAAAATCATTCCCTTGTCCCTGTCCTCACCATAACCAACCTCCTCTCTATACATGATTGGAACGTCCTTTCGGTCCCCTCCTTATCCCTGCATCTCATCCTTTTCTACCTTAAAAAATGTAAAAAATTAAGAATGTTGCGTCTCTCCCTTCTCGCGAAAACTCGCCTCCAGACCTACTACCGCCGCAGAGCACCATCATGGCTCCCTCCATCGAATATTGGATACACACACACACACACACACACATATACATGTATATATACATATACATGTATATGTATATACATGTATATGTATATATGTGTATATATACATACACACACACACACACACACACACACACATATATATCAATTCCCTTTCTTCTTGTTCCATGCTTATACATTTCCATCATTTGTCTCGTCCATTAGTTGTTTGAAAATCCTTTGACTTAATCTTGACAGATTATCCCAATAACTTCCCCCTTCGTGACCTCTTTGATTAAATGGCCTCCATGTTTTCCCCTGGTGTTTCGGCTCTAGTGTGTGTAGCAAACTCTATGGACTTGTTGAAATTTTCTTACTTGTAGCTCAGGTAGATTGAGTGTAGTTAAGTAGCCCTAGTAACTTGAAGTGTATCCCTTACAGTCGAAACAATTGCTCCCATCCTTGAAATTAGTTAGTGGCTAAAGGGGTCTAGGTACTCATCCTTTGTATGAGGTTAAGCCTATTTGTCCCTAAAAGGGAATTATTGAGGCAACCCTGTCGGGACTATGGATTGTTGGAAATAGATCTAAGGTCATGTCAAAAATAGGGCCCAAAAGGATATCTAAGGCCAATACCTTTTAGCCATTGGTTAATTAAAGGAAGTATAAAAATGAATTCTGCTTCAATGATATATCCAAACAAGGAAGGTGAAAATGAAGCTGAAAAATTCAACGCAAGTATGAAATGAGATGCAAAGTATGAAATTATGAAATAAAGGGGGGCTTGCTAGATTCAAAAGGGTTCTTTCTAATCACTTCACCCATTTGTGAGACATTGTGCTTCCATGGACTTAGTCACTCCAACAAATGTCAAAAGGACCCTGAAATCCCTTTATCTCCAAAGGTAAATTAAGTCTACCCTAAAGTCAACCTTCACTTTGACCAAAGCTTATGACTGTCACATTTTCGATGTTCACCTAGGAGGGCAAGGATCGATCTATGCATTGTATTTGTAATTAATTTGAGTAGGAGTATGTATGTAAAATCAATTGCTCTTGTCTTATATTGCATTATGTAGTTGCCTTACTCTTGTTATTTTGGGATTGATCACCATTGTAATAGCATAATGTAACATTTAGTTGTTTATCAATGTTGGTATAAATGATGAGTGCACTAACACCTCTTACATGCATTATACATGTTTATTTGGTTATCTTGAACTATGGTCAAATTTTGAATAAATAACTAGCTCAACATGCGTTGAAAACGCGAAGGTGCGATACAATTTTTTGAGAATGGGGTGTTTTTGGGTTGTAATTTCCAATTTCTCGGCCAAGACAAAAGTCAAAATTTTTCTCGATCGAGAGTTGTAATATTTTTCGACCGATAGTTTAAATAAGGTTAACATTTTATCGGCCGAGAGTTTAGGTATGGTTAGAAAAGTTTTCGACTGAGAATAATTAAATTTCTCGTATAAGAGTATGGCCAAATTGTTCATCTGAAACTTTCAAACAGATCTCTCAGCCAAGAGTTTAGAATCCTTTTAATCTCTCGCAAGAGAGTTTAGTTTTTATATAAACCACAGACCAGCCCTGCCAATATGTGTTTGTCGTTGTTGAAACCCTTGGCGGGGCATGTACTGAACACACTTTTGAAACGAAACCCTGTAATATTGGCGTCCATCGAACCTCACATCCATCCTTTGTATGAGGTTAAGCCTATTTGTCCCTAAAAGGGAATTATTGAGGCAACCCCGTCGGGACTATGGATTGTTGGCAACAGATCTAAGGCCGTGTCAAAACTAGGGCCCAAAAGGCTATCTAAGGCCAATACCTTGTAGCCATTGGTTAACTAAAGGAAATATAAAAATGAATTTTGCTTCAATGATATATCCAAACAAAGAAGGTGAAAATGAAGCTGAAAAATTCAAAGCAAGTATGAAATGAGATGCAAAGTATGAAATTATGAAATAAAGGGGGGCTTGCTAGATTCAAAAGGGTGCTTTCTAAGCACTTCACCCATTTGTGAGACATTGTGCTTCCCTGGACTTAGTCACTCCAACAAATGTCAGAAGGGCCTTGAAATCCCTTTCTCTTCAAAGGTAAATTAAGTCTACCCTAAATTCAACCTTCACTTTGACCAAATCTTATGACTGACACATTTTCCATGTTCACCTAGGAGGGCAACGATCGATCTATGCATTGTATTTGTAATTATTTTGAGCAAGATTATGTATGTAAAATCAATTTCTCTTGTTTTATATTGCATTAAGCAGTTGCCTTACTCTTTTTATTTTGGGATTGATCACCATTGTATTAGCATAACGTAACATCTAGTTGTTTATCAATGTTGGTATAAATGATGAGTGCACTAACACCTATTACATGCATTATACATGTTTATTTGGTTATCTTGAACTATGGTCAAATTTTGAATAAATAACTAGCTCAACATGGGGTGTAAACGCAAAGGTGCGATACAATTTTTTGATAATGGGGTGTTTTTGGGTTGTAATTTCCAATTTCTCAGTCGAGACAAAAGTCAACATTTTTTCTTGACCGAGAGTTGTAATAGTTTTCTATCGATAGTTTAACTAAGGTTAACATTTTATCGGTCGAGAGTTTAGGTATGGTTAAGTTTTTGACTGAGAATAATTAAATTTCTCGTTTGAGAGTATGGCCAAATTGTTGGTATGAAACTTTCAAACAGATCTCTCGGCCAAGAGTTTAGATTCCTTTTAACATCTCGCAAGAGATTTTAGTTTTTATATAAACCATAGACTGGCCCCGCCAATATAAGTTTGTCGTTGTTGAAACCCTTGGCGGGGCATGCGCTGAACACACTTTTGAAACGAAACCCTATAATACTGGCGTCCATCGAACCTTGCATCCATCCTCCCCCCCGATGAAAGGAAGGTTTAGGTGTTACAGGCTAGCATCTATGGTACTTGCTTCTTCGGTTGAAAGGAAAAAAAGATTGATTCCTTCCCTTCTTTATTTCCCTTCCTGGTAAAACATTATTTTGTCCTTTTAATCCGTCGAGTTTTAATGAGCTCCATATCTGTCCAAAGGACCAACCATCTCACTCCCTCACTAAGTTGGTCATCCGTTCGTACATCAATCAATGCATGTCTCGTAAGATGGGGCAGTTTTTGTTGGAGTTTTTCCTATGCCAATGGAACAGAGTCAGGGAGGCATCAATTCAATGCTCCTAAAACCCCGTTAGCACATTTCGGACCCCATGAACCTCAAGAAGCAAAGAGTTCTCATTTGATTTTGGAAGCACCCATAACTTAATTTATTGTAAGTTAGCTACAGAACTGAACTTCTTTGAAAGTTAATGTATATTTATTCTTTTTGAATTCAATTATTTTCTTATTTATCTATTTCCCTCTTAACACCAATATTATTTTCTTCATAGGGCTCATAAGATGTAAATAAATTCCTTTTGTCCTAGACTGCTAGCTCTCTATCATATTTGCTTTGGTTTTTTCCTTCAAGTAGACCTGTAATTATGCTCAAAACATCCCCAATTAGAGTGATAACCACCCCCTTTACCGATGTCATGCATTCTTCTTCAATGGCCTTCCTCATATTCATGGAAAATTCCAGGGTTATGTCATCACTATATCCATTCAATTTGATGAAGAAATCCATCCAACCTATCTTCTAAAATTCCTTGAGAACATCGACATTTTGGTATAATTTTGAGTGGTATCTGGGTTATATTTAATAAATTCCCCCCTTTATCGATATCCATACATGTAAGGTTTTTGTCTGCAAGCAAGAAGGCACTACTTTAAAGAGTTTGGGCATAGTAGCCATGGTATCATAACAGAATAAGACCTTGTTGAATGAACGAAATGAAAAGGAGTGGGTTTTATCCTACCTATCTACCCACCTTACCTACTACAAAGGAATGACGTTTTTTGGGTGTTGGAGCATGAGGACATGAGGATAACAAACATATTGGTTGTTTACCTCTAAATTCTTTAGGTCTAACTGATATAGATGAACATCTTATGTGGGTGAAAGGGGACATAAGGGGAGAGAATGATTTTATATGTATTTGAAACTTGGTGCAGGGAATATCAATACCCTTGATTTACCTACAAATCTAGCCCCCTTTAAAAAGGAACATATTTTTTGGAAAATGTTGCACCAATCAAAGCTACTCACTGAAGAATTTTAAATTATTTTTCATGAAGGACATTATTTTACATGCATTTTCAACATGGGAGTTTTTCCTCCGTGTTTTGGTTTATGCATCCACTATTGCATATAGTTCTTCCCACCTTAACTTGAGAGAACTGTTATTTTGAGTAACTTTTATTATTGGGAGACAACTTATATCCTAGGAGGTGAGGAGAAATCATTGTATATGTAGGTGAGGAGAAAGCATTGCCATCTTTCCTAAAATGGGAAATTTTAATATGAAAACTCCATGATTAGTACGTGTTAATGTTTTTAGTCATTTGTTCTAGTTTATAGCTTTGGAAATATTATTTCTATCTGCAAAAATTATGAACTTAAATAAGTATCAAGCCTTGTTATAGTTACACAGGAGCCATGTGTGGGTTCTCTTCCAAGCATCCAATCTACAGCTTTGATCACATGCTAGTGGAGATATTGTAAAGAGGTTGATACATTTTGAAATAAGAAATAAATGCAGTCACGGGAAAATACCAAAAAAATGTAAGATGTTAAAATCTCAGAAATAAAGTTGTTTGAGAGAGATTAATACATAAAGTGGTCTAAAGCCTAGATAATTTTGGATCCTTGGAGACTTGTTTGATCATCCTTAGTACCTACTCACTGTTGAATGGTTCCTCTAATTTGATTGTGGTGTTATGACAGTTTTTTTCATAAACTTTATTTATTTTCTAACAATACTCTAACATTATGTTGAACTATAGCTCCCATTCCTCTTTGGTATCCTTGATATCTTGAATAAGGTTCAAGTTGCTACCAAAATGCATTGGCAAATTTGGTTGTGTGAGTGGATACACATCATAGGGTTATCCCTTTTATGAACTAGTAAGTGGAAGGAATTTGACTTGGAAGGTAGTAGATTCCATGCCTAACATATGTTTATATAAGTATGGATTTGATGCATTCAGGTAAAGACTACCTATATCCAGGTAAAGATGGAGTACACTTGTTTTAATAGGTCCAATCTTGTGCCTCAATAAAATATATGCTATTATCTAGTGGAAATTATGGCTGGCTTGAAATGATATGATCTTTAATGGCAAAATCCTGAAACCTGAAAGTGTAGCATCTAAAGCTAAGGCATTTCTATTAGAAGCAATAGGAAACCTTAAAACCTGGAAATAATCTAGAAGCTGAACATAATTGGCTTGGTATAAAATCAGTGGATAAAATTCAGATGTGTTTAAGTAAACCTATCATCAAAACTTTTTGGCAGACTAAGCTCTCAGAAAAGGAGTTTTCCGAATGGTGGAAATCTAAAAATAAAACTTCGATATTCTTTGATGGTGCGTCAAAAGGAAATTTGGGGAAAGCTGGGGTAGGGGGTTGGATATTTCATCTAGGCATAAAATTAGAAACAAGTTTCAGTTGGGGAATAGGGAAAAATACAAATAATCAGGCAGAAATATTTGCTCTTTTGAAAGCCTGTCAACTAGCAAAGGAAGCAGGGCATAATAATCTGCAAATCTTTGGAGATTCTGAAATCATCATCAAAATTATAAACTCGGATTCAGTGTTCAATAATCTTATTTTGAATTTGACCATGCAAAGGTTGCATTTCGTTTTGATGGACTGTGACTCAGTTACTTCTTATCACATTCTCCGTGATTTGAATAAGCTAGTAGATCTCAAAGCAAATTAGGGCTACCTCCTCCCTTCGGGAATGTTATGTGTGAATGACGAGCCTTGCTTATTGCATTCCATTCCATGACAAAATCTCATTCTGGTGTAAGGAATTGTATTTTTTGGAACAAATTGTAATTGGGTGAAAGCCCAATTTTTCCTTTTTAAATTAAAAAAAAAAAAAATCGTTCTTGTTAAAAATCTCTCTCTCTCTCTCTATATATATATATATGCTATTTGTATGATGATAATATATCTATTTGATTGTTGAAATTATGTATAGGAAACTTTAGGATATTTAATTAAAAAAAACCAGAGTGGATCCTTTCTATATTTCACTGTAGGTATAGTTAGGTGTTCAATCTCTATAGATGGAGGAGTTCAACATTTAATGTGCATGATAGACCTAGATAACACCAAAGTGTGCTGAAATTGTACTTACAACTAGACTTTCTAGTATAAAGTGTGCTCATATCAATATAATGGGTTCTCATTATGTTTGAAATCCATGTGTTTTCCATCAAACCATGCTATGAGTTGGTTATTTCTTAAATATTTTATCCTCCTTTGGTTTGGGTTTTGGCATGCCAAAAAGTTTAGGCTTCACTGGTCTTGAAATCTTTTGAGCTCATACGTATTCATTATCAAGTGTTGATCATGTGCTTGTAGTCTTGTGAAAATGGTAAATCAACTTTTAAATGGGGGTCACATTGCATATGTTGTTGAAGCTGTGGAATTTGGAGGTCATTTGGATTTGAATACAAAATTATGATATTATGTCCTATTCTGGTGGAAATTCTTAGATGTTTGGAAATAATGTGTCATGGATGTTGTAGAATTGATGAACCCTCCATTCAGCTATTGAACTAAATTTGAAGGCTCTAGGAATTGTCCTTAATGAGTCGAAAGGATTAGCTAAATATTCCACTTCACATTACAACATATACACATTAACAATTTTTACTAGGTTTTTTATTGGTTCGGGTCGAGGGGATGGTGTTGGTATGGTTAAGATATTTGAGAAACTAAGTGTAGTGAATGTTGAATCCAAAATTCCTGATCTTCCCAAAGATTAAAAAATGAAGCCTCTTTTTTTTCTTTTCTGAATGGCATGTAGAGCCAATTGAGGATATCCTGTTGTTTTTTTTCGATAAGTACAAATTTGATTTTGAATCGGTGATTTTCAAAGTCATCACTAGTAAAGGTAAATATTTAACTCATGTTTGGAAAAGATCAATTCTTGGGATCCCCTTGGTAGTTGATCCCCTCATAGGGGTAGTCCTTGATCTAAATTGGTAGTTGATCCCAATGAGTAAATAACTATAGCTGGAACACATTGCTCACTACACCACCTCCCACTCACTTCAATAACTGTCCCCACTGATGCATACTCAACTCAGTAGGGAATTCATAATCCATACATGGGGTCACATATTCAAAATATTATTAAATAATAAAGCACATAATGGAGTCCCAAATGCAAAACTTACCTTCTATCATCCTATGACAATAGGTCAATTATATCTGCATCGTTGTTAGTAACATATGGGACCATCCATGATGTGCCCTGTCTAGTAACTCTCTATGAGCAACATCAGACCTCTTAATATCCTGTGAGAGGCATGTGTCACCTCTCTCTGCACCACTACAACTACGATGGATCGTATCTCTAGCCTTAGACCCACTATCTAAATCATACCATCCTTTACCCTAGCACTCTATGTGCCATGGGTCTATATGAACTCCTCCAACTTCCTTGTGTGACAAAGCATCAGTTAGGTATCCCTAACTACCCCCATCATGGGTAGTCTAGTCATTAAATGTATGTCCTAGAGATTTCTCTCCACTGACTCACATGAACACCTATGCAGCAGGATCTCAATACTCCATAATATGGGATAATAGGGCATCTCCATCCCTAATCGATGGGTTCTAAAGATACTTGAGCAACCCATGTTGTTCTAATAGCCCTCACACTACTTGATCCACACTGCTTTCATTTTGTATATCCTTAAATTCATGCTCCTTCCAAAGCACTTAAAAGCATGTCATACATGCGCAGAAACCATCTTTTACAACGATAGAACACCAACCTGGAGTTTACATATTCAAATTCCACTGGTCGATTTATACGCTATGAGCATCTTAATATTTAGCACACCACTCTTCTCTCCAAATTGCAACTGCATGAAGAATTTTCAATTTGGGTATTTTCCCCATTTTTATATAAAAACCCATATTTTGTTTCTTTATGGTTGACCTCCTATTCACGTTGTTGGATTCATCATTATGTTCCCTGCAAAAGGACATTCTTATCTTTTTCCAATTTTATACTTCATATGGGACCTTTTTTATCATGGATTGTGCGGGCCCATGCCTACATGGTTATGAACTTCTATGCACTTGTTTCAATTTCATACGAACTTTTCTATTGTGGTATATCCCATTGGCATGTGTGTAGGAGTTTTCCATGGAAGCTCTTGTGAAAAAAGATCAATTCTTTGGGACCTTTTTCCTATTGAAAAAGAACAATTGGAGTTTACAGATTCAAATTCTACTGTTCGTTTTGTACACTATGAGAATGTAAATATTTAGCACACCACTCTTCTCTCCAAACTGCAATTGCATAAAGAATTTTCAATTTGGGGATTTTCCCCATTTTATATAAAAACCCATATTTTGTTTCTTTATGATTGACCTCCTATTTACGTTGTTGGATTCATCATTATGTTCCCTGCAAAAGGACATTCTTATCTTTTTCAATTTCATACTTCATATGCAACCATTTTTTTATCATGGAGTGTGTAGGACGACGCCTACATGGCTATGAATTTCCATGCACTTGTTTCAATTTCATACAAACTTTTTTGTTGGGGTATCCCATTGACATGTGTGTAGGAGTTTTCCATGGAATCTACAACATTCCTTCGGATTTTTAAGCTTCTCCCTTGGCCCTAACTCTAATACCATATCCTACCCTCGGCCCCCGTAGGAGCTAACTAACAATCCTAACTAACAGTCCTAAAATTTTGGCCTTCCCAAAACCTTAGGACATACGTAAAGAACAAATCCTAAAGCTTCCTACCAGCCCTCCTAACTCACACCAAGACATCCCCAAAACCCAAGTTTTGACCCATCTAAGACTTTGGCCTTGACTAAGCCCTACTTATAAATTTATCCTCTGTATGACAAACCTGCAATAATCAAAATAACTCAGCCTTCCTAACAGTATTAGTCACCCTTGTTAAAGTTAGTGCAACTGTGAGACCCATTCTCAGAGATGATGGTACCCTAGTTAGTTGACTAGGACAGAGTAAGACCCTAGAAGGTACCCTAGGGCCCCCAATAGTCTCTTGGGGTTCTTGGTATGAGACCAAGTAGGTGGATGCCATGGAAAATCCCCTAGAATGTGACTAGGGCCCCTATATGCCTCTAGGGTTTTTTGTTCTGGGACTAGGGACATGATGTCCAAGTAGATCATGCAGGAAGAGGTAGAGATTTATTCTAGTATGGGACCAGGGACACGATGTCCAAGTAGGTACTACATGTAGTTGATCAACTTTCATTGTGATACTGAAGCTCAAATTAGTACCGAGAACCATTATCTTAGAGAATGAAGGACTTGATCATGGTCCAGGGGTTGATCAACATGATTTAGTGTGAGATTGAAACTCAGCCTAGGGTTGAAAGCCATTCTTTAAGAATGGAAGATAATGATGTGTGATGTCCCCTCTCCTTATCGGTTATTGCTAGGTTGCTCCTCAAGGGACTAACCACCCCTTGACAATGTACCTAGCACCTAATCCTTAGGATCAGTGTTGAGGACCTAAGGATTGTACCATTTGATTGGATATTTCCCTTATACAGTGATGACAAAATATATAAAACAGTGTACCTTGAGAGAGAGAAAAGATTACTAGTTTTGTTGATCCCTAAAGGATTTGTTTGTCCACCTTTAATGATTCACCTTATCCTGTAGGTATGTGGGTTGTTGTGACCCTCTTGGTTGACATTTGGTCCTTTACCTTACTTGGTCTTGGCACTCTTACTTGTGTGTGCCTTTGATTGTGATGACTCCCACTTTATGGATTTTATCCTAAGTGTATTTACCTTATGGTTTTATTAAAGGACCATTGGACCAATTATTGTTATGGTTACTTTATGTTTTATTAAAGGACCTTTGACCCACTTATGGTTTTAGACTATTTACTTTATGTTGGACCTTTTACCTTTTGACCTTCTTATAAAACCATTAACATTTATTTTATGGTTTTATATAATGACCTTTGGACCTTTCATTGTTTTACCTTTACACCTAAAGTATTTTATGACGATTTTTTTTTTGCCTTACCTACCGTATGTAATACTAAGTTTTTCTTCATTTGTATCATCATCAAGTGAAGTATCACTTCTTATCCATGAGTGTTCTGCCCCTGTATTTTCTTTTATTTTCCCATACATGACTACTGCTGACAATGACTCCTCCTTTAGCGTGACATGTCTGCCCAAATCTTCCACCGTGACTATCGGCTCCTACACCGTGACTGTGCAATTGTTCGTGTGCTTCATGTGCATGACTATTTTGTTTTGTCCCACACAACCCTTCCTACATGAATGGGATATATCCTTGTTTCTTCACAGCATGAACACCTGCCTAGTTCCTCACCGGCCCACATGACTGGGTTTTACCTCCTCTGCTCTCCGTGACCACTCCTCGCGTGACTAGTTTCTCACCCATGGGTGACTGCCTCCTTCTCTGCGACCTGCGTATCTTCTGTTGTAGATGATCGTGATTGGGAATGGGTCTCACCTTACTCATGCACTGCATTTTTTTCCTCTTAGTGGTTCACCTTTCTCACGCTTTGTGTGTTCTTCCTATGAGTGGCTCACCTTACTCATGCTCTGCGTGTTCTTCCTTTGCATGGCTTACCTCGCTCACACCTCTACATGAATGTTTGTGTAATCTCCACCTGCATGCACTTCACCATCTGCGTGACTGTAGACTATGAGCGTGAATCCACCTATGTATTTACACTAGTGTTATCCTTATTACTTGTGGTCTCTATCCTAGTGTGATTTTATTTACACCTGCGTGACTTCATTCCTACTCAACGTGATCTACCTTCATTGGACTGTGTAAGTCACTATCTGCAGCGTGACTGTGTGTATAACTGTGCTGCTGATTTGATTGAAGAACTGAGGTCTATTTACTTCTACCTGAACTCTCTCTCAAGGTACATAATTTGTTTACCCAGATTGACTTGTCCCTTCGTTTACAAGATCACACTTAAAAGTATTCGAGTATAAGGCCGATCCAAATAATGGTTATGATTCTTTAGTACCGTTATCTTCTATTTTTCTATATATGGCATTTGTTGAAACATCTCAATGAACAACTTTAATGCAGTGACCAACAGAGTATTAAAGTTGAAAGAGATGAAAATTATCTTTAATTTTATTGCAGATCAAATTTATTGAAATAAGTATTATTATGAATTTAACCTTGTGTTGTTTATGCATTTAAGTATATTTATTCCTGTTAAATATGAAACTAACCTTTAATTTCAACAATCCTAAGGGAGAGTCAGTTACACATAACTAGTTTATTGCTATAACATTTGGTGTCATTCCCTAAAGGGGTCATTTCTTGCATATTTTCATTCCCACATTAACCTTGTTGTAGCAACATTGTTGATACATAGAGTTACTGTTGATACATAGAGTTATTGTTGATCTCAATCATTGTCTTATGATTCCATAGAGTTAACCTAATCCATTTTATTCTTAATAAGGACACATGGATTGTTGGGGGACATCTAGACAAGTTCGTAGTGGTACCAAAATTCAAAGACGCCATTCAGATGGGTGTATTAGACACACCATTAGTCCACTATCATGTGCATTCGACTGTTAACTTCAACATGTTTAAGTCTAGGTTACATATTTCAAATGTTTAATGTCAATACAGCTATGAAGTTATTTATGTTAAATTTGACAATTTTTTTAATTTGTGGATATTATTCTTTTACACACTTTTATAAGATATTGTCGTGCATAGGTAGTGGATTTGAACATGGCAGACACATTGCTGACGGGTCTATTGGATACATGCCACTCATAAGTACATTCTAATGATATTTATCATTTTTTAGTACAAGTTAAATACAGATAACTTTTTTAAAATGTTACATGGATATGGCTTGATTATTTTTGTGCACGTGCATTCAGTGCCTTACTCTGTTGATACGCCTACCACAAGCAGGCCAACACAAGATATACATGGTAAAGGTGGAATTGAAGTTCATAAATCTTTTTTGGCGTATGTGTTTAACATGTGAGGAATTGTGATTTTTCTCTTACTTATAAGTGTTTGTCAATTTATTGTTGTTTACATGGGCTAGTGGACGGGCACAAAGGACACACAAAGGTAATTTTTAATGTTATTTATATTTTTATAGTACAAGGTAAATGTCTTTGATTTCTTTAAAATGTTACATGCATATGACTTGATTATTTTTGTGTAAATGCATTCAATGCCTTACTCTCTTGATACGCCTACCAGAAGCAGGCCAGCGAAAGATATACATGCTAAAGGTGAAATCTAAGTTCATAAATATTGTTTGACATGTGTGTTTAATTTGTGATAAATTATGATGTTTCTATTACTTATAAGTGTTTGTTAATTTATTCTTTTCTACAAAAGTTAGTGGATGGGCACAAAGGACACCCATAGGTAATTTTTAATGTTATTTATCTTTTTATAGTACAAGTTAAATGTCTTTGATTTCTTTAAAATGCTACATGCATATGACTTCAATATTTTTGTGCACATGCATTCAGTGCCTTATGCTGCAGATACTACTAGCTCAGAGATCCCATCAGCATAAGAAGAATGTTTACGTAAATTCTAACCATAATTCTCACTGGACATGAGTGTTTTATTTTCAAAAAATTATGTTATTTTGCTTAAACTTACATGTGATTGCAAATTTATTGTTTTTTACAAGGGATTCTACACATTATGAGGATATTGATGGGATAGAAGAATTAGTTTCTAGTACGCATAGTGTACATGCCAAGGCATAGGCTCCACTAGGTATTTTTAATGAACACATTTGATTTAAATATGTATACTTTGATCGAAACATTATATGTACATTCTAATACTTGCACATGTTTTCCTACTTACATGGTTTGTTGCTCATGCTCCTAATCCATCTCGTAATACAAGGAGAGGTCGTCAAGCACGTGTGTATGCACACAATGAAACATATGACCCTCTCTACACTCATCCTAAAGATGTTCCCGATGATATTCCTTAGGAAGACAAGATCGTAAAGCTTAATGTGGAACAGATGATGGAACATTCTGTGAGATTGCGGGGTGAACTCGAGAGTTCTACTATCTCTACAGGTTGTCAACGGAGTCTCCAGATTGTGTTGCACAATCTAAACAGTTTGATTGAGAGTTATTTTGGGGTTGGACCATCAACCCATAATTTTTATGACATGACGCATAGGAGACGAGTGGTGGTGATGGATCACCACAAGTTCGAAGAAATAAAAAACAATGTCACAAAAGAAATGGTCTTTTCATTATCTTACTTACGGCCTGAAGACAAAAGACGTCTAATGATTGCAAGATTCAATGATCCAAATATTGTACCACATATTTATTTGAGGTTCCTCTATGCATATGGGAAGTTCCCAAATAACGATGAGGTCCCTCAATATTTTGTCAAGATGTTAATTGTAGAGTTTTGGTTGCACATGGACCAGGACTATACAAATACGGGATCACCTTTCTACGGTGTTGGAAAAGTTCGTACATATGGACATCTTGATTCACTGCAAGATGTTGAATATAGTCAATCGTTTCCTTGCTTAGTAGTTCCACAACCTAAAGTCATTTATTTTCCAGAGGAGTTTCAAATTATTCGAAGTGGGAAGTAGGGTGAGGGAACAGATAAAAGAGCATGTTATAGTTGAATTGGCAGGGGTAGAAATCAGCTTAAATAAGATGGCATCTTCAACCAATATGGAATACAACTCATTTGATGACTATTCATATGATGCCTTGAGTTTTAAGAGTTGATCAGAGTTACAGCAGTATGCAACATATTGTAGAGACATGTATAAGCATGTCAAGGCTCAAGAAAATCGACGCACAGATTTGGTATGTAAGTATGGTTTAATAATTGAACTCACAAAAGACACATTTACAATATGAGTTAGAATGTACACATGTTAGTAGAGAGGATTATATATTTGGATTGATTTTGAATTTGTATTTTCGCTCCAAGAACTCCTTCATTGATCTCGACCTGGTTCGTTGCTAGTGGTCTTTGGACCCCTTCCAGTTCCACGTTCCTAGTGGTCTCTGGACCCCTTCCAGTTCCGCGTTCAATTGGCTTGGTCTCTGGCGAGTTCTTTTGAGGAATTGTTGTGAACTAGTGATTCCCGATTTCTTTTACGAGTTTGAATTTTGCTCCAAGATCTCATGACTTCTCCTTGACCTAATCGACCTAGATATTGGACTCTGGACCCAGCTCCATGTGATCGATTGCCTAGTCTCTGGTGGCAAGTTTTGTTTGCAGAACGAGGATTCTTTGTGTACTGGTGCCTCTCGGCCTTTTCTTTTTGAAGGAGTTATCTTTTTTCTCAGGCTCCTGGCCCAGCCCAAGGAGCTCAATTTTTGGGTTCTGGTGGATTGTAGTCTCGGTGGATGATTGCTGGAGCATCTTTGGTTTCAGAGTGATCAGTGTGGTGGTTCTCATTGTTGATTCTGGTTCTCTCCTTCCTTTGTGCTTCCAAGAAGATTGTCTCATTGGTGGCTGCCCTCTCTCATGGATGTAGGTAGGGACCTTCCTCCTCCCCTCCCTCCAGAACTGGATGCTTTTAAAAATCTGTTTGCATCTTGTGGTAATAGGAAAGGGGTCCCTTCACGAAGATTTATGAAGAAGGTCAACATCCCCTCAGTTGAACTCCCGGCTGATCGAACCTGTCACTCGACCCTTAATTTGGATGAGTGTGGGCTCATTGGGTAATTCACTGGCCTCTAGCCTTATCCCAAGGCCATATATAGCTGGGTTTTGAGAAATTGGAGTCCCTTAGTCTCAGAAGGCATCCATAATCACTTTGTTGGTAGGGGTTATTTCGTCTTTGTGTTCGATTCGATTGAAGACCATGACCTAATTTTTTGAAATCGACCTTATTTCATGGGTCCTTAGGGGATTTACCTAAACAAATGGACTCCTGATTTTGATCCTACCCAGGATCTTCTATTTGCAGTCCCGGTCTGGGTAAGGCTCCCTCATTTACCTTTGCACTATTGGAATATAGATTCTCTGGAAGCGATCAGTAACAAGCTTGGAAATTACATTGACAAATCAGAAAGGAAAGACTAGTTCTCATGTGCGAGAATCTGCGTGGAAGTGGACTTGGAGATTGGTCTGCCTGAGGCAATTAAGCTAACTGTAGCCGATTGGTCTTATATTCAAGAACTAGACTATGAGCATATTCCCTTTTAAGTTTCAGTTCTTCCATGGCTATGGTCATTTTTCCTGCAACTGTAAGAAAAAATCTGAAGATGAAAGCCAAATTGAGAAAGATGACCAGTGGACACAAGCTAAGAAAGTTGGAGCTTCCAACCAAGACTCGAGAAAGAAAGGAAATGTGGGAAATAATTTGAAAGGAGTGGTTGATGTAGGAAAGAATCCTCCAAACCCCCAAATGACAGAAGATTCCAATTCTTTTGTTGTTCTAAGCAATCCTGAAACTCCTGCTCTTAAAGAAGGTGAACTACAGCCTCTAGTTTGATAGGTAGAGGTCAATGTCCTCTTTCCTGGTGTTCTGGAACAATTTTCCCACCTTGAACCCCTTCAGGAAGTTGAGAATCTCTCTTCTCCAGAGGGCGCCAATTCTTCTCCTTCTTATGCTGATATAGCTAGGAAGAAGAAAGTTGTTTGTTCTGATTCTTATGATGATGCCTCCATCACACAATTCTCCAAAAATACTGGAAGGAAGACAAAGAAGGAGTCCCATGAAGAGGAGGCTAAGAGGCTCAAGATGCAAGGCATCTAGGCCACCATAGAAATGTCATATGGTCGAGGTAAGATATCAAGGCCCCCAAAGGGAGTAGGCACTCCCTCCCAATTGGGTAAGTAATGTAGATAACATCTTGGAATTGTAGGGGTCTGGGCAACCCAACCAAAATTGAATCCGTCAAAGACTTGTTTAAGATGGTTTCTTCAGACATTCTCCTACTCCAAGAGACTAATATAGAGGAGGAACCTCTTCTTCTTCTTAGTAAATCAAAGTGGAAATTAAATTCTGGCAAAGTTTTCAGTGCAAGAGGCACCTTGGGTGGTATAGCTACTCTCTACTGTGATGAAAACTTCTAGCTTAAAAGATGGTTTGTCACACAACATTGGATTTTCACAAACCTTTTCCATATCTCTAGTAAGATCTCTCTGGCACTTTTCAATTTATATGTTCCTATCAATTACAGCGAAAAAAATGATTGCTGGAAAATTCTATCTGAGTTTATAGCATTGAATTCTCCTTCAAATACAGTAATAGCAGGCGACTTAAATATAACTCTAGCCCTAAGGGAGAAAAAAGGTGGCCTCCGTGGCAAAGACTATCTTCATGACACGGTCGAGGAAATTATTTTCTCCTGCGATCTGAATGACATTAAGCCTAAAGTTGGACGGTTCACTTGGTCCAATAATCGAGTTGGTTCAACCAACTTATCGGCCCGTCTTTACCGATTTCTAGTGCATAGCAATCTGTTAGATGGTAAAGCTATGATTTCTTCTAAAATTTTGTCTAAAATCTCATCCGACCATCATCCTATTTCTCCTCTTTTTGAAAATGAAGATCACCTCTGGCCAATCCCATTTCGGTTTAGCCCACTATGAACTGAGAGAGATGGATTTCTGGAAACGGTTCAAAAAGCCTGGTCTCATTACGTTGAAGGTTCAACCAGTTTTGTCTAGGAGAAGAAGCTCAAAAGAACCAAATTTGCATTGAAATCGTGGGTTAAAGCCTCCCTAAATACTCCAACCCGCTCCAGGCAAGAGAGAGTGCTATAATTATCAGCATTACAATTAGAAATGGAAGTCAAAGACATCTCTAAAACTCAGTTAGTTTTGGAATAGTCTGCTCAACTTAAAACTTCTCTCTCCTTACGGCAAGAAGAGGAACATCTTCGATTGAAGTCCCTTAGTCTCTGGTTACAAGCGAGCGATAAAGATTCGGCATACTTCCATCGCCAATGAAGGGTTAGATTGTCTCTGAATCATATTTTCGAAATCTCTATTCGAGATGGGATCATTCTCAAAGGCCAAGATTCTCTTAAGCAGGTTGCTAGCAGACATTTCCAGCTCTTGTTCCAGGAAGATGGTCTCTCTGATCATGAGGTGACTGCTGAATTTTTGGATACGATTCCTTCTCTTGTCAGCTTAGTTGATAATCAAGCCTTATTGGAACCCTTTTCTGGATAGGAAATCTTGGATGTGGTTTGGGCTATGGAGCCGGATAAAGCTCCTAGGAGGGATGGCTTCTCCTTCCATTTTTACAGATTTTCCTGGAGCATAATCAAATCAGATCTGTTGCGTATGGTGAAATCCTTTCAAAAAAAAGCTAAGGTTGGTGGATGTACAAATTCTACATTTCTCACTCTAATACCAAAGGAAGTAAATTCTTCTTTATTCGACAGATTTTGACCTATCTCTTTGTGCAATGCCTCTTACAAGATTTTAGCCAAGCTTATCGCTAACAAATTCAAACTCTTGTTAGGAAAGCTGATCTCTCCCTTTTAGGGAGGTTATGTAAAAGGTATGCACTTGGTCGACAATGTTATCCAAGTCTAAGAAGCTCTCCATTCTAGTTTCCAAAGGAAGGAGAAAGGTATGTTAATCAAGTTGGACATGAAAAACGCCTTTGACCGTGTAAAGCTTCCCTTTCTTTATGACGTTCTTCTTGATTTTGTATTTAGCTCTGAATTTGTAAATCTTATCAAAGCTTGTATGGATAGGCCTTGGATTGTGCCTCTTGTAAATGGAAGACCTTCAGAAATTTTTCAAGCCTCTAGGGGACTCCGACAAGGATGTCTGATGTCACCTTTTATGTATATCTTGATGGAAAAATATCTTAGCAGAATGCTTTCAGCTGAAATGGATGTTGGTTTCATCCTAGGCATCAAGATTGCTAGGGAATTGGTCCCTATTAACCATGCTCTCTTTGCAGATGACTCTCTTCTTCTAGGAGGGGCTTCTTTGAAGATTGTCAGGGCCTTCAATGAAATTCTTCAGAAGTTTTGTTTTATATCTGGAGCCTTGATCAACAAAAATAAAAGTGCAGTCTATGGTTGTAATGTTGAGCATTCAGCCATTCTCTAAATAGCCAATCTCTTTGGTTTTCCTGGCTTTGACAATTGAGAAAAGATAAAGTACATGGGGCTGCCTTTAACCCTTGGCCCAACTCCCACTTCTCTCTGGCTTGAAGTGATTGCAAAGATGAAAGCAAAAATTGTTTCCTGGGGTTTCCACTAGTTACCTAAGGCTAGCAAGTTGATCTTGATCAATTCATTCCTATCTACTCAACCTTTATTTCAGTCTTCCTTATTGCTTGCCCCCAAGTCAATATCAACTCAAATTGCTAAACTATTGCATGATTTTCTCTGGAAAGGCGGAAAAGGAAACCAGAACAAGATGCATTTGGCAAGTTGGGAAATTATTAAAAGACCCTTATCAGATGGTGGGTTACAAATTAGTGACCCCTGCCTAGCTAATCTAGCTCTGGGTGGAAAACTAATTTGGAAGCTCTATTCAAACAAACAACATCCTATCAGCAAGATATTCAGGAAGAAGTATCTTAAAGGTGGCTCATTAAGAAACTTAACTTCATCTAATACGTGCTCTGGTTTAGCTGTCTAGAACTCTTGTAGAAAAGGTATTGACAAATTTAATCAACAGCGCTTTCGAATCCCAGGTAATGGGAAGAAGATCTTCTCTGGGAGGATAATATTTATGGAAAACCTGCTCTTTTCTCTGATGTGATGTTAGCAGATATTATGGATTCGTCAACTAACAAAGGTCTTCTCCTCCTGGTAGATATCTATTCATGGGATTGTGTGGGTAATTGGGTGGGTTGGTCTTTCCTTGACCTCCCTAACAGTCTAGTTGCCCCAAAAAATTTGTTACTTTCCTCCCTGACTGGTCTCGCTCCTGTTCATAGACTATCTAAAGACTCCTGGGGATGGGGCAGCTTTGGTTTTTATTTAGTTACAAATGGTTTCTTTGAATTTCAATATGTTCCCCTTTCCAACCTCTCCTCGACAATTTGGAGATCGGTATGGTCTCCTCTCGCCCC
>LPNX010649468.1:204907-316097 GCA_001517045.1 Pseudotsuga menziesii
CCCATTCTGGTGTTGTTTCTGCAAATCAAATTTTCAATTGACTACTCATATTTTAATTGACTGCAATTTCTCTAAATCAGTGTGGGAATTGGTGCTGCATGGTACCAAATTCTCTGCTCTTGCTCAATATTCTGTTATAAGTTTTTACCTATCTCGAAATGAGCAGCATCCTTCAAAAATTGGAAATGATTTGGTTTGGTATCATGTCTGGCATCTGATTCCTAAGATCTATGGTGGAAGATTTGGCTCTCCAGGAACAACTGCATCTTCAGCGATATCTCTCCGAACCGGGGGATGTGGCCTATCATTCCAAAATTTTAATTATTGAATCTATTCGCAACGAGACGTTCTCTTCTCCTCCGGTTGTTTCATTCGTAAAGTGGTTGGGCCCCAACAATCTTGGTTTGAGAAAGATGGCATTCAGTAAGCCTGTTAGTGCATTTCCCTGGAGTTTTCGTGGGACCTTGGAAGAATTAAATTTTATTAGGATGAACTCTTATTCAGCTGCTTTATTTTTCAATGGTGCCTCTAAGGGGAACCATGGTTCCTCGGGTGATGGGGGTTTTATCTCCTCTCCAAACAGAATGACAAAATTCAATTTTAGCTGGGGACTTGGCACCATGACTAATAGTCAGGCTGAAAGTTATAGTTTATTAATGGCAATCAAGTTAGCAATGGATTTTGGATTCAAGTCCATCCATATTTCGGCGACTCTGAGATGCTGATCAAAATTTTAAACTTCGTCGATTGTTTCCATAATTTTGCCTTGAATAATTCCCTTCAGAGAATTCAGAATTTATTGAAAGAATTTGACAGCGTGATCTCTTTCCATATCCTACGAAATCTTAATAATATTGCTAATGTTTTGGCCAACAAAGCTTGCCTGCTTCCTCAGGGCTTCCTTAGCATCAACGGTGGACCCAGCTCTCTTTAACCAATACCTTAACTATTATGTAATATGTTATGTTGGTGGTTCTCTCTTAATGTTCCCTGTTTGATATTGTACTGTTTCTTGTTCTTTTGGAAGATACCTTCCTGATTTTGTAATCTGACTGAATAGCAATTGTCTTTTCAGTCCGTTGGTTTTTCAAAAATCAATAAAAAATTTACCCATTTTAGTTTTTAAAAAAAGAAGAATGTACACATGTTACAAATTAAATGTTTTTTGTGTGTGTGTGTGTGTGTGTGTGTTTATCCAAATCTCACGTCTATAAATTTATTGAAATTTATGCAATATGCCCAATTGCTAAATGCTGATGAGTATGACTATGTTGATGGTTTTGTTGTTGGCGAGGAAGAAATGCAGGTATCAATTATTATTTTTGATAACGTTTTATTAGTTTTGGTATATTTTGTTCGCAACTGTATGTATATATATATATATATATATATATATATATATACACATAGTATGTATGTATGTATATAAACTTTCATTTTGACTTTTCATCCCACAGAAAACCAAGAGCGAATGGAAGTCGTGTATGAATGAAATGATGAGCAATAGGGGAACCAAAGTAGAAATTGAGAACAGATTTGAGGGCATGATCTATACGCCATACCGGATTCCCGATTAAAGTTATAAATAGTAAATTCTATGTTGATCTTATGATATAGTGGAGCTGAAAAATGAAATGTTTCTTTCTACATCCAAAGACTAAAGTTTATGTATATATAGGTATGTTTCTCTCTAGGTTTTGCAATGGTTTATCTTGGTCCATGACTTGTGAGAACCTACATTGTTCTGTCTTAGATGAAAATGAAAACTATGAGACCAATGTTGTCAATGGTAGCTTGGGAGCATGATGATTTTGTCTTGGATGGAAGAAGTGATTTGCATTGAATGATGGTTTGGGGTTAACGGTCGAAGGATGTACTAATTGCATTCATGCTCACTGTTTTGATTGGTTTGTTAAAGGGAGTGACATCCATTTGCTTGACATGCCACATGTGTACATGTTGGCACAAATTTATAAATGCTTGAAATTAGTCTGATACCAAGCTCTATATTCTCAAGTAGATTCCAAGTAAATGACTGGAATACTATAGAAATATTACATACTTTATACTAAGAGGCAATTTAATGTTTCTTGGGTGGAATGGCATTTGTTGCATATCATAGGAACAAAATAGTTCGCTACAATTCTCAAAATATTGGCTGCATGCCAAAATCCTTTGTCGATGTTAAAAGTACAATTTTCCTAGGTAAGTTGAAGTGCTTGGTGTATCTTTCTCTATTTTTTATGTTGAGGGGATTTTGTGGTTTTCTTTGTTTCATATTTTGGGAACAAGATTGAAGTGCATTTGGGTACGTTTCCAGTAGATGAGTTGCAGTCTCCAGCAGCAGGAAACAATGGTGCTGAGGTTGATCCAACTCTGTCGTACAAGGATGATACAACTCTGTTATCCACCTCTGTCAACTGCCACCATTGCTTGCATGTTGCTGGAAAATATGCAGTATGCACCTGCTGTAGGTATGCTGCTCTCTAGGTTTTGCAATGATTTATCTTGATCCATGACTCATAAGAACCTACATTTTTTTTTCTTAGAAGAAATTGCAAAATATGATGCCAATGTTGTCAATGGTAGCTTGGTAGCATGATGATTTTGTCTTGGATGGAGGAAATGCTTTGCATTGAACTATGGTTTAGTGTAAAAGGTCAAAGGATGTACTGATTGCATTCATGCTCACTGTGTTGATTGGTTTGTTAGAGGGAGTGACATCTATTTGCTTGACATGCCACACGTGTACATGTTGGCACAAATTTATAAATGCTTGAAATTTGTCTGATACCAAGCTCTATGTTTTCAAGTACATTCCATGTAAATGACTGGAATACTACGGAAAATATTGCATACTTTATACTAGGATACAATTTAATGGTTCTTGGGTGGAATGGCATTTGTTGCATATCATAGAAACATAATAGTTCGCTATAATTCTCAAAATATTGGTTGCATGCCAAAATCCTTTGTATGGATTAGGGACTTAATGGTTGTTTGTTGGGTAATTGTAAATGAAGTGTGAATTGGGTCTTTTCTGCTTAAGACAGGGCTCCTTGTTATGTCCATTGGGCTAGATACAACAACACCATGACTGATCACAGTCACTCTGGTAAGTGTGGCCATTGTGAAATGATGGACCTGCTTAAATTTCTTAGGTCAGTTGTGAGACAGATCGATGCTTTGCAGGAGGCAATTTCTCATTTGGATCAGAGTTTAGGCATCCAATTAGAGGCCCAATTGGCTAGAAATGTGGAGCTTGAAACAAAAATGGAAAATAAGAATCAGATATTGGAAAAAACTAACCTCATACCTCGACATGCACTACAATATTATTAAGGATTTTTCTCATAGCTCACAATCTCTGGTAGGTCATCCCTCTGACTCTGTAGTCTTAATGAAGTATGCTCTCATGAAAGGCATCACAGTTCAATAAGCTCCTAGGAAATATGCAGAGGAAGCAATAACACAGGCAGATATTGGAATGAAGGAAGGTGGAGAAGGAATGTTAATATCATCTTCCTTGGTTTCAACTACATTCCCCCAATAGCATTGAAGTAGCAGTAGTCTTTAATTTGGAACAAAATCTCCAACAAGGATATGCCACCATGATTTTAATCAGTTTGCATTTAAGTATGCATTACAAAGATAACAATGATAGGGAAGGGGAGACACAAAGCACACAAGCACCTTGAAGCAATGTTGAGGTAGACATCAAACGAGGGAGTGGGAGTGGATTGTTGGAGATGAAGTGTGAATTGGGTCTATAAATATTTGTATGTTGTATATAGATTGTTCTTAACTAATACTAATAATTTTATATTTTTTTAATTTTATTTTAATGTTTATGAAATGGATTTGTTATGGAATGAAAAATCTCTCTTATCTTGTGGAGATTTGATAATTTTTCTTCTTTTAAATTAATCTATCAAGATATATGCTTATTTTTCTAAAGTTTATTTCAAACTTGAGTTATACTCGAGCTTTTTCATGTCATTCTTGAGCCTAAGTCATGGATATTTAATAATGAGATGTAAAAAAGTTACGAAAACAAGGTAAATCGATCTTCTTTACTTTGATTTTTGAAAATTTTATGAGATATATCAATATTTCTTTTAGTTCTCTAATTTAAGATGGCCAACCACCTTAATATGTCAAAATGTCAAAGATTTGTGAAAAAATACCTAAAATCATTTAATAAACTATATATTTCATTCTTTTACTTCTTTATTTGAAATTTAGTACTTTCTGTATTTTGTCTTTATAAATGACCTATGACCTAAAAATGACCTATAACCTATGAGAAGTACATAAACATAAATACCAATTTTCACTAATGCTTTTCTTACTTATTTACACCATGGAAGATGATCAAAATATATATATTTTTACATGTTAAGTCCTTATGACCTGTAAGAAGTATATGAACATAAATACCAATTTTCACTAAGGTTTTTCTTACTTATTTACACTTTCGAAAATGATTAAAATATATATTTTTACATGTTAAGTCCTTTATCATTTATCTAGATTTTATTCTTTTTATTTTTTAAATATTATAATTCCTCTTACTATAACACATTCATTCATTGGTGTTAATCCTTTCTAATTATGAACTTCTAAACTTTAGAAAATGCTGTGTATATGTTATTTTAGTTTGATCAATCATAATAGTTATAGATTATTGTTTACCCTTGGTTGCATATTATTATCAATATATTCTTGAATGGTTTTAAATGTAGGCTAATTAAAGATGCAATCTAACCTTTCCCTATATACTTAGCGGGTTTTTTAGTTTTCATTATTCTAAGTTGTTAATAATCTTATGGAAGCTTGGTGAAATAGAAAACTATTTAGTTAGATATCTTTTAGAAGATGTTGTTAGTAGTTATTTTTTATGGAAGCTTGGTGAAATAGAAAGACACTTAGTTGGACGGACAACTCATACAAAAGATAATAACTATATGTTTTTGTAAGTCTTCTTCATTGGGGTATAAAGGGTTTATAAGGTGTTATATTAATAAGTTGTTTTAATTCTTTTGTCGTAAAGAACATAAAATGAGGTGTTTGTGTTTTTTCTTTATTGCACCGAGAGGAGCGAGGTGCTCTACAGCCCAGTATAGAGGAGATGTTGAGACGTTGTCACGTACATAACATAACATTACATTACCAAAAATAAAATAAAATTAAAAATTAAAAAAATACATGTTGAATCACAAAATAAAATAAAAATAGGAAAAGTAATTAAAAATCCACATCGACATGAATAATAATAAAAATCTAACTTAAACTCGAAACTATCAAACAAGAGAGGGATCAAATTTATTGACTTTAAGATTAAAAAAAGTTACACCTCGAGAAATTGGATCCCTTTGGATGCTTGATAGATTTGAGTTAAAGATGGATCTATGTTGGTTAAATATTTAAGGATATTTGTTAGTTGTACTAATTCAATTGTTTGGATTCTTATGAAGGATTATTAGAATGCTTGCAATAGATCTTGTTTCTTTTCACTTGCCAAAGAATCTTGTTTCTTCCAAGCTCAAATTCTTACCTTACATTTGCACCTTGCCAAATAATCTTGTTTGGATGGATAACAGAAAGAAACATCCCTACTTACATATACATTAAACAATAGAGCTTGTCATGGCCTTGGTTGAGTCTATAGTAGTTGAGTTTCTTCCATTTTAATGAGAGTGGTGTCCCTAAGTGAGAAAAAATCACTCACCCAAATGGAAGCTAAATCAAATAGAGTTTCCTTGATAGACATTAGATGTATGCAATTAATGACAATGCAATAATTGTCATAGACTGAGAAATATGCTTGTCGGTACTACTTTTTAGACACGGAAAAGGAGAAAGCAAGTTGTATAACCTTTTTCTTGATCTATTTTATTCAATATTCATTCTCTTAGTCCTTCAATATCCTAACGATGCTAGCATTGGTAGGTAAGTTATAATCTAAGGTCCATCATTAAGGGTGTGTCAATGCATCTATATAATCTAAGGTAACTTATAAACATTTATCTTGATACAAAGAGTGTGTCAATGCATCCATATGTTGGGAAATCAATAATAAGGGTACAAATTCAATAGGCCTAAAAATTAAGAACATATTTTCTCTCATTGAAAACATCGATTTAAATCCAAGCACATTTAAATAAACTTTCAAGTATACAACTATTGCATCCAAGCACATTATATAAATTAAAAGAAAACATAAAGTTATGGCATGCATAAAATGCATGCCTTACTGGAAAGACATGTGAAATCCATAGAACAACAATTTGAAGAACAATGTAAATTCGAACTATGAACAAAAACATATCTTGAACGGTTTCTATTTATTAATATAAAAAGTTGAAAAAAAGAGAGAGAATTAGAAAGAAACAAAGCATGTATCCATTGTAGTCAATCAACCTTATGTTACAAAAACAAACTTTTGCATTCAATCACAGACCAACAATGGAGAATGGTACATGTCCATTGTCTTTAAATAAAGTCCAATATAAATTCCATAAACTATAAAGTCCAATTTATATAACATTTCTATGTTCTAACCCTAGAACCAAAGAAAATAATCTTATTTGCATACCAATGTGTTCTTGATTCATATGAAATCTGCTAGTGGCCAATTTTTTTAAGAATGGCATTATGATCTTCTATTGACAATTTCCATTGGTGATTCTTGGTCTTTTTCCTAGTCTTCATTGGTTTCAACTGCAATCGGGCTGCTATGACTAAATGAATGTACTGAGCACATATAATATCTCACTTGTAGTCTTGAAAAAGAATATAGTCAATACATTTCTTTATTTCAACAAAGCAATGTCCCATTAAAACCATTGAACCCACTGCATACATATAATTTGATGGATCCTTAAATTCTTGCAACAATGTGCTTTTCGACCTAGTGCATATCAATAAATAATAATGCACTTTTTATGGATTATCAACGGGTGCAATGACATCAAATACATCACCTTCTCTAACCAAATCGGAAACATGATCATAATCCTTGTCAATCACAACCACTTCATTATTGCGCTCTTCATTTGTGGTATTTCCAAATGAGGGAAATGGTGTCGATTCTTGGTGCATCCATGGTTTGATAAAAATTTTAGTTTGGTTTTGACACTCATCGAAGGACTCTACATCATCAATACATGCAAGACATAAGCAATAGTATTTTTCATTTCTCGATTGTGTGTATATTTGTCATTTTTTTTACTCCTACTGGAGTGTAAACCCCTTGCTTTAGGGATTGCAGCACAATTATATGGCATTGATCTGTCAACATCGCCCATTGCAATATTCCAGAAGAACGTGTTCAAGATAAAACCATAACTTGTGAAAATCAAATTTCACATTTAAAAACATTTTATTAAACTTTTTAAAATAATTTAAAAATGAAAATTACTCATGTACATATAAACATATTAAATAACTGCATTTGAAAACATTAAGGGTCATCGAAACAATTACATACCTTCTCACATTAGCCATCCTTTCATTGAATTCATGGCTTAAATTTTGCTTGCACCAATTAACAACATCGTTTGAATTTGCGAGGCGAGAAGCAGAGTGATTCATTTTATATCTCCTAAGTGAACCTTTTATGCAGGCCCCAACGCCATCATGTTCTCCTTTTCCATGTCTTGTTTCAAAAAAACTCCATGTATGGAGAACATCCGTTTTATTATGAATGAGAGACAACCCAAAGAATGAGCGTGCCGATTTAAAACTGACCAACACAACCATCTGACCACACCCAATGCTCTTTAAAAGTGACCCCTCGTCTTGATAATTCGTTATAAATCATATTAAAGCAATATTGAACAAAGCATGTATCATGTGTATGATCATCATTGATGTAGAAATGGTACTCTTTAATCACATCACTATTATTTTCATGGCTATTAGAACCATCGACATGAAGCTCTGCATGTCTATACAAAATATGCACAAGTATAGATACCTGGTTTGAATGATAATACTCACTTTGTATATCCTTTTGTGGAGTGAAAGTGTAATTTGCAGCAAAATCAACAATTGATAATATTGTTCCTTTTGGAAATGCATCTTGTGATTGCTTGAATTGTAAGTCTTTCCATCGTGTTGTATGAGAGTGTTTGATATATCTATATATTTTCTCCCTGAACAACTCCATAAAACTTGTCACAGAGATATCATCTTTAACTAACTCAATCTTTCTTGTTGTTGTTGTTGAATCTGTAACATGAGTATAGTCAACATATTCATATCTCTTCCATTTCACAATGCGATTTGACAATTGAGGATCACTTGGATCAATGGGGTATTTAACATAAAAAAGAGCCAAATGAGAACATTCTTCACATTTTCTTCCATCGACGCATTGTTTCTTATAGAATACTTGATCATTCTCTCGTGCATATAATATTTTAGATACAAATTCACGAACACGTGAAAGAGGGGGGTCATTTGGCCAACACTGTATGCCAAAATTATTAAATGTCTCATAATATAATTCAAATTTTACATGTAATCGACAACAACATGTGTCGCGAATAACAATAGGCTTGACATACCATGGTTTAAGCTTCACAGATGTGCTAAGGGAAATCTTCACATTAACATTACTCTCCATAAACGTTTTTAACATTTCCACTTAAGTGACCTCTGTTATGTGTTTGACATGAGTTTCATAGTTTCCTTTAGATATACGACGGTGCACAACATCCTTTTCATTTGGTAATACACGAGAGTTTAAATGCCAAAAGTCTTTCACCTTGTCCCTTACATTATCTGGAAGTCTATCTTGATAATGTTGCCTACAGATAGCAACCCAACATGCAACTTCATCATCTTCATCTAATTGAACCCTAATGTTTTTATGCTTCCATAAACTTAATCTTGATGTTTTTAACGTTCTTGCAGTCATGGCCATCAAACAATCGGTTTCAGTGTTTTTTGCCACAACCCCTGTTAGCAATGTTTTACGAGCAAACACTAAATCACGGTATCGTTTCCTTGCAAGTGTGGCAAGGGTCAAGGTTATATTTTTTGATACCAACTCATTTGTTTTAACCTCTTTGATACTTTTAATGCCCAATAATTAATTGCATCTTTTAGACATTTTTACTTTAACAATCTATATAACAATTGAGATTGTGCTATGACATAAATACCTTCAAGATAATTTTTGAGTATCTATTTTTCTCTATATCGAGTTGTATTATCACACATCAGAGGTCCCAATTCTTCAATTTTACTTGAATCCATATTCTCCAAAAAAACTTCATCAATGACGATATTGTTGCAACTTCCAATTAATCTTTGTAAATTCATAAGTATGGTAGGATGTTGTAGGTTGGATGTTGGTCCTTCATGAAAATATATAAATTTATAAGATTGTGAGCTGTCAAATTAATTATATACTCAAGTACTAAATACAATTTTATAAACATTAAAAATTATTTACTCACTAATCATGGTCTTAATATCAATGTTACCCATCGTTTGTTCCACATTTGTCTTTTCCTCATCGCCTCCATGTTCTTCATTTCTTTCATCAATGTGTTCCTCAACATTTTGCATTCCTTCATCACCACCATGTGCCTCCACATTTTGCATTTCTTCGTCATTGCCATGTGCCTCCACATTTCTTTCCAATGCTCCTTTTCCTCTTAACTTTCTCATGTTTTCATGTTTTCTTTATTTTCTTGCCTCTCCATTAGTTCTAGTGTGATCATGTTTTGTTGCACATTTCTTTTGGTTTCCCATGATGAAAGAACTCGAAACCTAAACTCCAATGCCAAAAACCTGAAATCATACTAACATGTTGGATATAAAATTGTACAATTAATGATACCAATTACAATATGACATGAAAGCATAACCAAATTCACAATATTCCCCTTTGTAAAATTAAGAGTAAAATGCTAAAACCAAATTCACCATGTCCCTTGTATAACAAAATGTAATATGACAAAACATAATATGCAATATGTTGCTTTAAAAAATTATATATATATGCCCAAAACCAAATTTGTTTTTATCCTTTAAAAAGAATATTAATATGCTATAACTAATTTTACAATTAAAGAAAACATTAATATGCCAAAATCAATTTCGCAATTAAAAAAAAAGATTAATATGCCAAAATCAATCTTACAATCTTAAAAAAAAAAGAAAAAGTAATATGCCAAAACTAATCTTACAATCTAAAAAGTAAAAAAAATAGTAATATGTCAAAACCAATCTTACAATCTTAAAAAAAAGAGTAATATGCCAAAACCAATTTTACAATCTAAAAAATAAAAATAAAAACAGTAATATGCCAAAACAATCTAAAAAATAAAAATAAAACATTAATATGCCAAAACCAATTTTACAATCTAAAAAAACAACAATATGTCAAAACCAAGTATATATTATTTTCATTTATATAAAAAAAGAAGCAAACACACCATTTGTTAAAAAAAAAAATATAAAAACCTTAAAACATCCATAACCACAAAAAAATACCTTATAACTATATGAACTGTAATATTCAAACTGTAAATATCCGCACTATAAATATCTGAACTGTAAATACCCAGAGTTGAATTTTTATGGAACGATACTTTCGAGAGAGAGTATATATATAACTCTCGAACGAGAAATTTTAGAAACTTGTCGAGAATCTCGAGCATTTAATAGGTCAACCCCTAAAAGATTCTCGAGGCTTTAAGTAATAAAACTCTCGCTCGAGAGTTGATTAATTCTTTTAGCTGAGAGTTTAACCCACCTCTCGGGTGAGTATTTTGTTTAATCCCGGGTTACTTTTCGAGCTAAATATTTCTCGTTTAAGAAATTAATATATTTCTCGACTGAAAGTTTCTAGTCAACGAATACAACAACTATTTCTACAATTTTTTGAAATTTGTCACTTTCTCATTGTGGAAACATTGCAAAATCTAAGAATTACCTGTCGAAATTTATACCAATAAATTCATCATTAAGAGTACTTTCTCATAGTATAAGAATTTGTGAATTTCATTAAGGATTTCTATTTTTTACTATTTTTTTTCTAAACAGTATCATTACAAAATTAATTGAGCTAAAAATTAGTCACAATGAAAATTTAAGATCATCACAATGATAGCAAAAAAAAATGTAAAAACTTACAGGGATATTCCTTGCACTGTCCTCTTCAAAAGGGTAGTTTTAGTTTCTATGATAAGAGTCATATTTGAAAGAAAATGGGAGGACACAAACATGTGTCAATAAGCCACCATTTCTTAAACATATGTTATTTCAAAAAATAATAATAAATAATGTTTAAGTCTGAAAATCATCAGCATATAGTCCATTGCAAAGTATTATCTGTGTATATTATGAATGTACATTTGGTTTCCATAAAATGAATAACCATCTCTAATAAAAATGAAGGGCCCACAGGTCACTCATTATCCAAACCTAAACATTTAAAGTATATGTCGTTGTTGCCCTTCAAATTTGTCCTACTATATGTCCATAAAAAAATATTCAAAAAAAATATGAGTACGAAGCTAATAGAATTCTCTAAACCTCTTATGTTTACGTCAAGGTGAAATTCCTAAGGGGGATATGAGTTTGAAAGGGTTTAAGTTGAAAAAGATAAAATTTTGTAGTTTTTTATCAAAAAATAGGCAAAAAGTGTATACCAACTTCGTGTTTTCACCCGACAACTAACAAGAATGTGGGGCCATGGATTCCACATGTGAGGTGTTTTGGGACTAGGAGTTGTGTATCTCCCTAACATTACTTGTTAGACCCTATTTTTTATTATTTTGGTTTATGGAGGTACTATTACACCCTCTTTGATGTTTGGTGGGACCCTCTTGGCTAATGCGCCCTCCTTGGCTATTCCAAGCCTCTTGTGATGCTCCACATGCTCCCATGCACCCTCAATGGCTAATTTTATCTTGCACTCCTTGAAAAAGTGTAACCCCCCTCTTCTTTCACCTTTTGTTATTATTAGAAAGGGAATTTATAATTGTAATCTCTCTCTCTCTCTCTCTCTCTCTCTCTCTCTCTCTCTCTCTCTCTCTCTCTCTCTCTCTCATAAATTGAGTAACCCCCAATGAATTTGGGTTACCTCTCTTGGAATTCGAGTCACTCTCTTGGGAATTCGAATGGATATAGAAGGATTCGAATTGACTCTCTTTCAGTCTTCTTATCTCTCTCTGAGCTCTCTAGTGCAAGGGAATGCTCTCTTGTATAGGAAATACATGCTCTGGAGTAGGATATTCATTGTATTGTAGGAAAATTTAAGGTCTTGTAAGGAGGTTTGAAGACCCTGTAATGGGGATTGAAGATTGATATATGCTTACACAATATGAGTCCTTATCCCATTGCTTGTATCTGTACAATCTAACTTGTAAATAATGGGTGATGGTGGTGATATCCTGAGGGGTTGTGTAGTGAAAGGAGTCACAACACACCAGGTAGTGTAGATGGAAGGGAAATTTGATATGTTGAAACATGTAGTTGTGGTATTATCACAGTGCTAAGAAGGGTGCACCATATGTTCTGGTTCAAATATTTCTAAGAATTTATGGGTTATGAGACCTATTCCATTGCATCTGAAACATTGTTTACAGTAAGGAATGTTTTTTTGTCTCATTGAAAAAGGTTTTCGTTTGATTGAGATACAATTGTTTTTGTGTAGCAGTGTTCTCAGTGTTGAGTTGAGCACACCATACCTTTTGGTTTGAGAGCATCTCTCTTGTGGATTTATGGCCTTATTTTGGGGGTGTCTATCAAGCACCTATCAAGTTGAAAAATGCATGAGCATGACATGTTTATGGATGGGTGGAACGTTGTCATGTTGAAGCTAGCTGCTTTTCATTAAGATGAGTATTTTGTTATATGTTTATTTCTTACAATTTCTGATATATATGTACTCATGGATCTGATTTTGTTTATGTTAATATGGTTGTAGGTGGCAGCTAATAGATCTGATTTATAACATTGTTAATATGGTTTATTGTGGCAACCTATAGATTTACTTCTTTATATTGTTTATGGTGGCTTGTAGATCTGATTATTGTTAGATTTTTATCATTTAAGGAATATGATCTTAGGATCTTATCTAAGAGAATAACATGCACAACAATAATCACAAGAGACAAGAGACACAAAGAATTTTCCTCGGGGAAACCATAAAGGAGAAAACCCTGCAACTTCCTCAGAGATATAATGAGCACCAATGGCAGCAGTAAAACCCAAAGACAGAAAAAGATGATCTCCACAGTTGTTCGCTCTCTCACTTGTGTGAGCACTTCTTCTCTCACTCATGCGCCCCAATTGAGTGAGTGTATGTTATGTGATAAATAGAGAGTCTCACTCTCTATTTATATTCTTTTGTTCACTTAATATTTGACTATGTTATGTAGGATTGAGTAATCCTAACTTAGTTATGTAGGCTCGAGTAATCCTAACTTAGTTATGTAGGCTTGAGTAACCACAACTAGGGTACTAATGACCTGAATTACATTAACTCATTTAGGGTCGACTTCTCTAGGACAGTCTAATAACCCTAGGGCCCCACAACTATGGGGATTTTAACCCTTGATCAATAAGGAGGGTTACCCTCTATGACTTTACAATACTTCTTTACATTATTGAATCTCCCGATAGGAACATCGGGGTATGGCATGACTCAATTACATTACAGATACTTCCCGATAGAAACATCGAGGTACAATACATAAGATATACAAGTGAATACATTATGAAGTTACAAATACATCAACAATCCCTCTTAACTAGGAAGGTATTCTCTCGACACAATTTATCAGCACAAGTCTTCTTCTTTAGGTCATCACTGGATCACCATAAAGTCCAGATCATCACTAGATCATCATCAAGTTTGGATCATCACTGGATCATCGCTAGATCATCATCAAGTCTGGATCATCACTGAATCATCAAGTCTGGATCATCACTGGATCATCAAGTCTAGATCATCACTGGATCATCAAGTCTGGATCATCACTTGATTTGGATCATCACTGGATCATCACTGGATCATCAATTCTGGATCATCACTTGATCTAGATCGTCAATGGATCATCAAGTCTGGATCATCATTGGATCATCAAGTCTGGATCATCACTGGATCATCAAGTCTGGATCATCACTGTATCATCATCATTGCTTCTGCCATCTCGAACAAATGGTGCTATCTCTCAATTCTTCTCGTCATACGAAGTTCTACAGAGCCATCCCTTTTTCATGTTGGTTGCAAGCCCAGCCTCCATGTAGGTCTTCATCGTCTTCAGCACTTATATCTGACCATGGAATGAACCATGTCAAAAAGGCCCACCCAACACTTACATCTGACCATGGGAGGAACACATCCAAGAACCATGTCAGAAAGGCATGCCTAGCACTCACATCTGACCTCATCTTGTTAGAAAGCATCTGCACTTACATCCGACCTCATCTTGTCAGAAAGGCTTTGCACTTACATCCGACCTCATCTTGTCAGAAAGGCTCTGCACTTACATCTGACCTCATCTTGTCATAAAGCCTCTGCACTTATATCCGACCTCATCTTGTCATAAAGGCTCTGCACTTACATTCGACCTCATATTGTCAGAAAGGCTCTACACTTACACCTGATCATGTGGGAACACATCCCACAATCACATCAGAATGGATTTGCACTTATATCTGATCATGTGGAACACATCTCGCAATCACATCACAATGGCTCTGCACTGATCATGTGGGAACACATGCCACAATCACATCAGAATGTATCTACACTGATCATGTGGGAACACATCCCACAATCACATCAGAGTGGCTCTGCACTGATCATGTGGGAACACATCCCACAATCACATTAGAATGTCTCTGCACTTACATATGACCATGGAAGGAACCAATCCTCTCACCATGTCAGAATGGCACAGCACTTATATCTGGCCATGGGAGGCTCTGCCTACCACCATGTTAGATGGGCTCAGCACTTACATCCGACCATGGGAGGCCTGCCCTGCCACCATGTCGGAAGGGTTCGTGGACTCATCACTTCCCCTTGGAGGGAACCTCGATCTGGAGAACACCAAGCTTCTCCCTGAAGTACTCAAACTTCACTCTGGCCATTTCTATCATAGAATCACATTAGGGTTGATTACGTCCAAGGATAACCTACGAGCTTCGCCAGGACTGATTACATACGAGGACAACCTACAAGACTGATTACATCTGAGCAACCTATGAGCTTTACCAGGATTTATGCTCAAACAACATATCTCATCGGCTATGCTAGAACTCCCTCTTTCGAGATATCTCGATCTGGATCACAAACTGGAGCTTCACTGCTTCTCTCCGCATCATACAAAAAATGCAAGTCAGATCAATCAAATCAAATAGTAGTTTTCAAAAGAAACATACTACCTCCCAAATAGAAAGTGGCAACATCTTTTTCCTCGGCTGTACTTAGCGCCATGTAGGACTCCATCCTTCCAAACCAAGAGATCACACCTGATCCCATACTGAAGCGCACCCCGAAGTTCTCTTCCTATCAATGGCACTGCCTGCCCAATACGAATCCACATAACCCTCCAAGTTAATCTTCTGATTCGTATCATACTTGAGCCCATACTCAACTGTACCCTTCAGGTACCTCACTGTACGCTTTGAAACCATCAGGTGAACATGTCTCAATGTGTTCACAACAAAGCAAATATCTGGTCTCGTATTTGTCAAGTACATCAAGGAACAAATCATCTGACGATACATTGTGGCATCAACTATCTTTGATGAAGAAACACTTAATAGCTTTAGGTTCGATGCCATAGGTGTGATCATGGCCTTACAGTCCATCATCCTGAACCTCTTCAGGATCTCTACTGCATACTTCCCTTGTCCTAGGGAGATTCCATCCGCATTCTGCCACACCTCCATGCCTAGAAAGTAGTGCATCATATCCAAGTCCTTCATCTCAAGCTCGGCAGTAAGTCTCCTTCTTGCAACTTTAATGAGTTCCTCTTTTCTATCAAGAATAAGTCATTGACATATAACAGGAGCATCACTGGTCTTCCGCCTTCAACCTTGAAGAAAAGGTTGGAATCTGCTTTACTCTCAGTAAATCCTAGAGTCATCAGTAATCTGTCCATCCTGTCATACCATGTCAAACCTCGGGATATTCTGTAGTCACTCCCTCTGAAGTGAAGCATCATTCTCCCTCTGTCTTTCATACTCTATGCACTGAAACATTCTGTATTGGAGTGACAAGTAGCTTCCTTTGCTACTAATATTCTATGTATCCATCTAGGGTCATTGGATACCAAGATCCTCTATCTTAAACCTTTTCAAAAGTTTTTCGCACACCCATCTGTGAGCTTGTCATCCTCTATAGGATTTCATCTTCAACCTTGTAGCAAAAGTTAATATCTTCATCACTCTAGGTGATATTCAAGCTCCTCATGTATGTTTTATCCCATGGGTGTCTTCTCTCGCTCGTACAGGGCCTTCTTTAATTTGCACACATGAGCCTGCCTATCATGTGTTTTAACTTCCAATGGCTGCAAATGTCTCTTCGTAGTTTATGCCTTCTTTCCGTGAGAAGCCTCGTGTTACGAATCTTGCCTTGTATCCCACGATGTTGCCATATACTACATGCTTGATCTTGTAGAGCCATATGGAAGACATTACAAACTTCCCTTCAGGTCTCGATACTGCATCCTAGACATCATTCTTCTTGAACTGATATTCTCCTTCCCTTTCTTCTATGCTACTTCTTCATAGCTGGAAGGCTCTACATCAATGATGTCACTCAATAGTGTCACATAATTGCACTGTGTCTGAGGCCTCTTGAATTCTTTGAAAGTATCATCATATTCTTCTTTATCTTGGATTATTTCTTAAACTATTGTCACTTGTTCTTCGGAACAAGTCTCATCCTTCTTTTCTTATAGGTGATTGTACACGATCTTTCCTACAAGTCAAATGCATTAGTTGTATGGTTAGAACATTTCATAAAGCATATTCATAATGGAAAATTCTGATGCATAAAGATATAATCATGCAACTGTTTTAGCCAATACAACATTCATCCATATCTCATGGAAACATTTCTAGATGCCTTCCATCTCTACCAAGACATTATTGAGATTATGCACTAATCCAATATGTCAGCAAAGAGGTTTCATTCTAGATAAGTTGCAATGGAGAGTTGTATAGCACCATGAGCTATTTACCCATCACATGCATATTAGTAGTATACTGTCATTAGTGCAAACATTATATGGTGCATAAAACATCAATTGAATATAAACAAATACATAACAAAACAATATCATCAAATGACAATTGAATACTTATCTTTATTTGTTTCGTGGGTAGACTCCTTGAGCCTTCAGCTTCATCATCTTCTTCATTCATAACAACATCATTTCTTATCCAAATGCTAATATGGATAAGAGATTCTTCAAGACTTGAGTCCTCTATATTCCTCATCGCTTGAGGGATATTCTTTGGATTGTGAGAGCTTGATCTTCAGTTTCTCCCATCTTCTCTTTCTCTTATTATGGGTAAAGCTTCATCTTGTGTGTGCTCTTCCCAGAGTCTGCTGAAAGTAATCACTTCCTTCTAGAACACATTCCTCGAATGAATGAATACCATTATCCTGGGAGGCCATTCAAGATAGTTACCACAACTTCTGCATTCTCCACTTATTCTTCTACCGCTTCAATTTGTTCTTTGATTTGAGAAACCCTTGTAAAGTATGACCGTATGGTCTCTACATTCTGGATCTTCACATTCTTTAACTGGTTTCTTAAAATCATCTTTTGATTTATGTTCTTCCCTTCAAATAGCTTGGTCAAGGAATCAAAACATCCCTTTAGGCGCCTTTAGGGAATACACTTGTGGTATAAGGTGATCCGTGATTGAATCAACAATGATCTTCTTGGCCTTGACCAAGTTCTTCTTGTGTAAGGATTTTAGCCTCATCTCCCTCTGGAACTGGTGCCTCTCCACTTAGGAAGGTGTCCAATTCATTTTTTTTCAAGAACCAGTGAGATCTTATACTTCCATGCTATGAAGTTGTCAGTTTCACCAAGCTTGTCATCAAGCTGGTGTGATTAGTCATTTTGAAATGAGAACCTCAACTGTAAATAGCAAAAGATTAGATCTTATCGATTTGAGGTGTCTGTCCTGGTTCCGAAGCTGCCTAATCTAGGGTTTTTCAAAGAAACCCTAATTTTCAAAACTTGGAAGCTATCCAATGTACTCCTTTTCTGAAAACAGTGGAGGGAAGCTCCTGGAACAGGAAGCCTTAGTTTTCCAATTTCTTCTACAAAAATGCCTGATATTGTTTTTGCGGTATCTCTGAATTACTGCTCCTCTATGTCTGAAATTTCGCACTAAGGTAACCTTGTCTTTCCTCTTTCCAAAACCACATGTTTGACCAGAATTGGTTTCACCAATTGGGACTTATGATATTTTTCCCAAGGTGACTTATTTCAGGACTGTTCAGCATAGTGAACTTGTACGGACTGCCACGTGTCCCTATTTCATCATCAAGGTCTGAAACTTTTACCATAGATATTACAGTCCGTGCCTTATCTAAAAAATCTTGCAAAATTTAATTTGGACCTTTGTAGCCCAATATATAGCAATTATCCTCAGGTGT
The DNA here is from genome assembly GCA_001517045.1 of Pseudotsuga menziesii. Taxonomy (NCBI): domain Eukaryota; kingdom Viridiplantae; phylum Streptophyta; class Pinopsida; order Pinales; family Pinaceae; genus Pseudotsuga; species Pseudotsuga menziesii. Next base: position 223,569 of record LPNX010649468.1, read on the forward strand.
CATGTTTAGGGATGAATCCTGGAAGAGGCTGGAACCCTGATTTGGAGGAATCATATCTCCCAGAATATGGCAAATCCGAGGCTGAAATTTTTACACAAGGTACATTAGGATTTTTTCTTCAGCCTGTGAAAATTTTCGCCCCTAATCATTCTTCAATCCTGAGATATAGCGAATGTACCAAAACTACCCATTTTAGTATTTTAGGGTTTTTCAGGCTCGTGGTCAAATTAGGGTTTGATTTTCCCAGAGTTCTACCCAACCAAAAATCTTGACCTTGGTCTCTAAACTTAGATTTTGATGAGGAGATCAATCCTATGTTGGGCTCACTCAAAACTTCCTCTTCTGCGAAAAGCCCTAATTTCCTGTAGCAAAAACTTAAAATGCTCGGAATCAAATTCTGCTTCGACAGAAAGACAATGGAGAGTTAGCCTAGCATCCTTTTGCTGATGGATTATGGAGAGAGACCCAAAAAGTAAGAAGCCCTAGCTTCTGCAGCTGCATAGTGTCTTCTTCTCAAGTTAGCTCTAATACCATGTTAGATTTTTATCATTTAAGCAATATGATCTTAGGATATTATCTGAGAGAATAACACGCACAGCAGTAATCACAAGAGACGATGTCATAACCCTAATTTTCCGAAAAATTTAAATTTTTTTAAATGCATATAATTTCAATGAATGCAGTCACTAATGGTTTAATTAGTTATCTGTTACTGAATTCATATCTGAATTAACTTTTAATTATGTTTATCTTTATAGAACAGTTTCTTTTCAGTTTACTGATTTGTTTTGATCTTGCGACCACAAGGTGGAACTGCCATGAAAAACTGGGCTTACTTAGCTTTCAAGCTAACGCAAAAGTTTCCTTCTCTTACAGATTTACAGGTAAGAGGTTCGAGTGCTGCTTATCAATTTCTTAATTATTCAAATAAATTTATCGCACAATAATTTCTTTAGTAGAAGAATATACATGCTAGTCAGATTTCACGACTTAACGAGGTACAACATCTCATTGTTTTTCTTTTCCAAAAAGTTCTAGAAATGGATTTGATTCTACTAGTATTGATAACAGTTGTTTTCCTTTCTTTAAGGCTTGATTTAATATTTTTACTGAGTATTAAACTTTCTATGTTTATACTAAGCGTCAAAAGTAAAATGCTTTGCATATTTCTTTACAATCATAACAAGTATGGCAGAAATATAAGATCATAGGGTCTAGTTTTTCTTGGTACAAACTTACGAATCTAAGCCATGCTCGAATTGGTTACTACTTAGTGTAAATTGATAAAGAGTTTATATACCAACCTCCCACTTTCATTTCTTGAAGTTTTAAGGGTTACAACCCAATTGCATTCTGCAATATTTACTTCATAATAGTGTTTGAGGGTCAAATCCCTCTGTACTGGCATTGCTTGGATAATGATACCCAGCTGTAGTTAAAATATCATTAACAAAAGTTGAGGTGAAACCTTTAAACTTTTTAAGACTTGTTATGCCAAAATGCCAATCCTGCTAGGTCAATATTAAGCCATTCAAAAGTAAGGAGATTAACACTAGTGTGGAGATAATTGTCATAACACAAGATTATATAAATTCCTTCCTAATTATAACAATAGGCTAGTTTCGAAAATAAAATAATGTTGGCTTAAAGAATAAAGACCAAGTTTATAAACAACAAAGGTCCTAGAATGGACCTCACTTTCAACAAGTCTAAGGTGTATCCATGGTTCCAAAATTTAACATATTTTACCATAATGCTTTTTATCTCCTTGCATACTTACATTACTTAGTAAGAAGCAATTCTATTCTTATTTGAGTTACAATTATTTGATTATTAGAATAAACACTTGTGAGTATGATTCTTACTAAGAGAATACACATTATTAAATTCTTTCCAAGACATACCTTATAAGACTCTATCAACATAGTGGTTATATGTTAAGAACGTTGCATAGTATAGTGCAAAAGATAATCAAAGGGCTGTGCCATGATATAAATAAAGCTAGGCTTAATTTTTAATTTAAGAATACCAGAGTTATAAGGTATAAGGTCGTAAGGTTTTCTCACGATCCCAATGATTTGTAATGACTATGGTTAAGTGATGAAATCTTGAATTATTACCATGCAGCGTAGGTGATGGCTCGACAATGATTCAAGGTTATAATTTGATCTTTGCATCGTCAATAATTGGAACAATGCTGCAAAGTAAAGGTCGCTGGAACTATATACACTTACCCACTGCATGGAAAAATATTTAACAGGTTAGGTGGCAGCGTCTTAGCCCTGCAATTTCCCGTTAAAAGATTAGGGTTGAATTTTCATTTGTCATTCTTTTCGCTGCCTCCGGGCCCTCCGGCCACTCTGCTACCAAACCCTTACCTGCACCGTCGCCTGCATTTGTTGGTGGCAGTTTCCATACTTACTGAGCTTCTGCAGTAGCTCATTTGTACGCTTAATGGGTATGCTGTTATGAGACTCCTGCGTTGCTTGGCAAGGGGGTTGTTAATCTTTCTTTAGGGTTTTCTTTATTGTGACTAGCCCAGCATGAACCCTCAGACTGCACAGAGTTTTATCCAACTCCTCGGCCTGGCACTGCAAGTTGTGTTTTTGCGTTCAGTGCTACTGAGCATAGGGCTACACCGTAGAATCATTTTCTTAGCTGGAAGGGTAGTGGCGACCCGAGTGTAATGATTTGCTGTGGTTGTTGCTTTCAAATGTGGTTGGTCGTTACTGTGTAGTAACCTCCATTCTTCTTGCAGCCGATGAAGTATTGTTTTCCCTTCACGCTGATGGTGGCTTTGCTGTCCGTGGATGGTTGTGCTCCTTTACCATCTCTAGGTAAGGAAATATACCGTTATCCTTCATTCCTTTGCAATCTAGTTTAATATAACTATTTATTTTGAAAACAAAGGGGTTTTAACAATAATATATTTCTTGTAACAGGTTTCGACTTCAACCCTTTGTGCAAACAAGGCCAGACTGGGACTGCTACCTGCTTACGGTAAGCCTGGTATCACCATGGCTTCTTCCTCCTTGTTGGTCCCTCATGGAATAATGTGGTTTGGTCATCGCGACCTCAATAGCCCATATGAGTTTTGGTTATTTTGGTTATTTGTTCCACTGTTTTTATTAGTTGTTAAGACCCTTGCTTAGTGCAGGGTTCTCCGGCTACGGCCGTGAGTGTACATTTTATCTTGTTTAATAATACTATGTTTATATAAAGGAACAGGCTGTAAAAGCCTCCCTAAGTGTATTTTCAAAACGGCCGTGAGTAAAGAATGTTGAACTGGGTTTTTACAGTTATTAACTCTGATGTATTTTGAATGAATAGGGTTTTTACCCTAATTTTTTACAGTAAAGAAAAATAACACAGTTATTTTTAATTTACTGTTAAATTATACTGCGCTTCTGCAGACGTAAGGGTTACTAGTTATATTTCATAATATATAGTTAAGCTCGAAAGTCGAGCATTCTGTCACTCTATTATTTATTTCCTGTTCGATTATGCATTTGATTTTTACTCCTAAAATTTCGTTTTATAAAATTATCATCAGGGTTTCTGTACCTGGTTTATATATTAACTTACTTGTTATTAAGAATCCATAAATGTTAATATGCAGTTTATGTCCTTCAATTATATAGGGTTTTTATGTTTTATTTGAACAATGTTCTTAGGTACTGTCCATTTACCGTGTACTGTCAATTTACCTTGTAGCACTGTAAGTATAATTAGTTCAAGGTTGCAACTAAAGTAATAAGGACATTACCTTAAATTCAAATAATAATATTCCTATAATGTATGTAAATAAAAGTATATTATTATTATTGTAATAAGGATGTTATATTTCTTAAGAGTATTAATGCTGCTATGGTGTAAATTCTTAATTTATTTTATAAGCACACAGAAAGATAATATTCTGTTGTCTATTTCTTGTATTACTTATGCTAATACTTTATAGAGTTCTTTTAATAACTAGTTTGTTTTATTAGTTATACTATTGATATATATACAAAAGAAACCAATTAACTCTATCTAGAGTCTATCTCATAAACATGTATAGTAACATTCATTTACACTTAAAGAAAGATAGATTAACAGCTCTGGAAATTGTTCGAGCTTAATCTAAATAAAAAGGAATAAAATAATGAAATGATTACATTACTAATCATATATATAATCTAGGCCAGCTTGGTTTGACAGCAGAATTCAATCATTATTTAACTACTCCTACTTTCAGTTTTGTTATTAGACATATAACAGTTAAAGTATTGTAATCTGGAAGAAAGAAGCTGTAAGGTTAAAACAACAGATATATTTAATCTAACCTCACTCCAGTTTGACTATTATATTCTTCTATTTGTTTTATATACTAAAATTACAGAAAGAAAATACTGTACAAGGGAATAGTTTTAACTCTGAGCACATACTACTGTCAGTAAAATATCTTTTCTAATAATAGATAAAGAATCAATCTACTATTCTACATTCTCATCATATCATCTTTATTATAATTTTACCCCTGTGTTGGAGTACGGTCTGGTAAAACCAGATGAGGAAAAACACAGCGGGTTCTTATTTTTCATCAAAGGATTCTATTACCGATAAACTAAAAACATTTACATCACTAAACCATCTAAATCTTTATATCATAAACTACAAACATAACATTCAACCATTCGCAGTTATTAAAACAAAGATAGTTAGGTGACAGAACCTGTTTAAACTTGGACAACAATAGCCATGGGAGGCCGTTCCTCCCTTCCAACTCCTGGAGAGCGCTCAAACAGCGACTCCTCAGGACCCCCGAGGTTGCTCTAGTCTCCCTGGCTGGAACTAGGTGCAACAATAGTCAAATTAACAGTCTTCAAACTCAGTATCAATCCTGAACTTATCAGTAAGTTCTCCCAGCTAACAAGCTGTAATAGACCAAGTTACTGCAGCATTCCTCTCAGAACAACTTCCTTACTGTTTTCCCCTTTTTCCCCAATGAATTTCCTGAATAGCATTCCACCTGAATGATTCTTCTCTGGAAAAATATCTGAGCAACCTCAGCTCTATTCATTGGGTACTTTTTAAAAGATTGCCTAGGTCTTTTTGGGTTAGTTGTCATTTAATGAGCCACCTGCTTTGATCCCACTTTCTTGGGGGGTCATGACCCCAAATGTAGGGAAGTTGCCACCTGCAACATAGGAAGTGTCTGAGGATGCTTCCACTTGTCTTTTGCCCTCCACCTAGTTCCATCCACCAGTTTGACCAGTAACCTCTTATTAACAGCTCTCCCATGCTGTTGTCTCCATTTTTTATTTATTAATAATAAAATATTCAGAATTACATTCCACTTCTTTTGACTCTGCTGAGTCATCAGTTCCTACTTAGCATTAAAATTAACATAGTGTCTTAGGAAATATAATTAAAACAATTACATTATTTTACAAAATTGGGGTATGTGACAGACGAGGCATAAAGAATTTTCCTCGGGGAAACCATAAAGGAGAAAATCTCACAACTTCCTCAGAGATAGAATGATCACCAATGGCAACAGTAAAACCCAAACATAGAAAGATGATCTCCACAGCTGTTCTCTCTCTCACTTGTGTGAGAACTTCTTCTCTCACTCATGCGCCCTAGTTGAGTGAGGGTGTGTTATGTGATAAATAGAGAGTCTTACTCTCTATTTATATTCTTTCGTTCACTTAATATTGGACTCAGTTATGTAGGCTTGAGTAATCCTAACTCAGTTATGTAGGCTCGAGTAACCACAACTAGGGTACTAATGACCCGACTTACATTAACTCACTTAGGGTCGACATCTCTAGGAGAGTCTAATAACCCTAGGGCCCCCCAACTGCGGGGACTTTTTTTCTTGATCAATAAGGAGGGTTACCCTCTATGACTTTAAAATACTTGTTTACATTATTGAATCTCTCGATAGGAACATCGGGGTATGACATGACTCAATTACATTACAGATACTTCCTGATAGAAACATCGGGGTACAATACATAAGATATACAAGTGAATACATTCTGAAGTTACAAATACATCAATAATTATATTAAAGTTTAAATGGATATAATAGATTTGATATCATGCTTGAAATCATGTTAATGGCTTTCTCAGATCTAGTTGCATTTCATGCTTGCATTTACCTTGCATAGCATGAGTATTGGGGAATGATTGTATTTGTATTCGTGCATTTCATTTTAAAAGATTAAATGTTTTATTTTAGTGGCTCTTTGGCATGTTGGAATAACCTTAGTTACCCTTATTCCGATGTGCATTAACTCAATTCATCCTTCCCCTTGGGTTTCCATGTGTCCTTGGCCTTGGATTTGGGGTTGGGGACATCACGTGCCTCATGGCACTTGGTAAAGTAATCAACAACGATGATAATGTACTTATGTCCTTAAGTATATGTGAGGCAACATTACATGTAGTTGATCCCCCACTTGCATAAGGGACCAACAATGATTATTGGATGTAAAGGGGTTGGAGGGGCCCTGGTTTTATCAAAGAAAACTTGACAGCTTTCACACTATTTGACATCATGAATACAATTGTTGAAGAGCGAGAGCCAAAAGTAGTCAGAACACAAAATTTTATGGCCAATGGTCAATCTTGATAAGTGGTCCTTGCATGCGCCACCATGGAAATCATTAATGGTTTTTTCATCCTCGCCGTGAGATAATCACCGCCAAAAAACATGCCAGACCCTTGTTTATAGAGAACATCACCAATGAGGAGGTAATGAGGAGCTTGGTAACAAATGTAGTGACAATTGTCACATGTGAGGTGGGAAGCAAATTTGTGTGTGTTAATATATTTGAGGACGTATCCATACCATGGATCTTCATTAGTGAGGACAAATAAATGTTCATCCTTCAACTAATCATTGACGACGAGTCCCGCTGCAACAATAAAGAGATTAGTAATGAGCTTGGTGAGGGATAAAGGTTTTTTTATTATGGGTGTGACAAAGTCAAGATCAAATTCTCGAATAATGACAATCCAATGAGCAAACTTACCATTGATAAGTCACCTACCTAGTATGTTGCATTGGATCGGAGTTTGCAACCACAGTGGTTTTATATAGCAATATTTAATGGTGAATCTTTTGTACTTTGAGGATTACAACCAAAGCTAAGTTATTGTCATGGTTATAATTGAGTGGTGGTCTTGACATTGTATTGCTAATGTAATAAATGACATGCTCACAATGATCTTCATCATTTTGAACTGAGATGTCGGCAATCGAGAAGAGGGAAGTCCAAATGCTGAGAATGAAATCCTCATCGAAATTATGTGGGGAAATTAAAGGAGCTAATGTGAGAACCTTTTTAAGTGCCTTGAAAAACTGTTTTTCTTAGTCATCCCACCAACGAGTGATGTATTTCCAGATAAGACATAGGAATCCCAATGCTTGTGTAGCATAGTCAAGGACAAAGTGACGAAAGAAGTTGGTTTTGCCTTTAGTGCTCTACAACTGTCATTGAGTCTTTAGTGGAGGAAGTTCGAGGATGTCTTGAACTTTGAGGGGATTGATGGAAATCTCGGTTGGAGAGATGATGAACCCCATTAAGCCTCTTGTTGTGATGCAGAACATATATTTGAGAGTATGGTCCCATTTTTTATAGTGGGTACTACTACGGGGGGAGGTAAGGTGGTGTCCCCTTCTCTATTATGTATTATAGTTGGAGAAGACAAGGAAGTGGGAAAAAAATAGGTGGTTCACATGGGGAGGAGAAGATGGTACACATGAGGTTGTTTGTAGCTGATGGTATGGTTGGGGGAGATCCAACATATTTCCCTAGAAAAGACGAGTCTTTTTATACTCCTGGTCATAACTCATTGAGAGATGGGGGGTTTTCAACTCCAATGGTAGGAAAGATATTGTCTAGGTTGGTCGTGGGGAATTTTTTCGTAGTATGCAAGTTAGTATAGGATGATTATTTTCATGTTATGGGGGAACATAAAGAATTGAAAGAAATAAAAGGTAATTGCCTTCATAACATACATGTAACTACATCCTAGGAGGATATTATAGACTAATTGTGCATCAATGACTTCAACATGGAGTATTACCATCTTGCTTCCTAGTTCGATAGGCACATTCTGATAGAGACCTTATGCTTGCAAAGGGTTCCCGTCATACGCTCGAAGGGTGATAGACGATGACACAAGCTTTGGGTATCCTAGTCACTTACAAACATTTGTATAAATGATGTAAGTGGATGTGCCTTTGTCAACAATACATCGATGAATGCTCATGTTTTTTATGGAGAAGGGGATATAGAAGGCGACTAATGATGGTAGTCATGGTTCATGGGTATCAAGGTCAAAAGTCACGTGATGTGAATATGAAGGATTAATGGCACCTAATGTTGTTAGTAAATTCTTCTTCTTAGAAGGACAATACTAGAGGACTTCCACCGTTGACATAACTACATGAGATTGAGCTAAATAATCTACTATGTTGTAATTATGTGTTAGTTTCATATGGGGACTATGAGTAATAAGTTGAAGAGGTGTTTTTGGTATCTTGGGGATAGGGCCACTATTGGGATGTGGAATTCACAAAGAATAACTGGTAGAAGCTGGGTGGGTTTTGTAGAACATAGCAGGCTCGAATGCAGGTTTGTAGATGAAAATATGTAGCATTAATGTAGATGTTTTAATAAGAAGTTTCTACTGTTAGTGGAGGGGTTTCTTGTGCTCGAGTGTCTTATTGAGAAACAATGCTTTGATTAGAAAATAAATGTTGTGACATGACTTGTTGGGGAGGTGAAATTATTTCCTAGGGTAGGATTTGTGTCTAATTGTATTTTTTTAGCCTCCAACATCCATTGGCACTCAAAAATTGATGGATAATAATGAGTGTAATGCCCGAACTTGCCACATATAGTGCATGCAGATTTTTTTTTAAGATTTATGTTTTTGGATTGTGTTGTTGGGTTGTCGATACCAACATTTTGGTTATGGTTACTAGAATTGTGATTCAACTAAGTAGAGGAGTTGCCCCCTTTCCTTTGAGTTTGGTTCTATTGTTCTTTCTTTCCTTTATTCTTTCCATGATTATATGTATTGGGAGGGTTTACCACATTTAATTGTTCAAATTGTTGAATCTGTTTAGTAGGTGAAGGTTGAACAAAATTTAACCTTGCTTGAGCCATGGGGTTAGAACTAGGTGGTACGAGAATGGGAGGTATGAGTTTTGTGGTGGTATGACCCCATAAGGATTTTGCATACAATATGAAGCTAGTAAAGGTGCATAAGAAGTCACGGTGTTGGTTTGCATAACAATTGGTTGTGCCCCCATGTTTGGGAAGGTTGTACTATATGACCCAAGTGTCATTGGTCCAAATGAAAAATGAGGTCCATTTTGATGGATGTTGATGACAGAGGATAGAGGAGGACCACTTTGTGGTAAGTTAGATGTAAGGGATCCATATGACATGGGTATATTTCCTTGTTTCGAAACTGTGCCAACAATATTATTGATTGTGTGTGAAATATAGGGGTTAGTTTGATCTAATGACTGATGTTGAAGAACATCATGTAACATGGTATATAGATACCCTAACTAGGAATAAGTTATATCAAATATTGGGCTTTGAGGATGGCCTCATCTTTAGTTTGCAACAAGGTTGTCGCTAGGTCTTTGGTGATCATGGGTAGGAGGGACATAAGGAACCAACCAAATAAAAATTCAGGCTGAATTTTGATGTTACATAATGTGCACTGCTAGCACCATTCATGGATGTGATAGGTAATATGTGTATATGTGTTCTATCAAAACTTTGAAAGAATATCCATGTGAAGGTTTTGGTGAACTAGGAGTTTAAAGTAGGTTAAAAATATAGTAGTGATAGACCCAAAGGTGGGAAGTGTGCATGTTCGTAAGTTGACATACCATTTAACTGTTGTAACCATGAATGTTCTTTGAAAGAGCCTAAGGCAAATGATGTCTTGAACTATGCTATTGGATGAACATCGAAGATGAAATGACATCACATTGTTGTATGTCTCATCTGAGGGCAACTTAACCAACATTTGTGACCATGTTAGGTCATGCTAGATGGGGTGATTGATGACTTTATATAAAATTTGGGAGATTTAAACTAGGCATAAATGACAAATTTGTTGGGGGGGTCCTTCCATTGTGTATGGCATGAAAGTTCCTCCACTTGACATGGAAGGACTATGGATTGGTTGTTGAGATGGGGTGTTGAGCAAGATATGCCCAAGCACAATAGATCCAATTATTGTTGCACATGTGAGCAAGTTGAGGAATAGACTCCCTCGTTGAAGATGGGGGGGAGGTGTACTTGGAAATCATCCTCTGATGGGAGGGAGGTTTTGAATCCTCAAGCAACACTAAGAAAGTGGTAGGTCCGCTATGGTGCTAACTGTGATGGAAGAATGTGCAAAAACTAGGAACTAACTAAAAATTGACAAATGCAACAATCTGATGGTCATAGAAAACAAATGAAAAATGGTGCAATAATGTATATTGAATGAGCATATATGAATATTTTTAATGTGTTTGTTTCATGATTACACACGGTTCTTTGTAATTTAGAGAAGCAATATTGTGATCCTATTTTGACTTATTGTTCTTCCTCTAAAAAATAGTGACTGGGCCTTCCAATATATATTATTAGATGGTTATGAACCCGCCGAAAAAGGCTAGTGAAGGTATGAATGAATCAATTATAATGAGGGATATTGGGGCTATGTTCTGGAAGGACTGATAACATTTCCAATCACCAACNGACCCCGCCGAAAAAGGCTAGTGAAGGTATGAATGAATCAATTATAATGAGGGATATTGGGGCTATGTTCTGGAAGGACTGATAACATTTCCAATCACCAACAAAATTTGACTCAAGTGAAAATGCATCCCATAAATTCCACCTAATGAAAATCCTAGTTTTGACTACTAAGATACCCACGCCAAGTGTGGATAAGAGGTTCGACCTCGAATAGTCAATTGTCGCATCCACAAAGAATTGGATGGCTCAATGTGGAAAATAAAAACAACTCAACCTCAGCTTTAGTGTCTTTGGGCATCACACTTTCTTATCCAGGTTTGATCACACTTGCTTATAGAAGGATTTTAAAGGGTTCCTTAAAAGTCAACAATTATTATTGTTTCAAAATGAGGAAGATTCGCGGGCATTATTTGGATGTCTATCCCAATCAATCCTAATCTAACTATATTTTTTGTGACCTCTTTGATAAAAGGTTTTAGTTGGTTATGATTACTTCATAGGTTGATTTTAACGGTCCAAATTTGATTAAATGGTGTGACAAGGGAGGTATTTCAAACCTTTCATTTTTTGTAATTCATTGAGGTCACATGTGAGTGCAAATGAAGATCGTACTCAAAATTAAAGAAGTCTTTAGGTCCCTTGGTGTGTGCTTCAAGCAAGAGATACACATGTGTTTTGAAAGCAAAAAACAACTTGTAACTAAATGTTGAGATCGTAAAATATAGAGTGTGAACATAAGTGGTTCATTAGTACTCATTAATCTCTAAGTGTGAATTAACTACAAAATATGAGTTTAAAGTTAAATGTGATAAGGGAGGTATTTCAAACCCTTCAATTTTTTTGATTCATCTAGATCAATTATGTGTGCAATATGAAGAGCATACTCAAAATAAACGAGTCTTTAGGTCCCTTGTTTGTGTGAAGGATGGACTAATCTAAATTTCTCAAAAGAGAAATATGCAAGGAGAAAAGGGATATACAAATGTGAGCTTGCCCAAATTCCTCGACTAGTAATTTGCTTTAAACTTTAAATCAATGAAGAATAATGTAACATAGTCAAGTGAGAGCTAAGAGGTTCATTAGGGACCTCAAATCCCATGACTAGGAAAATTGCAAAAACCTACTTAGACTTGTAGTTGTTTGTTAATTCCTTAGCATGAATGGGCAACCATATGGACTACAAAGTTGTGATGAAATCAAGTTAAGAAGACAAAAATTAGGACAACCATGTGGGTTTTCCCCAAACAGTTGCACTGTAATGCGGGTAATAAATTACAAAGGCTACATGGATAAAAATGTGGGCTAACGAAGAGAGTCACACGATTGTGCAACTGTCCAAGAAAAAGTCTCATGGATATGTGTGGAACAAATGTGAAGAACCACATGGGTATTGTTATCCCTAAAGTTGAACCTAGACTACAGGGGCTCAAGCTTAAGGAAATCTTTTTCAACAAGGTGCAAATCAATGTAATCAAACTGATACGAAATCAAAGCTATTGGAAAAGTTACACAATTATCAATGAAATAGGTTGGTATGAAATCAAGGCTATTTTGTATAGATCACACAATTATGAATGAAACAGGCTGGTATAATATACGATCTATAAGAAAATCAAAACATTATTGAAGAAATAGGCCGGTAGGTCAATCAGAGCTACAAGAGAATCAAACAGGAACTGTATAACATAAAATAACACACAAAGTTCAATATCAAGGTTACTACGATCACAAAGTCATGAGATGAAAATGTCTCTGTTTTTAGAAACTATAAGGATAATTGCATTTCAATATAAGCATCACTGTAATGGAATTGAAGCGACCATATACATCATAAGTCATAAGAAAGACAATTCATAACATACAAAGACAAATCAAAACCATGCTCATTCAAAGTAGAACCTGTTATAGAAGCTGTAGAGTATTCATGTTATACAGACAGTGGTTTAAAACTAGGCATCCATAGCTCCAAAATTCCAACCCTAGTCCCTGCTTCCTTATGAAAGGAAGAGCTCCTACCCCCACCGTTACATACCAAATCATTCCTTTTATAACCATTTACAGGATAAGAACTGATATCAGCCTCTTAGGAATCGAATTATGTTCATAGATTTGCAATAAATACAACATATCTGGAATGGATATTGTGGAATCATCTATTCATAATTCAAGGCTTGCTTTGAAGGTAATATAAATCTCTTTGAATCTAGAAGATTTTCGGCCCCTTAAAATGCTAACCGACTGTTGATTTTGGGCCTTCGAATGCTCTAACACCTGAAATAGATTCTTCAAATGCTGATCCCCTACCTTGGATACTCTGCCACCAAAACATTTGTTTTATGCATCCGATCTGGAAACAAATTCAGTTGCCGAATGTTTTTACTAAGATTTTGGATATAGATTGAATGTTGCCACAAGAATCTGGATGTCGATCTTTTTGCCAAGTACTTTTCCATCTGGAAATCTGATCCATCATTGTTGTTGATATTATGCCTAAAAATATAGAATAATCCTGTATTCACTATAGTTATGCCTTTTAATCAGAAATTGAATGTTGCCGGATGATGTTGACCCAATATACTTTGAAGTTCTGCTGTTGACCTAGAATTAATCACGAACTCTGTTTGCTTGAGTGCTAAGGTATTCATATCTTTGACAATTATGCATATATTTTGAGCTCAATTTCTTTGGGGTTTAATCTTTGACCATAAAAGATACAAATCGACATCATGCTCACTGTTGGAAACTTGGCATTTAACAATGAACAAAAATCACTTGACATATATGCGTATTAACCTTCAGCTCAGTCAAAACCATCTAGAACTTGCATTTGGCCTCATCCATAGAGATACACCATCCAGAGCAAACCACCTAGGCTGAGATATCACAATTGAGAACCATAATTGGTCGCATTAATAGAGTAGCATTTCTTGGGGAGTTGGGACTGTCTACTCTGGGTGCAGTAGCAACTTTGGAAATGAGACACCATAATCAGTACACACTGTATATTCCTTTCATATAGTGAATTGATTGACCTGGACCAGATTCCTTGTTGGGTTCTGAAGAAAATTTGTAACCAAATGAGGAAGGACTGGCTTTGGTCCACAAAGATCACCTGACTGCTCTCCTTGCAGTTTTCTGAATGGACCATCTGGACTAATGTACAACTGCCATTCTTCATTCTTGTTGAGGAAGTCCTTCAAGGCTTCATCAGTCTCTTCCAAATTATATAAAGTTTTCGAAAGAGTGAAAATTTGACCACAGTAGCTAGGCCGTCTTCCCTGATGAAGAGCAGCAAATTTGGTTCCTTCCCTTGCTAGAAATGAAGGCAAACATGAATCTCTTACCAGAGACCAGAAAATTATTGTGCTTGACCTCGAGAAAATAGCCTGCAAACAGCGAACAACAACACAATGCAATATACTGTTTCGTGGGAAGTCGCATAAAAACTTCAATAGTTTTGCCAAGACACCACTTGAAATAATGTGTTCCTCCACCGAGGGAAATCAAGGCAAAAGAATGATACATATAAGTTCAACCATGGCAATTCGATGCAATCCAGCTCCACGATCAACAGTGGCCCCTTGAGAAGGCTCCATGTCTAGTATAGAAATGAATGATGTGAGATTGTCGACCAAATATTTGACACCCTCAGGATACTCAAAATGACTTTGTCTTGAAATGCCATGGGGCAGTTGCAAAGAAATCTGTTGGGATGCTAAGAGTGAAATTTTGTTTAACAGTGCAGCCAATCTTGATGTATTAAGTGTTCTTTCAACTTTCACAACTTCAATAGCAAACTGGACCCTATATTTGAGTGTAAAAGCACTCTGACCACAGGCACTTGCTTTTGTTAAGAACCAGTTGTCACCATTATCAGTGCATGCTGCTGACCATTTACTACAATAAAGGTTTACTACTCTCTCTGTCCCAACCCCCTCATCTAATTTGGAAAGGTGTTCTCTATCTTTTGAGGTATCTGAATCATGATAAATCTTCAATATCTTGCAAACATGCTGAATCTCATCCAGTAGGTCATGTGTTTTGCTACTGATTGGATTCCCACGGACATCTAAGAAAATCAAACTTGGGATTGGCCCTCCTCTCAAAAGTTTTGTCAAAGAACGGAACAAAGATCTTAAGGTAAGAAGGTCAAACAACCTTAGAGATAACAGGTATAAAAATGAATGGAAATGGAACTTGAGCTTGCAAATTCCACTAGTTAAGGGTATGCATAGAAAGAGTATTATCCTACAAAAGGACCCAAATCGGTTAACAAGTGAAAATACAACCTATAGATAAAAATAAAAATAAACTAAGAAAATTGAGTAGTGGAGTTGTCGATACTATTTTGGGAAAAATGTCACAAGAGTGACAATTCCTCCTCTCCTTCCAAGTTGAAACTAAGGATATAGTGTAAGTGATTATTAGTTAGGCCAAACACTAATAATCTAAAGCAAACTCAACAAATAAGAGAGAAATAAAGAGATGATCAAATGCTAAAATGTCATAAACAAAAGAGAATGAGATGGATTCAACCATATAGTATTTTCCAATGGAGAAGCTTGAATACAAATGGTGTCACCTATAGCTCCAATCGAAGCCAACACTTCCCTTTGGGATGGGTCCTTTTTAACTCTCTCAAATTGATTGCTAATTAACTTGGAAGGACGAGGAGAAACACTTGCTTCTTAATGAAAAAGTCAAAGTAGCTTTGTAATGTCAAATGGTGGTAAGAAGGAGGATGAAAGATAATTTTCTCAAACTAATTCTTGATGCATAACCTTGCTCTATATTTCTCTTATCAAATGCATGCACGTGGCTTCCTTTTATAGGCCAAATTGAGGTCTTCAAACATCTAGTTCTCCATGTGAATGCTCCACCTGATTAAGTTGCCTTCAAGGTACAAGTATGGGGCTGTTGAATGCCCCAAGAATGCGAAGGAGATCAATTCAAATTATTGGATCCAAAAATGTATTTATGAGCCTTAAATGCACTGTGGAAAGTTAATGGTTCGTGTGTTGGTAAAACCACAGATTTAAAGCCTTTATGTGTGTCCAAATTACCATAACCAATCTCCACCTAATATGATCGATGCAAACACTTTTGAGCAAAAAATGAAATCTATCCAACCACGACACAATAATTGGAAGGATGCCCCATATCCAATTATTGGAAACCATTTAGTCTACATCCATTTGTTTAGAGTTTCCATTGCAATTTACCTCCCTCTAAAATTTTCAATTAGGGTTTTCCTAACACAAGTCAAAACTTGGTCAGTACTCATATCTTCGCATACCTCTAGTTGGACCCCTCCCTCCTTATCTTAAAGAATCTTTCTCCCTTTCCTTGGCTTAAACTCACCTTTAGAAGCTGATGCCCTCTACCCTTGAACTCTACACCACCCACAAACAACCATAAAAGTTATACATATTCGAAAAGGCCGAAAAAATTATATTTATCCACAAAAAAAAATGATATCATTTTTAAGTACAAGGGATAAGAACTTTTAGCACAAACAACATTGTCCTTGTGTTCCTCAAAATAAATAAGTCCATTGACAAAACTTATTTACCAGTGAGAAATCTCGTTTCTCTCGAGGAAAATGTGGGAAGGTCGTTGGATGTTCTCATCGGATGCCCTTCCCGCACTTGCCTTGGGAGAAGCGAGATTTCTCACTGGTAAATAAGTTTTGTTGAAGATCATCTGCCTATCCAATAACCTTCCTGGATAAGTCATCTTCCATTGTAGTTAATTCCCTGTAAATGTGATTGAAAGAAACGATAGTAAATGATGAAATAATAGATTTTATCCCTTGACACCATTGTTCCAATGTAATCACATGCAACTCATAACATCTAGTTGCCCAATCTATAATCACTTTTGAATCACTAAGAATTTGAATAGAAACAAGACCAATATTAGAAGCAAAACTTAATGGGCCCCAAAGTGCCAAAAGTTCTACTCTAGTATTGGTACCAATTCCACAACTCATACAAAGAAGAAAGCTTTGTGAACTATTAAGTTTTAAATATATTCCTCCTCCACATTGACCCCTTTGTGCAACCCCATCAAAGTATCCTACAATCATCTCATCTAACAAGGTAGGTGCAATGATAGATCTCTATCTTTTTTGTTTTTGTTCCGTGAAATACTCTTTGTAGATACCCAATATTTTATTACAGACCACTATAAAATTTTGTGTCTTATTATAAAAAATTCAAAATCCATGGATCGCCAAATCGCCCAACAAATAAACACAAGAAGTTCTTTGTATTTTTGGATAGTTTTATACTAGAGCTCCAAGTTCTCTTTCAAACTAGTGGATCCCCAATCATACGAGATCTGCAACAAAAATGTTATCTCCCTCCACATTTTTTTACAAAATGAACAATGAACAAACATGTGATTTACATATTCACCATCTGTTAGGCAAAGGATACATAAATTTGGGACACTCCTACCACTTTTTATTAAGCCATCCCAAGTTAAAATTTCATCTTCTTAACAGATCCATACAAAACACTTTAGTTTCAAAGGTAAGTTCCATTTATGGATTCTCTTATACCACTAGTTATCCACAAACTCAGAACAAACAAAAGAAAATTTATTAAGCATATTTGGCACTAACCTGACCATTTATTTTATTCCAAGACCACACTAGCTCATCATCAACTTCAGATAATTTGATACCTACTTTATTTAATCTAGATATATATGAATTCCATTCTACATCCAGATTCCCCTATGGGTTAAATCTTCTGCTAACAACCAGTAGGAAGAAGAAAATTCCAACTAAACATGTATTCTCACATGTTCAAGGAATTAAAAACCATACTCTGAAATGAGAGAAATAAGAGCAGGAGAAAGTATATAAGTGTCTTCCCCTCCCCAATTAAAGGATCAATCCCCAACAAAACTTGTTTACCATTTCCAATCCTCTAGGATAACCAACTTCCCAGCTAAGGAAAGGACTTGCTAAATCCTCTCCATAAATTTGATACATTGAATACAGATTGTTGCCACCACAAGGTTCAATCTCTTGAACATTAAACCCTTCTTTTATGTTGTTAACTAGGTCTCTTTATGATGCAGGCCTAAACCATAAGGCTTCTCTACTAGCAATCTGCAACAAACCAAGCTAGAAAACTTTTGTTCAATATTTTAAGGAAACATTTCCAGCTTCAATGTCCTTCCTAAAAGACTCAACCAATAATCAAATATGCACTCTGCTTTACACCTAGATTGTATCTACGAAATTCCTTGTTGAGATTGAAGGATGTAATTCGTTGTAGGAACAAACCTTCAAAACCTTTGGGAATTCTCCAAGAATAATTAGATGCATAGGGGAAGTGCTTCAATCTAAAGGAAAATCGAAATGCTACAGGAAAAACACATTGTTGCAGGATTAGTTGTTGTAGGACGAATCACGTTATTGCAGGATTGGTACAAGATTGCGTTTAACTCCAAATATGAACACATACCTCTGATTTATTGGTTCTGCTTGAGGGGAACACCTTCTAGATATTAAAATTTGACCTTTGATGTCTCAGACCAACATTATCTCGCTCCTGCTAAGCAAAGTTAATGAAACTTTGTCCCAAGACAAAGTGTTAACAAACGTTCTTGTACATAACTTAACCGATTCAAAACAAATGTGAACATGCCTATAAAATATATTAAAGGTGCTAGCATGATTTCAAATGAATGAGCATTAAGAAAAATAATGCATTCCCAACAAGAAAATCAATGCCTTGACTAAACCACATAAATTGGTAACTTTAATTCCTTCCAGGATTCACAATATAAAACCCGACTAACAAAAACACCATGCAATAGTACTTGAGCACAATCAAATCATTCGAATTAATGGGTTATTGAACATAATCTTTGGGTTTTTTCTCAACCAACAACCACTTCAACTACATTATGGTTCTTGTTGATAGGTAATGAGTCCTACAAATTTCGCCTCTACTCTATTTATACAGAGTTTCTTCCTGTCTGTCATACAACCAATGCTCACACACATATATTATTTCATTTAGTTTGTCTCGAATCCTCAACATAGGATTTACTCCCCTCACTTTGACAAAATCACGATACTTAATACATACACTCAGATTGGAATTGCACAATTTAACACAGAGACAATTACACAATGAAACTTTAATTCATTAACATACTCTGTACATACATCTCTCATAACTTTTTGTTATTTTCTTGGTTTGATTCATCTTCATTTGGTCACCTTCCCCAAATGCCCATAGGCTTACATTCTTTTTATGCATGGAAGGAAACTTCCAGCACTTCAACTAACTCCTATTAATTAAAAACTAATTTATAATTTCAAATATCTAAATCTTTATCTTATAGGAACGTAATTCCTTAATCCACATCTATTCAAATTTGTTACAAATTATCCCCTACATTCTTGTAGAAATATCTAAAAGACTCACATTTATAGAAACTAACTATTTAACTTAGGAAAATATAATATATTTACATCAAGAAATTGGGATTCCTTAACAAAATGTCAAGACCCCGATTTGGAACTTGTCTTCCACAAGCTTGATAACTTTGGAAGTTAGGATGCTCCTACATCACTTTCCAAATCCCTAACTGGTCATGCTTGATGCACTTCACAATGCCTTTATGAGAAGAGACTTATGGAGGATGAGAGGCATATTAGTGACCATTACTCTCAATGGACAAGGATCCAAGCACAATGAATCCATTAGTGGCAAACTAAGCCTTCATATAGTATCGACCCCAATGCCTTCAATGCTATTGACAACTATATGACATTTTCCTCCTGTGCTGAGAATACCTAAATAATCACCCAAACTTAAAGGTTTTGAAACAACCAAAGGAATGCCACCCTTTTCCACTTTAGAAAATGCCAAAGCATCATCTCCTAGTAGGTCTCCTTTAGTACTTGAACTTGATTAACTTAAAGATCAAAACTCCCTCTACGACGTCATTCTAGTAGTCAACCAACTGCACCCCTTTAGTTAGCTCAACTAGGGTTTCCATCCTACCATCCTCAAGTCTTACATTTTCATACCTTTGCATTGGGAAAGGTGTGGTACATCATTGGAGGAAGAGATGCATCACTTATTTTATTTTATTTTTAATGGAATAAATCGAGGAAGTGACTTCCATCCTCAACTCTCTTGGTCTCACAAAGATGGCAAATCCTATTCTCCCACGATGTTTTAAGAATTATCCGACGCCTAGTTTCACTAGTTTGTTCTTATTTTGGCTATGTGAGTTTTTTTCTTCAAGCTACTTAAAATAGAGAGATACTTTTGGTCTTCTAGATTAGGGTTAATAACCTCCTTGTAATATCTTAGCTTTCTTTTAACCTCTAAATCTTTTTGGCCCCACAGTTTCTCTTTAAACTTAGATATGATAATGTTTTTAATGTTATTGATACTTTGCAAAGTTGCATTTTAGTTTATCCCTCAATAATTTAACCAACCATGTTACCTTTATCCCAAATATTTATATACCATGAAAATTTTAAATCTCCCACCATATATTATAACTAAATAGATAAACAATAAAGCATCACATATCCTTTTTTTTTTTAATAAAATTAAATCATTTTATCTTCATCGTAATAATCCACATACATATTAATATAAATCCATTTTAGTCCTGATCTTTTATATATGCAAAACTATTATTTAATCCCTTGAATGTTAAAATTCATCGTAATAATCCACATACATATTAATTAATATAAATCCATTTTAGTCTTAATCTTTTATATATGCAAAACTTTTTTAACCCAAATTCAACAACGGTCTTACAAAGTTTACCAAGGACTATGATCAAAATTCAACGGCTGGGTCGACAATAATCAACTAAAGTGGCTGTTAAAAAAAGCTCGCATCCAGTGAGCAAGACGTGGGAAAATGACTTATACTTGAAATGGTCGAAAATGACTAAAACATAGTTTACAAGAAGTTACTGGTTTTAACAATCCCACCCCGTTCACAGCCACCGGAATTTCTCTGCAATCATCATGGCCGGTGCAATTTCAGCTTCAACTGGTTTTGGAGTATCAAAGACGGACACGGCCATCGCTAAATGTGAACTGAGTCACAGCAAATTCGTTAAATTCAGACCTTCCCCAAGCTTTATTGCTACAAGTAACAACAAATTGCTTCTGCGACTCATTCTTATTGCATTTTCTTAATTTGTTTTGGTTATTGCACGCTGTTTCTGTTGTTTGTCTGTGCTATGCGTTTGTTCAGAACTTATATTGGTTTCACATATATTTTCTCTCATTCGTTATTCTTTGTTTGTTTACAATAGAGTTTCCGGCACACCCAAATGGTTTTTCTTCAGTTTCCTTGAGAATCAAGGGTGCTTACCCTGCCCAAGCGACAACAACCAGAGATATCGAAATACCCACTGATTTGCCAGAACACGGCAAACCCGAGCGGCCTATTTTGGTGATTGACAACTATGACAGTTTCACTTACAATCTTTGCCAGGTCAGAATTCATGTCTTTCTGCTTAGGCATTTCATTACACATTGATGCCCTTTACGAGAAGATAAAATATGGCATTGTATACTAGAATCATGCAATACTGCGGGGAATAAGTGTTACTTTTTAGTTTTAGTTTGGGCTTATTATTTATTTATTGTCATTGTTCAAGGCTTACTTAGACCAAACAGGTCTATCATACCCTGCTATAGTTCTCATCAGTGTTTTCGAAAAGCTTGCCATTGATCTGGGATTTTTGTGATTGTGGTCAAGTGCTGCAAATAACTGCTCAAATGTAACTATATCCTATATCTTGTACTTAGTTCCTGGTGTTTTTCAGTAAATTATGCATCGAAGACTTATTGGGAAAAGGGCTTCATTGAGTCGCTGGTTGATTCAAGTAATTTTCAACAGGTCTCTGTATATTATTCGATTTCCATTGATCTACTATGCTTATATACAAAATCAGCCCCAATATCAAGGTTCCGAGCACGCAGAACCATGTGTATTGCGGCATTGCCTAAGAACCTCTCCATCCTATGGTTTCCATTGTTTGCATAGAGGAAATCTAGATTTCTTAAGAGGACATTGAGTCTTTTAAATGCTATTTTATGCCGTTGTTGATATACATTCGTACAGGTTTTATGCAATTTCCTGTCCAGCCTATTTTGCAACAGCAGTGTGCTCCCTGTTAGATGTACGAGTCACTTTTGACTACTATTTTTTGTGCTGATTTTCCTGACTGGCAATTTATTGCTAAACTTGATTTGAGCTTCCTAATGTTATCAGAACCGGAACTGGCCGAGGGTCAGACCAGGACCGGGCTGGAACCAGTGAAAAAAATAGGTGAAAGAATCTGTCGACTAAAGATGCATAAAATATGCAAATTTTAATTAAAAAATATATATTCATGTTATCAATATAAATCCAAGCCCTGAGACTCAAAATATGCAATGTTTGTCTATATCTATAGCCATTAGACACCAAATATGCAATGTTTGCCTATGTACATAGCAAGTAAGGGTGAATACAACAAAATGGCACCAAGTGCAGTACATATCTGAAACAAAAACATAAACCTAGAGGCTTTGAATGGCCTCTAGAGCCAAAAAAGATCATGCAACAACAAATAACCACACACGATCAAAATCCTCTCCCATATTGGGATCCTCATGAGTCATAATCAATATTACAGACTTACAGTCCTGTGCCTCCATTTATGGCCTTCTCCTCGATCCTTCAAGGACATTAGTGCTTGTGAATCCACCCCTAGTCATCATCCTCAAATTTTGTTGGTCACATTTCTTCAGCCCATTCTGAGGAGGGATCAATACCTTCCAAGACAATGGCTTTGCATCATGTATTTTGTTCAGCAACTGGTTGCTAGACCTCATATAAATGCTTGATTGACATTCTTCCTTGGAGCGTTGGAGACAACTTGGTGACATTCTACATGCTGGCCACATGGAGAGGTTGCTTGCTTGGAGAGCGCCCTACATTGGAGGAGTGTTTGACATTCCAAAGAAGGGCATTAAGCCCTAGACAACATGTGGTTACTTGGATCGCTTACATGGAGGCTTGTACTTGACTTATGGTTACTTGGATTGAGTGAGTGGACATGTAGGTGGGTGGACTTGGAGAAGCATTGGAGCATTGGAGCCCTTGGAGAAGTAGTGTTGGACCTTGGATGAGGTGCACCCTTGTCTTGGAGCCTTGCTTGTGGATCGTCATCACCTTGGATCTTGACATGTGTCACTTGTAGGAGTGCTTCAAATGTGTGAGACTAGTTGTTTTTAGTAAGTTGATTGTAGTGGACTAGATCCACTTGACTTGTAGACCTCCCTTCATCTCTCATATAAATCGAGGAAGGAGAGAGTCATTCTCATCATTCATGCACCAGTGCTTATTTCTTCTTTACACTTGAGTTAGAGATGCAGGAAGAGTACTTCTCTCTCTCTCTCTCTTGTTCATTCTTCTTTGTTTCTCTTGTCTTAAGGCTAGTTTCTTGAGCATTCTTGAAGTCTAGGGTTAGGGTTTTTAGCCCAACTAGGCAAGGAGTTAGGGTTTGGTGATAAATTTGAGGGTTGTACTTGTTGAGGAGGAAGATAAAAGGATACACCTTGCATGAGGCCAAGGAGGACTTGCTAGTGTGACTCTAACTTGTTGGAGTCTATTTGGTGCAGTTAGTTTTTTTTTTCATCGGCTAGGGTTTTGGAGAGCTTGGGGGGTTTAACTAGCTTATTTTAAGCTGAGAGTATGTACCTCGAATTTATCTCTTATATGTGTATATAATAATATGCTTCCATACGTGTCAATGGTGAAAAAGCGGAAACCAAGAGGGCGCTCAATCAAAGATGACACCCATTAGTGTTATGAAGCCATCCACATGATAAAGTGCAAGAGTGCTAGACAAGAGAAAGGTCTCCACATCACAAATAAATGTTATCAAGGAAGGTGCTCTATGGAAATCATCAATAAAGGGGCCTCAAGTGCAACCCATTTGTCATGAGCTAGAACGCTTCACTAATACAGGCCTCCAAGGGCCACCATACCATCCATGTCATCAAGTCATGACAAGTGAGCTATATACAAGGGTGCTCCATGCATAATGAAAGAACACATGATCTAGGTGCCAAGTAAGATCAGGAACACTAGAGGGCTCATGAAGAAGATGAACCATATACCATGAACAAGTGCAACATCATCCTTCATCAATCAATCATCAACACTAGAGCATCAACATCAAGAACCCAAGGCATCATTACAAAGGCAATCATCAATACTAGGCCATCTGAATCTTCATCAACCTGTCACCCCCTGCTGAAGTTGTGAAGAAATTCACAAGTGGACACCCGTACAAAATGGGGGGTCACATAGCTCATTTATTGTCTCTATCGCATTGAATAACTATTAGAGTTTCAGATGGCTGAGAAGAATGAAATATAAGTGCCCTCTCTTAGGTACTGCACTTCCTATCTATTTGGTATTGAACGTGTGTGAATTTTCAAGGTCTAGTGCCTTCAATTCGCTGCGCATTAGTTATTTTTATTGCATTGTATGAACTGGAGTTGTATCTTTTACATGCCATATATATTTTGTGCTGATTTGATCAGGAATGGGATTTGGCTCACACCAGGGAACTAAACTGCAGTTGGAAACTGTATCAATGTGACAAGTTAGACTTTTTTCTGTGTTTGATACATAATGCTTATAAAGTTATATCTGTTTGATTCAATTCTTTCTGTCTTGTAGGCTTTCTGAACATAGAGTAGAGCATATCAGATTTTATATAATGGAAAATCTTTTGATTGTACACACTTTGGGAATTATTTCAGTACCTTGGAGACCTTGGCGCTAGTTTTGAAGTCTGTCGAAACGATGAGTTGACAGTGGAAGAAGTAAGAAAGTACGAGCTCTTCAAAACTTGGATTCTGTTTAATGCTGTAATGGGATATATGTTTGCTTCTTTCTAGAAGATTAGAGAACATCTGAGTAACAAACAAACAAGAAAAAAATAAGATAATAGCTAGGAGGGTAAATGCTGCAGTTAGGAGGGTAAAGCAGTAGGAAATTCACATATGTAAATAGGAAGGAAAGCATGCTAGGAAGTAAAATAACCATTTAAATACACTGTGAAAACTAGAGAATTATGCAAATAAATTGCTGAATCCTGAGCTATGAATTCAATGCTGAAGATCATTTGATGATCTGTCAACTGATCTTAGGAGGTCAAAATGATGACTGATTGAAATTCCTAACCATGATAACAGGAAAAATCCAAGAGGAATTCTTATTTCACCTGGACCTGGTTAGTATCATATCAACTTCCTTGACTATGCATGTAATTTGCCCATATGGTGAGGAATAAAGAAATCTCTTACACTGAAATGGAAGTATATTTACTGTTTAAAGCTATATGCAAGTTGCATTCTTAGAATTGTACGTCATTCATTTTTTTATGAAAGGATGTTGTTGCAGGCACACCACATGATTCGGGAATTTCATTAAAGACTGTTTATGAACTTGGACCTACAATCCCTTTATTTGGAGTTTGCATGGGCCTACAGTGCATTGGCGAAGCATTTGGAGGCAAGCATTAACTCTTAAGCACACATGTCTGGAGGTGCCTTTTGTTCATTTTATTAATTTAGAAAGCACTGGTGTGCAGTTTCCTGTCTTGTGTCTTCTGGAATGGTAAAATCTGTAATTTCTTTTTTAGAATGGGTAGGTAACTAGAGTGGTACAGTCAACATACATTTTCTTTTGTGTCAATTATAATTGAAGAATGAAAAGTACACAGGTTTTACATGACAAATTTATGCTTAAGCTATACCCAATTCTTTGTCCTCGTTTGTGGACTTGTTGTTAGTGGTCAAAAGTGGCTAGATACCAAACAAAGATTCACTGCCTTTGAGGTCATAGCAATGTGGAAGATAAAATAAACTTGTGTTGCACTACAGTGTATCCTTTGCTGGTATGTGAATGCTACTTCACTTTGAGCTTATTTTGCAGGTAAAATTGTTCGTTCTCCTTTTGGAGTCATGCATGGAAAACGATCATTGGTATATTATGATGAGAAAGGAGAAGATGGCATATTTGTAGGACTTCCCAAGTAAGGATCAATTTTTAGACTTCTGTTTTGTTGTTATCTATCAAGAACAAATTAAGAATATGCTTCTCCCCTGCAATGGACGAGATACAATTCCCGAGTTTAATATTGAAAGAACCATAGAAACCAAGATCACATAAACTATAGCAATCTGGTACAGTGCTCAAAAGTTACTTTTCAAGGCCATCTTGAGCTCTTGCATTTATAATGCTTTTGTTGTCGCCATAGCCCAAAATTATTCTTTCTTGTGTATTGAACAAAAGATAGAGTAAAAGTTATCTAGGTATGGCTGAAATGCAAATAATGTTTTCATCTTTAGGCTATAGCAGTTTTATCATGAACAATTAAGAGACAAAACTGAAAGTAATAAAATCTAAGTCTTTTTAATTGGCTTCCAATTTCTTAAAGCATAACCCTAGCAGCAAGAAGACAAAGAAATATGTAATGTCGATAGACAATTTTGTTCCTCAGAAAACAGAACAAGTTTTTGCCTTAACTGCATCATATGTATTCTTTGATTCTTGTACAAAAATGCTTTCAACTCCAAAGTATCCTATTTCATGCTTTAAATCTCTAAATCTCTGTAAAAATTCTTGAACTTCAACACCTGAACTTCAACTTTTCATTTCCTTAACTAAAACTGTAACTTTGTTTGGATTTCCTGGAAATCTAGATTCTTCACTGCATTGATCACCTGTAAAAATTACACAACTCTTGTTAATTTCAGCCGTGGTAAGATGTACTTGTTAATAGGACGAGACATCTAATGGTGATATGCTCAGTTTCCCTTAATATATAAATTGATGTAGATCTGAAATCAGAATTTATGCATGGAGAAATTTCTGACTTGAATTGTCATTTAACATTCAGTCTGTTTGTGTGATCAAGATTCTTATTTTTTGTAAGAAAATGAAATTTGAGCTGCAAATGGTATCAAGGCCTGAACATGTGCTTGTGGAGTTAGCTGGCACGAGGGATATTGTTTTTACTTTTTTGTTTTTGTTGCTGAAGTTGAGCATTTGGGTTTCTGAAGCTTGCTCATCTCAAACATAGGTCAAAGATACACCTTGAGCAGTGCTCCCTCTAATACCCAATATTGTAGAAGCTCAATTGAAACTCATGTGTGACACTACTTGGTCGAGTACTTTTTGGTCCTTGCTACTATGTCTAATGACTAATCCCTTACTATTCTGTCTAGTCCAATCCGCTTCTTTCTGGTTCTGAGTAGCCCTCCTTGGAATCTGCATGATTACATTTCAAATAACCTATGGCTAATGGCAATGACCGTAAATAATTAGATTTTGGAGATGCTGTGTGTCACGTCCCCACCCTTCTCAGCGATCCAGCGCGAGGGAGAGGATGTAACGAACGCTATCTAACCGGGCATCTAGCTCCATGAACATAAACAAAAATGCATTGAAAGTAAAAGACATATGCATTGTATAATGCAAGAAAATACAACGGAAGTAAATCTCATTCAATACATTCATAATAATTCTTAAACAAATACATTGCAGAATTAATACAAGAGAGCACTTATCTTGAAAATGAGCTGCCCTGAGCAACTAGCTATGTCGCTGCAACGTTCCACCCAACCATAGGCCAGTTGTGCTCATCAATCTCTCAACACCACTGCCACCCTTGAGTTGGGCATGATTTCCACAAGGAAAAATGGAACAACAGGCTCACACATAGCCAAATACACACCAAGGTTCAGCCAACCCAATCCACAATTGGGTTTATCAGGCTGCTAAGGCAGTGGAAAGGAAGAATTGCTAAGCTAGTGAGTTCAACCACAGAGCTATGGACACCTCTACCAGATCTATCTAGCTTGGCCTCCACAATACCTACACACTCGACACAAGGAAGTATTCCCTTTACTACTACACAGTCCCTCAGGCCATACCTTCCCTTCCAGTGTTCTCCAAGGTGTGCATAGAAGAGTAGCTAGCCCCTTTTGATATTTTGTGAGGTTCCTCTCTTCACTAGGTTTATCAAGCCAATTCTGGTCCTCTTCCACTCCTAAGTCTTATTCACAGTTTAGGCCAAAACAAGGATGCACATAACAACAAAAAACAAGTATTGGGTGTGAAGAAAAACGTTTTGGCAACCAAAAACGAAATGGTAGATGGGGAAACAACACTGGGAGAGCAATTCGATTTCAAAAAACATTTATGGGTTTCACAGGGGCAGAAACGACCTCTATAAACCCCCAAATCGTGAATCCCTCTTCCCATCCACTGTGCAACACAAAAAAGGGTTTCTAGCCATGGAAGAATGAAGGAACAAGCATAAAAACGTGAGGGAAAACGCCCCAGCTAGCTCTAGCTGCGTGAGGAAGAGAAACACATGGGTGAGGAATGGTTTGGGCACACATTTCTGGGTGTTTTATTGCCCCATAAGCAAAAATATGATTTCCCAGATTGATGGCTTGCCCCAATACAGAATTGACTGCCATACCTCTCCATTCCCAATGCATTAACTGCCTCAACCAACTTCTGTAAGAATTAAATGATTGGGTGCATAAGACAAAATGGGTATATGAGAGTTTATGGGCCCTCTCATTGACATTTGGCTTAACACTATTGGCTCAAGGGTTTCAATAATTTTCCTCCCTATTCCTTGTGAAAATCATGCCCCCATCTCTTGTTGCATTGCATAGCTAGTTGTGGGTATTTTATTAAATTGCATATTTACATAATGTCTCAATTTATATTGTGCCTGGCTAGCACGAGAACCATATGCATTGATTTTTAATTGCCGATACATAAAACGCTAAATTGATGGCGTGGCCTTGGCCTTGAGCTCCTCGCCACGATTTAATAACGATATTTACATCATATACAAATTTAATGCAATATGGTCAAAATCGAGATATTACATTCCCCTCCCCCTTACATAAGCACTGTCCTCAGTGCGCTTTAAAATTGAACAAAAACGGATGTGCCACTCTCATGGCATCCTCCAGCTCCCATGTAGCCTCATCGAGACCGTAGTGCTTCCATTGCACCTTTACCTGTCCAACTGCTCGGTTCCGAAGCACTGTTACCTTCTTGTTTAGGATGCACAATGGCTCGGTTTGGAACTCTCCCTCGGATTCCACTTGGATCACATCCCAATTAATCACATGGTTAGGATCATGTACATATTTCTTAAGCAAAGAGACATGAAAACATTATGAGCTCTAGTGTTGGCAGGCAATGCAAGTCTATATGCAACTGACCCTATTCTTTCAAGCACTTCAAATGGCCCACAATATCTAGGTGATAGCTTGGCACAACTCTCAAGTTTCAAGGAACTCTTCTTTGGCCTCAGTCTAAGATAAACATGATTCCCAACACTGAACTTCCTATGCACTCTATGCTTATCTGCATAGCTCTTCTGTCTATTTTGGGTTGCTTTCAAGTTCTGCCTGATCTTTGCAACCTCTTGTTCCATTTCCTTAAGCAATTCTGGACCAAGCACAATTCTATTCACTAAATTATACAAAGTCATTGGTGTCCTACATCTTTTTCCATATAAAGCCTCATATGGATTCATTCCCAGTGATGCTTGCTGCCCGTTATTATATACAAACTCTACCAAGTGTAGATAATCCTCCCACTTAGATGGTTTGTCCATTACATACATGCGAAGTATGTATTCAAGCACCTGATTTACTCTCTCTGTTTGTCCATCGGTTTGAGGATGGTAGGCGGCGCTAAAGTTCAGCTTTGTACCCAAATCTGCAAAAAGACTCTTCCAAAAATTTGAAGTAAACTTGGTATCCCTGTCAGAAATTATTGCCTTAGGCAATCCATGCAATCTGAAAATTTCCTTCATGAAAATCTTTGCAATGGCATCGGCTTTATATGTGGACTTGACCGGTATAAAATGTGATGCCTTTGTTAACTTGTCCACCACAACCATGATGGAATCATGTTGTCTCATAGTCATTGGCAACCCTGTAATAAAATCCATGGAAATGACTTTCCATTTCCATTCCGGGATTAGCAAAGGTTGCAACAAACCTGGTGGGTGTTGATGTTCAACCTTCACCCGCTGACATTTCATGTAGTTAGAGATATACTCAGCAATGTCCTTTTTCATTCTCGGCCAAAAATACTGCTTTCTGGCTGTAACAATTGTTTTCTGATATCATAGGTGACTAGAATATGGAGTTTGATGGATTTCATCCATAACAATCCTCCTCAAGTCTACCACATTTGGAATATAAATTCTATTCTTATAAGGAAGAAGTTCGTCTCCTCCCAATTTATATCCTTTGTACTTCCTTTCAAGGTTTTGCTGCTGCAACTTGTCCTTTATCTGCACTTACACTTCATCCTCGGCAATATGGTTAATAATCTGCTGCCTCAAATCTGGTTGGCAAGTACTAAGAGATGCCACATGCATTTCATGTACCTTCTTGTTGAGTGCATCAGCCACCTTGTTTTCCTTTTCTTTTATGTGTTTGATTTCAAAATCAAATTCACACAAAAATTCCAACCATCTAGCTTGCTTAGCATTTAAAGTTGGCTGATCAAACAAGTATTTTAGACCACAATGGTCTGTCTTTAGCTCAAATTTCCTTCCCATTAAGTAATGCATCCACATCTTTAGAGCATGTACTATGGCTGCAAGTTCTAAATCATGAGTAGCATAGTTCTTCTCATGCTCCTTTAACTTTCTTGACTCATAGCATACCACGTGGTTGTCTTGCATAAGAACTCCTCCAAGTCCTTGATTGCATGCATCGGTACACACCACAAAGTCTTTTTCTGGGTTTGCAATTTTCAAAATTGGTGCACTCGTAAGAAGATTCTTCAACCGTTGGAAGCTTTCCTCACATCTTGGTGTCCATTCAAACTTTATCCTCTTCTTTTGCAAAGAAGTGATTGAATGTGCGACCTTGGAGAATCCTTTAATGAATCTCTTGTAGTACCCGATAAGTCCCATAAAGGATCTAACATCTGTCACATTTGTTGGAGTTGGCCAATTCATAATGGCCTCAATCTTCTCAAGGTCCACAGATATTCCTGTGTCTAAGATAATGTGACCCAAATAATGAATTTTATCTTTATAAAAGTCACATTTGCTCAACTTTGCATACAACTTATGCTCCCTTAGCAATCGCAATGCCATTCTCAAATGTTCTTCATGCTCTTCTTCATTCTTAGAATAAATAAGAATGTTATCTAGGAAGACAAGAACAAACTTGTCCAGATACTTGCTCAAAACACTATTCATGAGACACATGAATGTAGCTGGTGCATTTTTGACACCAAATGGTACCACCACAAACTCATAGTGCCCATACCTTGTTCTAAAGGCTGTCTTATGAATATCTCCCTCTTTGATTCTTACCTGATGGTAACCAGACGTTAAGTCAATTTTTGAAAATACCTTTGCTCCTCTCATTTGATAAAAAAGGTCATCAATTTGAGGTCATGGGTATTTATTCTTCACAGTAAATTTGTTCAACTGCCTGTAGTCAATACATAACCTGAGTGTCCCATTCTTTTTTTTCACAAATAGAACTGGTGCTCCCTACGGGGACACACTCGGCCTAATATATTTCTTTCCCAACAACCCTTGTAACTGCATTTTCAGCTCTAGCAATTTTGGTGTGCTCATCTTGTAGGGTGTCTTGGACACTGGCGTAGCTCCCGACACAAGGTTAATTGTATAATCAATGTCTCTCTTTTGAGGAAGTCCCAGAATCTCATCAGGAAAAACATCCCTGAATTCTTGCAATACATGATAGTTCTTCAACTTAGGAGTTTCATTTTTCATTGCCTCCAAAACATGGGCTGCATACAATCAACAACCTTTCCTACAGAACTTCTTCAACTGCATTGCTGAAACCTGTCTAACAAAAATCACCTTGAGAATGCCTCTTACAACCCTTGGGTTTCCTTCTTCATCCATGCATTCAAATGTCTTGTTGTAGCAGTCAAGTTTAACCTTGTGTGCTTTTAACCAGTCCATTCCAATGAGAATATCATAGGAACCAAGTGGTAGAATATTCAGGTTTGCATAAGTGAATAGCCCATCCATATCTAATGGACATTTCTCTACAATTTCACTAATTTTTCTCTTGGTTCCAGTGGCTAGTTGAACTAACCATGATTCGCTATGCTTTAATTTCTTAAAAGCACAAATCTCAACAATTTTAGGAGTGATATAACTGTGAGTAGATCTGGGGTCAATCAAAATAGAAACATATTGCTTAGCAATCTTACCTTCAACTTCAACCACAGTTGATGATCTGCCTGGTGGTCCTCTAGTGTTGCATAGATTTCAGGGATGGTCCTCGCCACTTGATCCATAGTTTCAACTCTTTGGATGTTGTGAACTTGACTTACATTCCCATTCCGATGCGGACAGTTTCTAAGCATATGATCTCCTCCACATCCCCAACATTGAAGTGGCTCTCTTGTCTCCTTTGGATCTCTTGGGTTGTCTCCCATCATTTCGACTGGCTTAGTCATAGCTTGTGATGGCTGCCTTTGCTGATTTCGGAGGTGAGAGGGTTTGAAACCTTTCTTCCTTTGGTCAAACTTCTCATTCTTTTTGTCCTTCCATGCCTTATGGAAATCATGTTTGCTTTTGTTTTGATCATAACAATACTTGGCCTTCCTTGTTGCCTCTTCTAGAGTCTGAGGTTCATCAAATTCGATCCTATCTTTATATGACTGAGGTATCCCACTTAGAAAATGCTGAATTTTCACCTTATCATCTCGAATATACCTGACATACCTCAGTAGTTCTAAGAATTTGTTTGCATATTCTTCCATGGTCAATTGTCCCAATTTCAACTCATGGAACTCTTTAATCTTATCATCATAGTACCTATCAGAGAGGTACTTCTGCTTGAAATATTTCTTGAATTGCTTCCACACATTCTTTCTTTCATTGATCTTCTTCACTTGGCTGCTGAGGTGCTCTCACCATATAGATGCTCTTCCATTTAAGTTGAAGATGGCTACCCTTGCCTTCATATTTCTAGAGTAGTCTTGGACTTGGAAATACTTTCTCATCCCAAGAAGCCAAGCTTCAGCTTCTTGACCAGATTTTACCATACCATCAAATTTAGGAGGCTTTGCCTTTAAATTCCCCATATGAATTGTTCTTGTAATGCCTCTTCCTTTTACTCCTGTGAGATGAAGAGCTTGAACCCCCAATGGATTCTTCAGAGTCAGATGATCCACTAAAATATATTTCTGGAGTATATGTTCTATCTCTAGAAACTCTTCTTGAGTTATTGGACCTCTTGCGGGAATTTCTACTTTAACTACTCCTACTCCCTTTTGGATTTGTTGTCCGATGCCCAGAGTTTATCTGCCTTTGGATGTCTGTCAAACTTTGTAGCATGGCTGCATTCAACTGATTTTGTTCTTTTTGAGTTTTAATCATCTTTTCATTATTTTCTTTGCAACTTTGCAACTCCACCTTTAGGCTCTTCATGGTGGTTGCAATATTTGGGGGAGTTTCTTGATTTCTTTTCCCATTGGATTTGGTTTCACCATTCTCAACCTGTATGTTTTCTCCCATGGCATCTGTCTCGGGCTCATAGGGATCTTGTGCATCATTCATGATGTTGATCTTCTTGGCCCAACCAAGGCCAAATTTTCCAACTGCACTATGTGGAATGTTGCCTTTGATGTGACTATGATTTTGCAAAATGTGTTCATAAGCACAATTGTTAGCTGCATGATATTCAGAAATTTATAAATTACTTGCCTGCATTTGGGAAAATCCTATATGGACAACTTGTCAAAACATACACTTTTCTCACAATCAACGACTGTCTTAGGGGGATTAAGGGAGTCAAGGGGGCTTGCCCCCTTGTGGCTAACTCACCAGTTTTTTCTGACATGTGTCGACACAGCTCACCTTTTGCGCTGATTGACAAACTCGCCAGTTTCTTTTGACATGTATTGACGCAACTCACCTTTTTGCGCCGATCTACAAACTCGCCAAATTTTGCCGACATGTATCGGTGCAACTCACCTTTTTGCGTCGATCGAAAAACTCGCCAAATTTTGTCGACATGTATCGGTGCAGCTGTTAAACTAGGAGCAACAAGGAAGGTCTTCCTGCATACATGTGTTCTTGCATGCAGAAGACTTAAATTAGGAAGCCAATTGTATTTAATTATTTTACCTAAGTTTACTTTGGAAAATAACTAAAGTGATCTAAATTAACTTTAGTGAAACACTAGTTAAAGTGAAAGTGAAAATAGGGTTTTTGTTTTACCACTAGTTAAAGTGAAGTAAAATTAGGGTTTTTGCTTTACCTGAAGTTATAAAAGAGAGATCAATTGGTGGAGAGGACACACACTTGTATTCCGACAGAGACAAAATACAGACAGGGAGAGAAAGTTGGACAGAGGATTTCGCTGAGAAGACGGAGGAGCGAGCAACAGGATTACCAAGCTTCGTACAGCTGGGCCGTACACTCACACAGGAGGGTGTTGAGGTTTAGCTGGGATTTTCCCAGTGATTCTACCGGGTACTGCATTCGACAAGTTTGAGTGAATTTGCAGTGATTGTAAAAGTTCCATATTTTCTCACAATAAAATATATATCTGACTGTTGCACTGGTTTTCCCATCTTGGGTTTTTCCGGGGGTTTCCATACCCAAAATAATAGTGTCAATATTGTGATGTGATGTTGTGATTTATTTCTCAGTTTTATATTCCGTTGCATACTGTAAAAGATATTCATGTGTGGTTATCAGTAGAGATTTGCATGCATTGTTTAGCCCTAGTTTGAATATTAAAGGAAAATTTATATCGTATCAGAGCTCTGGTGAGCTAAAGTTGAGAGATTTGCAGTAGCCGTGATAGATTAGTGGTAGATCTATTGAAGACACAAACTTAGATTGGAGATCTAGGGTTTGACAAGTAACACTTCATAATGGCCATGCAGTTGACAGTTGAGGATAGGCTCTAGGGTGCTTAGAACTTTCCTACATGGAAAGAAAGGATCACAAGGATCCTGGACGTCAGTGATGCAGAGGAGCAGATTGACTCCATGAAGGTTGCACCCACAGATCTGACAGATTTAGCAGTTTGGAAGAAGATTGATTCTAGAGCCATGCTGATTATCATGGATGGAGTGAATGACCATATAGTCCCTCACCTTTTTGGTAAGAAGACCACAACAGAGATGTGGACGACTTTGGAGAGTCTGTACCAAAGCAAGAACGAGAGCTGGAAGATGGTGTTGCAAGAGAGGATGCGCAGCACCAAGATGGCCAAGGGAGAAGGAGTGGTGCCTTATCTTACGAGGCTCACACAAATCAGGGATGAGCTTGGAGTTGTTGGCTTTAAGACAGTGGATGAGGAGCTAGTTCAGATAGCTCTCAATGGCTTCTCTAAGCCATGGGACACCTTTGTCAAAGGTGTTGTGGCTAGGGAGAAGCTCCCTGATTGGCAGAGACTATGGGATGACTTTGTGCAGGAGGAGACCCGCATGGGTCAAGGATTAGGCTCATCTAGTAGTGCCTCACAGATTGTGGATGAGGAGGCTCTAGCCCTTATAGGGAAGAGCAAGGGGAAGAAGGATGGTAAGAAGAACCTTGGTGTGTCAAAGGTCAAGTGTTTTATTTGCCACAAGCAGGGACACTTTGCCTCCCAATGCCCGGACAGGAAGAAGACGACTAACACTCATATGGCTGGATCTGAGAGGTGGATGAGTTCAGCAGGAACTTCAATGAGGAGTTCTGCTTGATAGCTTGCATGGCAAGCACCACAGGGAGCAACATATGGTACATCGACAGTGGAGCATCTAGACATATGACTGGACACAAGAGATTCTTCAAAGACTTGCAAGAGGGTGGAACAGGGATCCACATTGAGTTGGGTGATGATGCGCGGTATCAGGCGCAGGGAGTTGTCATTGTTTTGTTTGAGAGGGAGTTTGGAAAACCCCTCAGTTTTGCTAATGTGTTATATGTTCCAGCACTGACAAAGAACCTTATATCAGTCTCCACTTTGGAGGAAAAGGGATATCAGGTGAATTTCCGTGACCATAGAGTATATATCATGCCCAAGGGGTCAGATAGGAGCCTGGATCGAGTGATTAGAAGGAGGAGCGAGAAAGTGTACAAACTACACTTTGAGCCTACAAAGGCTCTAAGCAGCAACAACAATTAGGGTGAGTTGTGGCATAAGAGGATGGCACACTTACACCATGGAGCACTGAAGCATTTGAGACAAGCAGTCATTGGAGTTCCTCAGGTATAGGAGGAAAAGCATAACCACTTCAAGGGTTGTGCTTTGGGGAAGAACATCAGGAAGCCTTTCCCACAGAGTGAGCACAAGTCTAAGGAGCCCTTGGACTTGGTGCATTCAGATGTATGCGGACCTATGAGTGTCCATTCGTTCAGTGGTTACAGTTACTACGTAACCTTCATTGATGACTATTCCAGGAGAACGTGGATCTATTTCCTAAAGGCCAAGTTAGAGGTCTTTGAGAGGTTCCAAGAGTTCAAGACTCTTGTGGAGAACCAAACAAGAAAGAAGATTCAGGTGTTGAGAATAGACAACGGGGGTGAGTACACCTCCAATGACTCATGGAGTATTGTTTGGCAGAGGGGATCAAGAAGGAGCACACTGTGACCCATACCCCACAGCAGAATGGAGTTGCAGAGCGGAAGAATAGGACGATGGTTGGAGCAACCAAGGCCATGCTATTTGATCAGGGATTACCATTATTCCTCTGGGCCGAGGCATACAGGACTACAGTATACATTCAGAACAGGTGACCCCACACAACTTTGGGGAGGAAGACATCGGAGGAGGTCTTCACAGGCACTAGGCCAGATGTGAGTCACATTCACATATTTGACAGTGTCTGCTATTGTCATTGCCATACTGACAATAGGAAGAAGATGGACCCTTCTGGAGAGAAGGGGTTACTTGTTGGTTACAGCGAGATTTCGAAGGCATATAGAGTTTACATTACTGCTCGAAGGAGGGTCATTGTGAGCAGGGATGTCTAGTTCGATGAGGACAAGGCCTTGCAGAGATCTCTGGACTTACCAGCCGAGCAGCAGCCAACACAGGAGTCGGGAGTCAAGTTGGAGGAGCTAGATGTACAGGTACAGGTATAGACACAGAGCACAAGTTCTGGTGGTCAAAGGGAGTCAGGTGGATAGGATCCTACAGTCATTGACGATGAGCCGCAACAGGAGACGGATATCCAGCAACCGCAGCAGGTTGACACTAGGCCAAGGCCTAATTGGTTTAGGTCCAAAGTACATGATTCCAGGCAAGTTGATCCTCCACAGAGATCTTTTAGACGGAGTGTACCACCAGAGAGGCTTAGTTATATGGCGTTGATGACAGAGTTAATTAACTCTGAACTTTTCAGCTTCGGGGAGGTTGCGTAACATGATGTGTGGCAGGAGGCTATGGTTGAGGAGTATGACCCCATTATGAAAAACCAGGTATGGGAGGTTGTGCCAAGGCCACAAGGGAAAAAGGTGGTGGGATCCAGATGGATCTACAAGGTGAAGCATGCAGCAGATGGAAGCGTGGAGAAGTATAAGGCGCGCTTCGTGGCAAAGGGGTTTTCACAGAAGGAGGATATTGATTATGAGGAGACCTTCGCCCCTATTGCCTGGGCTCAAGTAGGCACCTCGAGCATGGTACTCGAGGATTGACAGCTATCTGCGGGAGATGGGATTTCAGCAGAGTGAGGTTGACCACAACTTGTACTTCTTGACAGGTGAGGTGCCTCTCATACTAGTCATGTATGTCGATGATCTCATTTTGACAGGAAATGAGAGGTTGATTGGAGACTGCAAGTCCAACCTTGCAGTGGAGTTTGAGATGAAGGACCTTGGGCTCATGCATTACTTTTTGGGCTTGGAGGTTTGACAGAGAGATGGATACTTCTTCATCGGACAGGGGGAGTATGCAGTAGAGTTCAGGATGGAGGATTGCAAGCCTATGGCCATACCTCTAGTTTCCAACTGAAGGAAGATTGATGCATCAGGGTCAGACGGATTTGATCCTACCTTGTATCATCAGCTTATCAGATCGCTTATGTATCTGGTCAACACTCGACCAGACATCAACTTTGCAGTCAACTCTTTGAGTCAGTTCATGGTTGACCCTCAGAGAGTGCATTGGATGGCTGCGAAACACATACTTCGCTACATCAGAGGTACCGTGTAGTATGGATTGGTTTATGAGCGCAGGGGGAGTGTACAGTTAGCAAGTTTCATAGATGCTGACTGGGCAGTATGTGTAGAGGGCCGAAAGAGTACTCTAGGTTGCTGTTTCAGCATTAGATTAGGGGTTGTCTCTTGGTTCAGCAGGAAACAGAAGTCAGTTGCATTGAGCTTGGCAGAGGCTGAGTACATGGCAGCCAACTTGGTTGCTTGTGAGGGTATGTGGCTGAGGAAGTTACTTGCAGGGTTGTTCGAGTGTGAGCTAGAGGCTATAGTAGTTCATTGTGACAATCAGAGTGGCATCAGGCTATCTGAGAATCCAGTGTTCCATGAGCAAAGCAAACACATAGACATCAGATACCACTTCTTGAGAGATTGTGTTCAGAGAGGAACCATTCGGTTGGAGTACACACAGACAGATGAGCAGGTGTCGGACATTTTCACCAAGGCACTTTGCAGACAGACTTTTGTGAAGTTCCGGGATAAGTTGGGGTTGCTACCGAATCCCTTCCTTGTTGAGAGGGAGTGTTAAACTAGCAGCAACAAGGAAGGTCTTCCTGCTTGCATGTGTTCTTGCATGTAGAAGACTTAAATTATGAAGCCAATTGTATAAAGTTTACTTTGGAAAATAACTAAAGTGATCTAAATTAACTTTAGTGAAACACTAGTTAAAGTGAAAGTGAAATTAGGGTTTTTGCCTTACCACTAGTTAAAGTGAAAGTGAAATTAGGGTTTTTGCTTTACCTAAAGTTATAAAAGAGAGATCAATTGGGGGGGAAGGCAGACACACTTATATTCCGATAGAGATAGGATATCGACAGGGAGAGAAAGTCGGACAGAGGATTTAGTTGAGAAGATGGAGGAACCAACAACAGGATCACCGAGCTTCGTATAGTTGGGCCGTACACTCACACAAGAGGGTGTTGAGGTTTAGCTGGGATTTGCCCAGCGATTCTGTCGGGTACTGTATTTGCCAGGTTTGTGTTAGTTTGCAGTGATTGTAAAAGTTCCATATTTTCTCATAATAAAATCTATATTTGATTGCTGCACTGGTTTTCCCATCTTGGGTTTTTCCGGGGGTTTCCATACCCAAAATAATAGTGTCAATATTGTGATATGATGTTGTGATTTATTTCTCAGTTTTATATTCCACTGCATACTGTAAAAGATATTCATGTGTGGTTATCAATAGAGATTTGCATGCACTGTTTAGCCCTAGTTTGAATATTAAAGGAAAATTTATAGCAACTCACCTTTTTGCGTCGATTGGCAAACTCGCCAAATTTTGCCCACATGTATCAGCACAACTCACATTTTTGCGTTGATCGACACACTCGCCAAATTTTGCCGACATGTATCTGCGCAACTCACCTTTTTGCGCTGATCGACAAACTTGCCAAATTTTTTCGACTGTTTCGCTGCAATCTCGACAAATCTTGCCGACATGTCTCGCGGCGATCTCGACAAATCTTGCTGACTGTCTCGTGACGATCTCGACAAATCTTGTCAACAAGTATCGCTGGACTCAGCTCAACTCGCCGACAGAGACATAGACAAAATTTCAAAAAAAAAACTCTTACAAAATTTTCTTCTTTCTCTGCTCACCAGTGCTCAACAGGGGTGATCTTACCTCTACATACTATTCAATTTAGCCCATTTAGGCCCGATGTTGTAACCTATGGCTCTGATACCACACTGTCACGTCCCCTCCCCTCCCCTCCCCTCCCCTCCCGTCGATCCAGCGCGAGGGAGAGGACACGGCGAACGCTATCTAACCGGGCATCTAGCCCCATGAACATAAACAAAAATGCATTGAAAGTAAAAGACATATGCATTGTATAATGCAAGAAAATACAATGGAAGTAAATGTCATTCAATACATTCATAATAATTCTTAAACAAATACATTGCAGAATTAATACAAGAGAGCACTTATCTTGAAAATGAGCTGCCCTGAGCAACTAGCTATGTCGCTGCAACGTTCCACCCAATCATAGGCCAGTTGTGCTCATCAATCTCTCAACACAACTGCCACCCCCGAGCTAGGAATGATTTCCACAAGGAAAAAGGGAACAACAGGCTCACACATAACCAAATACACACCAAGGTTCAGCCAACCCAATCCACAATTGGGTTTATTAGGCTGCTAAGGCAGTGGAAAGGAAGAATTGCCAAGCTAGTGAGCTCAACCTCAGAGCTATGGACACCTCTACCAGATCTATCTAGCTTGGACTCCACAATACCTACACACCCGACACGAGGAAGTATTCCCTTCACTGCAACACAGTCCCTCAGGCCATACCTTCCCTTCCAGTGTTTTCCAAGGTGTGCATAGAAGAGTAGCCAACCCCTTTTGATCTTTTGTGAGGTTCCTCTCTTCACTAGGTTTATCAAGCCAATTCTGGTCCTCTTCCACTCCTAACTCTTATTCACAGTTTAGACCAAAACAAGGATGCACATAACAGCAAAACACAAGTGGTGGGTGTGAAGAAAAACGTTTTGGCAACCAAAAACGAAATGGTAGATGGGGAAACAACCCTGGGAGAGTAATTCGATTTCAGACAACGTTTATGGGTTTCACAGGGGTAGAAACGATCTCTATAAACCCCGAAATCGTGAATCTCTCTTCCCATCCAATGTGCAACACAAAAACGGGTTTCCAGCCATGGAAGAATGAAGGAACAAGCAGAAAAATGTGAAGGAAAATGCCCCAGCTAGCTCTAGTTGCGTGAGGAAGAGAAACACATGGGCGAGGAATGGTTTGGGCACACATTTCTAGGTGTTTTCTTGCCCCATAAACAAAAATATGGTTTCCCAGGTTGATGGCTTGCCCCAATACGAAATTGACTGCCATACCTCTCCATTTCCAATGCATTAACTGCCTCAACCAACTTTTGGAAGAATTAAATGATTGAGAGCATAAATCAAAATGGGTAGTTGAGAGTTTATGGGCCCTCTCATTGACATTTGGGTTAACACTATTGGCTCAAGGGTTTGAATAATTTTTCTCCCTATTCCTTGTGAAAATCATGCCCCCATCTCTTGTTGCATTGCATAGTTAGTTGTGGGTCATTTATTAAATTGCATATTTACATGATGTCTCAATTTATATTGTGCATGGCTAACACGAGAACCATATGCATCAATTTTTAATTACCGATACATAAAACGCTAAATCGATGGCGGGGCCTTGGCCTTGAGCTCCTCGCCATGATTTAATAACGATATTTACATCATGTACAATTTTAATGCAATAGGGTCAAAATTGGGATATTACACTTTGTAAAGCTGGCGTTTCTCCTTGTATGAAATACATCTTGTGCATTTTGGCAACTTGAGTGAAATGGAGACAGAAAATACTACATAATGCCAGCAAAATAAATTTTCAGTGTGAAACACTTAAAATTCCCTAAACATAACTTTTTCCTCTGTAACTCCTTGCACAACAGATAAAAAATTGTTAATATTTCAAAGGGATAGTGAGTGAAAGATTTGTAATTTGTTAGTAAAATTCTGCAGTGAACATTTTAGATACTCAAAGACACAGGTTTCTCTATGTTCTAGTCTTCAGCATTTCTTGTATGGGCAGACAGGAGTGCTCTGCAAATTTATTGTAGTGTATAATCTGAGGTATTCTACCACAGCTAATCATACAATTTACTCAGAGTAGTTACATTTGTTTGAATCCAAGTACAAGATTACTTGTGATTAATCTGTAAGTATGCCTCCCCACAGGCATATGGGTACTGCATCTCTGCTACTTGCTGAGGAGGTTTTTCACTGACAATCCTTTTTGGCCTTAGGAGGTACTAAGAAAGTGCAAAGGTGTCTTATGAGTGGCATCCCTGGCACTTTCCAGTTAAGTATAACAATTTGAGCTATGTGCCCCTATCCTTTTTCCATGCTAGGAAACAGAAGCCAACGATTATAATCTGACTCGAATGTATGATA
Organism: Pseudotsuga menziesii; assembly: GCA_001517045.1. Classification (NCBI taxonomy): domain Eukaryota; kingdom Viridiplantae; phylum Streptophyta; class Pinopsida; order Pinales; family Pinaceae; genus Pseudotsuga; species Pseudotsuga menziesii. The sequence continues at coordinate 265,565 of LPNX010649468.1, forward strand.
AAGTAGAACATATGGATGGCATATTTACCTTATGATATAGACTTTAATTTAAAAGGTTGCCTGCCTTTATCTGTTGCTTTCTTGTCAGAAGAAAATATGTCAAAATGAAAGATTTTAAAATACACCTTCGCAATAAATCTGCAGTTTGTTCATTTGTCTAGTGCACAAGGAGACGTGTTTTATTTTTGACAGTTGCATTTGTAGTCCTAAGTGCTGTAACTGTCAAGAGGTATTTAAATTCAGAAATAATCTGACTATAATATCTGATAAAACAGAACATATGGATGGCAGATTTACTTTATGTTACAGGCTTTGATTTCAGGAGTTGCTTTTTTGTCAGAAAAAAATATGTCAAAATGAAAGATTATATATATACCTTTGCAATAAATCTGCAGTTTGTTCATTTCTTTAGCACACAAGAAAACGTGTTTACTTTTGACAGTCTCCTTTGTAGTACTAAGTGCCGTAGCTGTTAAGAGGTATTTGAATTCAGAAACTATTTATCTTTGAATAAATAGGAAACGAATTAGGGTCCATTTGATGCCAATGCACTACAATTCTACCAGTTGATAAATGCGATAATCCACTCAACTACTCAACTGCTTTTAATACTCTGAGATTACACTAGGTTGGGCTAGATGGCACTAGATATGAACTTGGAAATTGATCTATGTCCAAATTTATCATAAACTGTAACCCTTTTGCTAAAATTGTTAGTATTTAGTTTCTTCATTGCTTTATACTTTTGTAAGTAACAATCTGAGTTTTTTTTCCATTTGTTGGTATTGCTATTTCCCTATATAAAATTATAAATGGTGATTTGATATCATTTCTTTGCTCATATTGTTAATTTTAAAGAAGTCAAGGAAGGTTATGTGATATGTTTTCTTGTCATCATGTAGCCCTTTCACAGCTGGCCGGTATCACAGCCTTGTGATTGAGAAGGAAAGCTTTCCTCATGATGAACTTGAGATCACAGCCTGGACTGATGATGGCCTTATCATGGGTGTTCGCCATAAGAAGTACAGACATATTCAGGTAAATGCTATAATTTTTATTTTTCTGTTATGTTTTACGTAAAATGTTATAGACCAATTTGTATTTTCTTTGTGGGAATAATCTTTTATTGTTTTCATCAATAAATGCTATTTATAGTTCTATGAGGATATGCCATTAGTCAAGATGGAGATCTCTAAGGGGCCCTATAAACCCTATTGCAATTAAACCAAAGAAAACATAAGCATGGAAGAAAATGTGGGATAAAAACAAAATGAATAACTGACCCATGATACATAAAATCAGGATGGAAATACCTCCATTGTCAATCAAATATTTTAAAAGCATGTTTTAAAATGATTCAGCAATTTTCCATTTGAGAATTCACCATAGGGCCCTGTCCATTGGATGTAGCTTAGGTGGTTGGGAGGAATGATTGTTACCCTCCCCAACCAGGTTCAATTCTTGCAAGTGACATGATGCTCTTGTTCAGCCCCTATGCATTGACTATGTAATGATTGAGTGGATTATGTAATTTTGGCCATAGCTTGATTCTCCAGAATAGCAGGTGTTGACATTTCCCCTGGTGGATGTAGCCCTTGACAATGGTGAACCACCAGTTAAAAAAATATGTCTCACTGACAGGGATATCTTAGTTTTAACCATAGAAGAAAGAATCGGCGATTTTTCGCCGAGTTCTCAAAAAATCGCGTTGTTTGGGGGAAAACGATTTTTTATGCCGAAACAATCGCGATTTTTACAAAAAATCACACCTCGCGTGGTAATGAAAAATTCAGGGATTTTTTCAAAAAAATCGCGCCACGACATGTAAAATTGCTGGTCTGTAAAAAACGAAATCAGGGTTTTGTTAAAATCGATTTTCGGGTTTCAAGCAAACTCGCCGGCAGTTAGCAGCCCACTCTCAGAAATCGCGATTCTGTCTTCTATGCAAAAATATATGAGAGGAAGAAACTATGTGCATAAACATTTAAAATTCGTGGCAAAGGGTTCTCTAAGCCTATAAAACTCTGCAGGGAAGGAACCAGTTAACTTGCATAGCGGTTTAAGATTCTAAAAATGTTAATGTCAAAAGCATCATTTCAGACTGTCTTTATTGAAGTTCTGCCTGGCAACGTTGGCTATTTTTTTGTTAGCGAAGCTGGCTCTACTTTTGTTTTAGATCCCACTGCTGACGGGTATCTATTAAGTGAAATTCATCTAGATCGAATTGACTGTAGTCAACTCTGTTGGTTGCATGCATACACCATGTATTCAGGGCGTTTTGAACCTGGGTTTGAGCGTTGTGATTTTTTTGATTTAAACACTTGACCTCAATCGAGTAGCCAACTTCAGAGTCGTTGTTACTTCCCTACAGAACTTTAGAAACTAATTATCCAACGATAAGATTGCTTTTTGCATTTGAGAGATCATAGGGCTCCAAGATATCTGTTTTGTGTCTCAAATAATTAAAACGATTTTATCTTTGATCAAATTTGGTAATGTACAAACCCTCACGAATCATGTTCATCTCTGTTCACGAATTTGGTAATGCCATTCATCATCTTTTCACAAATTATTAAGAATGAATTTTAGCTACAAACCCTCACGATTTGGTTTCATGATGAACGACAGTTTGAGCCTTGAGGGACGTTTGAAACTTTGAAGTTTGAAGGGTGTTTGAAGTTCAGATTCCAGATAAGGGTTATTTTGTGTTTTTCAATATTTGTCGCGGTTTGCCGATTTTTGCCGATTTTTTTCGCCAATGTTGCTAAGAAGATGTTTTCTGGACCCTTGCCGATTTTTTGCCGATGCCGATGTTTTCTTCTATGGTTTTAACTGTCAAGCTAAAGCATTTAAGTGCTAAAGGCCCTATGGTACATTCTCAAATGGAAAATTGCTGAATCGTTTTAAAACATGCTCTTAAAATATTTGATTGACAACGGAGGTATTTCCTTCCTGATTTTATGTATTATGGGTCAGTTATTCATTTTGTTTTTATCCTAGATTTTCTGCCATGCCTATGATTTTCTTTAGTTTAATTGTTGTAGGGTTTACAGGGCCCTTTAGTGTTTTTATTTTTAATTTTTCTGAGGAAAACCTTGTGGAGAAACCCAAGGGATGCTTCCGTATATTTGTGGATGGCATTCCTAGTAAACCTGCCAGCATACACTAGTACGACTCATTTGGGGGGATTTGAACCATGCACCTACTAACACAGAACTAACCAATGGTCCAATTGTCCAACAACATCGACAACAACCAGTTGGGCTAAACCCATGGGCCAGTGTTTTAAATAGTTTATTTTGGAATTTTATCTTTTATTTCCCAATAAGTTATTTTTATTTTATATTTTAAATGTGTTTGATGTTTATACACTAGAGTCTAGACACAATGTGTTTGATGTGTAGACTTTAGAGTCTTGACACACTTAAAAACATTCATTTCATAATGTGTTCTTTGTAGTAAGCTACGTACAAGATGCAAAATACGTGCTTCCTTGTTGTGGACTGTTGCATGTTAGAGCACACATGCACAGTATTGAACAAAATAAGTTTTTTGCTCATCGTCATATTCCATAATAAGATGGCTTTGTCAGACAATTGTTTGAAATTTACCACTGAAGATAAGGATATTTCTTCACCCAATATTAGATCATCCCAGAATAGACAAATCTTATCTCACAATTGTGTTTGTTATCTAATCTTAACCCTACTATTCTTAGCAAAAGAGGGTGCCCATGTAAAATGGACATTAATGATTACATAATCTATCCTCCCCCTTAATGAGCATTTTATTTTCTTTACACCAAACGTTTTTTTGAATCTCTGAAACTTGTCCTTGCTTAACACCTTGTTGAAGATGTCTATTGATGTAATTGTAACTTCGGAATGTCTTCACTTGTATTTCTTATGTATTGTACCCCGATGTTTATTCCGGGAAGTGTTTGTAATGTAATTGAGTCATGTCATGCCTCGATGTTCCGATCGAGAGTTTCTATAATGTAAACAAGTCATGTCAAGTCAATGTGGGTAACCCTTCTATTGTTCAAGGGTTAAAGTTCCCCGCAGTTCCGGGGCCCTAGGGTTGTTAGACTCACCTAGTGAAGTCGGTCCTAGTGAGTTATTGTCAAGTCGGGAATTAGTATAAATAGAGAGTGAGTCTCTCTATTTATCACACACTCACTCACACTCAGTTGTAGAGCATAGCTGAGGGAGAAGAAGTTGCCGGGGCTAGAAAGAAAGAGGCTACTGCTGTCGGGAGATTATCTTACTGTTTTGGGGTTTTACTTTTGGTGCTGATTCTATCTCTGAGGAAGTTGTAGGGTTTTCTCCATTTATGGTTTCCCCGAGGAAAAACACTGTGTTCATTGTCTCTTGTGTTTGATTGCTATGCTTGTTATTCTCTCAGTTAAAGATCCTAATATAATGCTAGCTTAAATGTTAAAAATCTAACAATGTCTACAAGCTGATCTTCTGTTCTGCATATAACACTTCTACACCTGCTCTAATAGAGTCTTGGATCTTAATATGCTTGGCTCTGGCATGAAACACAAGATTCTTCGTAAGTTGAATTACACTCTAATTGTCATAATAAAGGGGCATGGGTTTGGTTTGTTGAAGGTTCTATCACCAACAACCCTCCTTAGCCATATTGCTTCACTTGCACTTGCAGCTGCTTCGTAGTTTGCTTCTGTAGAGGATATTGCAAAAAACTTGGTTTCTTCTTTGGTTCCTATTTATTCAAAGATAATTAGGTCTATAATCCAAGTACTGCTTCTATAGCTACTTTGATAGAGTGGTGTATCTTTATATGCTTAGGTCTTGCGTGAAACACTAGATTGTTCCTAAGTTGAATTACACTGTGATTGTCATAATAGAGGGGCATGCTTGGGTTTGTTGAAGGTTCATGTCACCAACAACTCTACTAAGCCATATTGCTTCACTTTGTTGCACTTGCAGCTGCTTTGTAATTTGCTTTTATGTAGGATGATGCAAAACTTGATTTCTTCTTACTTATCCATGAAATCACACTTGATCCTATGCTAATTACCTATGGTAGATTTCCTTCTGTCTATGAAGTGTGCCTAGTTTGGATTAGTGAGATCAACCACCTTTTAGTCACCACTCTACACGTATTCCAGTTCACAATGTAACGTACCTTTCATTTACTTTAGAATCCTCTTTGTTGCTTTAAACTATGAAACATGCTTGTTGATGCTTTTTTCCTACTTCTAGTATTTTAGCCCATGAATGATTTCTAGACTGCAATGTAAAGCCTCTTTCTGACCCCTAGAAATGCCACTAAGTTTGTTAGTGATTGATGACTATCCTTATAAAATTTGAAGCTTTTGGCTTCATGAAGAAAAATGCCTTTTTAGCTTAAGTAAAGACAATGCGGAGTTTGTTTTCACTTAAGAATCCTAACTTTTTGTTGTTACACTTCACATGTGACATTTTTCTCCTATGTGAACATTGTGTTTCGCATCTCCTTCTTTGCACCTTCCCCTCTTTGTGTTGCTGCATCCATGGAGAATGCAAAGTGCTAGGGGAGGATCCCTACTTCCCCACCACTGCATATTTGACCATTGCCTGCCCCCTCTTGGCAAGATTTTATTTCCCTCACTCTACTTCCTTGCATTCTGCATTGCCAGATACCATGTTCCCTCCTCACACTCTTTCTCCGCATCCCCGATGCCTTTGCTTCCATTGCCTTCGCATACCTTTCTACATTTGTCGTTGCATCCCGCACCTTTGCATCACTCGTGGATGTAGGGTGTAGAGACTTGGCTTTTACATTTTATTCTCCATCCGCCCTTGCTTGCGTAGTCCATAATTGATTTTGACTTATATTGATATTTCCTTGGAAGACGCATGCCTTTGCTTATGAAATTTGTACAACTGAAATCAATGACAGTAAATGGCTCACTTCATTGCCACCACCTTTTTCCTTGACCCTTCAAAGTTGTCACCATTGTTGTGATGTGTAGAGGAGAGTAGGGACCTATTTTAGAGTGGAAAGCAGTACTTGGATTATAGACAATAGAATCAAGAAATGCCTCCTTGAAGGAAAAATGAACCATTTTTTGGCAATACATTAAGTTCCTTGCCTCATTGACAAATCCTTCCACTTGTGGATAGTGTATAACTGGTATTAAGATTTACCAAAGGAGGAACAAAGGAAAAATGTGGTTTGGATTTCAATATTATTGAATGCGGGTTTCTTAGCAGAGGTGTATGATTTACAAGAATTTATTGAGTGGTGTGCTAAAAGGTTCAATTCCAAATACAAGGTGGTGAAGTTGGATAGAGAAGATACATTGCACATATCACTTACTCCCTCCACTTTCAAGATGTTAGGATTTCTAGATCCCACTAGGATGTTCAAATGCTTGATGTTGATGCCTTTTTGTGTACACATGGTGGTGGTTTTGCTATCTCGAACAAATGGCCGATGCAACCTATACCAGAGGTTGCGAAGATGTACTAGGCTGATATCCTTGAATTGGCCGATCCTTACAAAGAAATGACATGGGTTTTCGCCTCCCTAGTTGGATAAGAGTCCATGATTTCATGTATAGGTATGTGGCTTACATCATCTACTATACCTTGTGTTACTGTTCAAACTAGTTGTCATAAATTAGCAGCTCAATGTGGTCTAGATCCTAGTGAAGGTAAGCACATGAGAGGTCTAGGCCTAAATGTCACCACAACCCATCCCCTCAACTTCTTCAGGTAACTTTTAAACCCAGGGTAGAGCCCTAAATGATAAAGCATCACAACAAATACCTTTCCATAACCTTGTAATGAGATCATTTCCTTATATGGAGTCAACAATGAGTAATATAGACACATAAATCATAATAAAGGAGTTAATTCAGTTTATCTATCAATATCACAACTTTCAATATACTTCATTAATACCCATGTAGGGGCTTCACACCTTGAAAGGCAATACTTCAGAAAAGCATGCTCTGAAGGGGAGAAGATCAAGTGGCCTAGGGCGCACTTGGGGATCCAACTAAAGTTGCAAAAACCCTATAGGAACCCTAATTTGAACAATTTCACGTTTCCGATGCACTAGGTCAAAATGGGACACCCTCAAAGATCCGTGGATAAATCCACTAGGGTGAATTTGATGGGTGGACCAGAATGATCAAATTGGAAATATTTTTGGTTTTATGAATTATTTAGATTTTTAGGGTTTTCCAACAATATTTAGATTTTTAGGGTTTTTCCCAATGCACCAAGGCAAATGAGGATGCCCTTCAAGATCTGTGGATAAATCCACTAGGGAGAAATGATGGTTGGAGCATAATTTCAAAGTTGTGAATATTTTTAGGTATATGAATTTTTAGGGCTTTTTTGATAATATATGATTTTTAGGGTTCTTTAACATAAAATTGCAGCAAAAAAGAAAAATAAATGGATGAAAATAAAGAGTAAATTTAATGACAAGCAAGGGGATATGATTTTTGTCTCAATCCCCATGACATTGCGAGATCAATGATCAATGCCCCTCTCTTGAAATGTCTCGCTTAACTTGCAAGCTAGGGCATCACCTAGCAACCTCTAGGGTTCAGTAGGAGAGCCTAACAAGGGAAAATGAAGAGATCCAAGGCCCTAACTAGCAATAAAGAACTCCTGTGGAGGACGTTCTCTTCACAAAAAAGTTGACAAAATGTTGTCAAGAAGCCTTAACAAATCAACAAAATGCACCATTAAAGCACCATTCAACCAAGCTAGGAGCATAACTTACCAACATTTAACAAGAAGTGATCAAGGAAAAAGACCTTAGGTCACCCCTGTGCATGAGTTCTTCCAACTATTCTAGCATCAACCCTTTGCATGTGCAAAAAACAAGCCCTAAAACATCACTTCATCCACCTTCAAGCCAAGAAAAACATCCCAAGAGAAGCGTGCATCACATTAATGACTCATAGAGTAAGAAAAAGAGAGTAAAAACATATTTGAACCATTGTCTTATGATTTTACAATGATGGGAGGATGTCTATTTATACTTTTCAACCTCTTCTTTTTAATTCTTGAGCCTACAAATCTAAAATAAAGTTAAATTAAAAATACACAAATTTCTAGGGCAAATTTCGCACAAGTTGGGAAATAAGCCCTAAAATGGATAAAATATAACAAAATAGACTAAAAGAAGGCTTCACTTAGTGGAATAGTGAGCCAAAGGGGGACGTCATGCCCCAACTAACTCCAAAATGATGCTTATCCCTCAATGCACCGCTTTCCAAGCTTGTAGGCTCAATGGTGGAAGGATGATGTCATAGGGAAAAACACAAGAAGGGTTTCTGAGTGCTAGAATTAGGTCCAAATGGGTGAAGGAGGTGCACTAGATAGAGGAAAACAACCCTTTACAAGACACAATCACCTTTGCATAACAAAACCAAATTGGTCATGTGTCCCAGTGGGTCACCCCCAGAAGCCCCGAACACCAACCCACGGGCTTAAAGTTCTGCATGGTGGAGACTTCCACACACCAAAGGGGCAGTTAGCTATGCCACAAAGTCAAATATTTCTAAGAGTGAAACCAAGGAGGCCAACCATGACCAGTCTAGGGGAACAACAACCCCTAATCCAAATATCTATACAATCCATCCCACTTTAGCCTTTACTATAAAATATTTGGACCCCTTGCTCTAGGTTAGGCCTTGTTGGAGTACTATAGCAACTCTGAGGCATAACAGTGGCTCCTTCTGCGGGACATGCGCTCTTCTAGGGCATGTATGAGAATCCCTAAGTTCTTCTGGGTACCTGTAGACTTGCACACACATTTAACAACAAAGACATCAAATGCATCAGAGGTAGACACTTTTGTCCTGCCTTGTTCACAATGAAATGCAAATAACTCAAAAATGAAATAACAAGTGCAATGCACGGGTAACAGTAAATTTTGAACTCAAATGAAAGTAAACCTACCTACCCTAATCATGATAACAAAGAAGGGTCAAGTGAAATCATACCACCAATATAGCCACTTGAGCATATCATTCATACCAGATTTTCTCCCTTTGTCTTTAGAGATAATCCAAGATAAGATCTCAAGGATAAGCCGTGTACATACTAGTATCTTTGTTAGAATGGAGACAGAATGATGAAGAAACCGGGGAATATGAAAGCCTTCAAATTCCTGCCACAGAGAATGATTGCTTTTGCAAGCTTTATCATGCCTGCATCGAGGTCAAGTATACACTGTCCCCATCATATATTTGTGTTGAGAATTTTTTTCGCATAGAATTCGCTGTCTAACTAAGGACTTGGGAGACGGACCATTTGCAAAGATGAGCCTTGGAAAATTTGCAGAGAATCTTTGAAAGCCAACTGTAATATGTCCCTATGCCTATTCAAGCATTCTTTTTGACATGCAAACATGTTGTACATCTTTGTAATCATCATGTTAGTATAACCAATAGTTTTTCACAATTTGAATTTGTCAGCCACAAAATTCATACCTTCAAATTTTAAGTGAAAAGATAAATATCAAATATCATAGCAAGGAGAAGTGAATACTATACCTGCCCACATACCTATTTCGGTTCTATTGGAATGCATCATTGAAAACTTGCCAAAACTGGATCGAAAGGGATGCTCATCTTCTGTAATACTTCGTGAGAGATGCTGCTGAAAACCACGACCCGCTTTAGGAGAGGGTAAACCCATTGGCTCAATGCTTGTAAAGGAATTCATAGTTTGACTAGTCTTATCAAAACCGGCCCGGAACCAGTAAAACTAGTTGGTCCAACTAGGTTCATCAGTTTACCGGTCCAACCGCTGAAATCAAACCGCTTTTGGTCGGTTTTGTATGGAACCGACCGAGTTCGACAAGGAACCGACCGGTTTCGTACAAAACCAACGAGTTTTTTCAAACTGGTTGGGTTTTGTACGGAACCGATCGGTTTAGTACAACTTTGTTGTGGGTCCAAAAAAATACGATTTTGATTTTTTTAAATAAAAAAACAGAAAAAATGGACATGTCAACTTAGGGCTAGTGCTACATTATGTTTTATTTGACACATTTTGTATTATTACACCCCTAGTGAGTGTGTCTGGATTATGGAGGATGTATTAAGGCCTGAGTGTCTATTCCACATGTTATTTACCTCCACTTTGTTTCTAGGTAGAGCGTTGCTATTGTTGGACACTTTTTGATGGTGATATGCTTATTTTCATGTAAGACAATGCCTCTGGGCCACATAAAAGCTCCATTGCTTGAATGCCCTAGCAGATTTTCATGATCTATCACTTGGATGTGGTTGGTGAGTCCTAGGAGGGGTTAAATCATGGAACACTACCCTTGATTTGACATTTTATGATGGCTTCTCTCTGATCATTGACTTCTCTAGCTATTGGAGGAGGTCATTATATGCTTTAGTGATGAGGACATGTTGATGAGGTGGCACTCGAGTATTGATCATGGTTTACGTATCTGTTGAGGATGTAGATGATGACTATGAGTCTAAGCATGAGAATTCAAATAATTCTGATATATGATTAGATTGTAGAGTCTAGAGTCAAGACTATAGTTATGCTTATTTTGACTCTAGAGGCCATTTATGGCCTCTTTGTTTATGTACTTTGCTTTAGATACGGATTTCACTTGGTGCTATTTTGGTTTTATACACTCTTACTTGCTATATCCATGAGAAACTTTGCATATTTTTGTATAATGGTTTGAAGTCACATGGATGCACATGAATATATTTATACTTTTTGAAAATATGAATATTTTATGTATTTTTGCTCAACCGGTTTTTTGATTCGGTTCCGGGTCCTGGGGTCGACTGGTTTGACCACTGGTTCGGTTTTGATAACGTTGAGTATGGCACACTACACCTTTCTCGTTGATGGATAGGCACGACTTAACTGAGCCCAAAGAAATCTCTTTGGAGATGTGGCTTCTGAAATCTTCAAACTCTTTTTCATAATGGAACAATTGCATATATCCATATCATGAGGTGCTTCATCGTCAATTGTAATCGCCAAAGAATTGATCCAATCTTCATTATCGATGTAACAAGAAGAAGCAACAATCATATCTTTGTCAACCGGGCTTTTATTGATTACGTCTTCAATATCCTTCGTTGAGGTGATTAAGACTTCTTCATCTTGCTTCAAATCTGTATAATAATCTAGCTCGGATTGATCCATACTAACTTCTTTCTTTTCTATGAATTGCAGGAGAGGCTTATAGACTTCTTCTTCGAAATATGTGTAATTGGGAGGCTCGAAAACAATACTGCTCGGTCTTGAGGAATCATATATCGACGAACCATTGAACTTCCAATAATCTTCATCTTCAAGGATCTTGGCATCTTCCTCCAATAGGCTCGATATATAATAAGAAATTGTGATATAAGGGTAAGGAAAACTCACAATTTTCTTGTGTCCTTCATCTTTTCCAACTAGGGCTTCTTGGTCTTCATTTTTGTGAACCTCGTCCTCCTTCTTGGTAGGAGTATCTTCTTCTTCGGACATAGGGCTTAGAATGTTATCAATGAGATCTTGATCGAGGATTTCTTCAATCAAGCTTTTTGAGATTTGTTCTTGATCTTGGATTTCTTTGACAAGATTTGATTCATGCTCTTCAAGGATCAGGACGATCTGATAATCTTTGTTATGTTCTTCTTCAATGCTTTCTTTATTGAATAAGCTCCTTGCCTCTTCGACATAGGGTATCCACTTCTTTTGTTGATCCGAGCACCAACAACTGCAAAATACTTCTATCAGTTCCACGAAAGAGGATATTGTATCTTTTCCCAGGTCTTTAAACCAATTGATGGCCTCTTCGTCTAGATTACACACAAATGCTTTCATGTAAGTGTCCTCATCTTTCTGCACGACGAAATATGAAACATTTTCAGTAAAATCCTTGACAAAGAATAAGGGATCATCATCTTCATCAGAGAATTTCGACATGGACCCTTATGGTAACTGTTTTAAACCATTTGGCAAGACAAGAGGAGAGAAATGTTGTTTGGGGGTTGTTTCAACAGGCTCCTTTGTGGGAAGAGAAACCACGGACTCAATAGTTTTCTCGTCAAGATTAGGATCCCACTCTTTTCCAAATGCCTTAACAAATTGCAAGAGTGAAGAAATCCCCTGATACCAATCTGCCATATCCTTGTCATTCCACAAATCAAGAGAAATTACAAACCCCTTCATTATGAGATCCTCATCTATAATATCCCATGTTACAAGATATTCTTTGAACTTCACAATAAGCTTTGTAACTGTATCTTCATATTGATGGAATATTGGGATAGACCACCAACGTTTACCTAATGAATTTGAATATCTCAGAATATTTGAGAAATCCAATGGAGCATACAGATTATGCATCCGTACTTTATCAATGGACACCATATCATCCTCTTATTAATGCCTGAGATTTGTTGCTTTGAATTACACTTCTTTAATTTGTTCTCTTCAATGGAGTCGCCAAATAGGATGTACAAGGTTAGCTTTTAACAAAAATCTTATGAAAGGACAAATGAAGATTACCTCTTGTCCTAGTTCTTGTAGAGTACCCCTTTAATTTTCTTCAGTGGGAGTCGCCAGGAGAGACCTGTCAAGTTAGACCAAGACAAATCTCACCAAAGTACTAAACAAGAACGTACTTGATCCACAAGAAAGATGTTGGATGTATTTGAAAGAATAATGGATTCAACTCGAGGTTCCTTCTTCAATTGGATGGAGTACTTTAAATTGGATTTGTCAGATAAGATCTGCAGGGTTAGTCCTTAACAATTATATATTAAAAAAACAAGCAAGGATTCATCTTAATTTCTTACTGAATTTCTTTTTTTTCCAAGGGTATGAAATATGACCCGAGGTAACTACCTCAATTGTCATGAAGTTCCCTGGCAGCGACACCAAAAAATGTTACCATTCAAACTAGCAGTCATGAATCAACAGCTGAGTGTTGTTTGAATGCTAGTGAAGGTAAGCACTTGAGACGTCTAGATTCAAGTGTCACTATAGCCCAACCTCTCGACTTCTTCAGGTAACTTCTAAACTTAGGGGAGAGCCCTAAATGATACTTGCAAACATCGCACATGCAAATACCTTTCCACAACCTTGTAACTAGATCAGTGCCTTATATGGAGTCAACAATGAGTAATATAGACACATAAATCAGAATAAAGGAGTTAATTCGGTTTATCAATCGATATCCCAACTTTCAATATACTTCATGAATCTCCACGCAAGGGCTTCACACCTTCCAAAGAAATACCTTAGAAAAGTGCAATCTGAAGGGGAGAAGATCAAGTGGCCTAGGGTGCACTTGAGGATCCAACTAAAATTGCAAAAACCTTGTAAAATCCCTAACTTGGACAATTTCACGTTTCTAATGCACTAGGTCAAAATGGGACGCCCTTAGAGATCTGTGGATAAATCCACTAGGGCGACTTTGATGGACCAAAATGATCAATTTCAAAATATTTTTGGTTTTATGAATTATTTAGATTTTTAGGGTTTTACAACAATATTTATATTTTTAGGGTTTCTCCCAATGCACCAAGGCAAATGAGGACGCCCTTCAAGATTTGTGGATAAATCCACTACGGCGAAATTGATGGCTGGACCAGAATTTCTAAGTTGCAAATATTTTTAGGTTTTTGAATTTATTTGAATTTTTAGGGCTTTTTTGACAATATATGATTTTTAGGGTTTTTAACATAAAATTGCAGCAAAAAAAGACAATTAAATGGATGAAAAGAAGAGTAAATGTAATGACAAATGACAAGCAAGGGAATATGCCTTTTGTCTCAGTCTCTAGGGCATTGAGAGATCAATGATCAATGTCCCTCTCTTGAAATGTCTCTCATAACTTGTAAGCTAGGGCATCACTTAACAACCTCTAGGGTTCAGTAGGAGAGCCTAAATAGGGCAAATGAAGAGATCCAAGGCCCTACTTAGCAATAGATAACTCCTATTGAGGACATTCTCTTCACACAAAAGTTGACAAAAAGCCCTAACAAATCAACAAAATGCACCATTAAAGCACCATTCAACCAAAGTAGGAGCATAACTTACCAGCATTAAATAGAAGTTAGCAAGGGGAAAGACCTTAGGTCACCTTTGTGCATGAGTTCTTCCAACTATTATAGCATCAATTCTTTGCATGTCCAAAATAGAAGCCCTAAAACATCACTTCATCCACCTTCAAGCCAAGAAAAACATCCCAAGATAAGTGTGCATCACATTTATGACTCATAGAGTAAGTGAAAGAGAGTAAAACATATTTGAACTGTTGTCTTATGATTTTACAATGATGTGAGGATGCCTATTTAGACTTTTCATCGTCTACTTCTTAATTTTCTTGAGCCTACAAATCTAAAATAAAGTTAAATTAAAAATACATTGATTTATAGGTCAAATTCCCCACAAGTTGGGAAATAAGCCCTAAAATGGACAAAATATAGCAAAATAGACTAAAAGAAGGCTTCACTTAGTGGAGTAGTGAGGCAAAGGGGGACGTCATGCCCCAACTAACCTCAAATGATGCTTTTCCCTCAACGCCCCCCTTTACAAGCTTGTAGGCTCAATGGTGGAAGGATGATGTCATAGGGAAAAACACTAGAGGAGGGGTTACTAAGTGTTAGAATTATGTCCAAGTGGGTGAAGGAGGTGTGCTAGATAGGGGACAACAACCCTTTACAAGACGCAATTACCTCTGCATAACAAAACCAAGGTGGTCATGTGCTCCAGTGGGTCACCACCAGAAGCGTCAGATACCAACCCATGAGCTTAAAGCCCTGCATGGTGGGGACATCCACACATTGAAGGGGCAGTCAGCTATGCCGCAAAGCCAAGCACTTCTAAGAGTGAAACCAAGGAGGTCGACCATAACCAATCTAGGGGGACAACATCCTTTAATCGGAATATCCATACAATATATCCCACTTTGGCTTTTACAATAAAATTTTTGGCCCCCTCGCTCTAGGTTAGGCCCTGTTGGAGTACTGCAACAACTCTGAGGCGTACTACCTTGCATAAGAAAGGGTTATTTGCTTGGGCATAATTGGTTTCCAGTGAGATTTCACACTAGTTGTTGGAATACCAGAAGACTAGGAGATTTTTAATAAGACTTCAAAAAACTTGACAATCCAAGTTGGTATTAACTAAAAGATTGAGTTGGTGTATTTAAGCTATTTGCTAATTTGGAGGATCAAAGCCCATTTCCATTTTTATGAAATTTAGGATTCCTTTGTGAATAAAGTTCGACACATGATTTTGGGAAGGTAGCTCGTGTTAGCCTTGAAGCGAGAAATTTTCTCACAGGGAAGGGCCATCTTTTTAATGAGGAGAATCACACCTATGTTAGATTGTATGGTTTTTAGGGAAAACCTCTTTGTTTGCCCAAGTTTAAATGTGACCGATTCTTCTTGGTTGAGATTTGCAAACAATATGAGAAATAAGCCATTTTCCTTCACTATAAGAAGTAAGCAACAATTCTTAGCTATAACCTCTAGGTTCTTTGGATTTTTTGTTAAGGATACAAGACAATTGATTGAAATGGATTGAGGTTTAAAATCTTTCAACCTTAACAAGGCAATGTTGTCCCTGGTTATGATCCAGACACCCAGAGCCATTGTTTAAATTGTATATGTTGTATTTTTGGCTATCCTAAATGTTTCCTAGAGTTTTAATGAGGAGAATCACACCTATGTTAGATTGTATGGTTTTGAGGGAAAACCTCTTTGTTTGCCCAAGTTCATATGTGACCGATTCTTCTTGGTTGAGATTTCCAAACAATATGAGAAATAAGCCATTTTCCTTCACTATAAGAAGTAAGCAACAATTCTTATCTATAACCTCTAGGTTCTTTGGATTTTTTGTTAAGGATACAAGACAATTGATTGAAATGGATTGAGGTTTAAAATCTTTCAACCTTAACAAGGCAATGTTGTCCCTGGTTATGATCCAGACACCCAGATCCATTGTTTAAATTGTATATGTTATATTTTTGGCTATGCTAAATGTTTCCTAGAGTTTTAAAATTCTTAGGGAAGGAGGAGACAATGAAGATGTTGTTGTTGAGAAAGATGTGAACGCTACAAGTATTCGACCCTATATGTAGGGTAAAGAATTTGAAGCTCCTTGAATGATCTTATCAAGGAATAGCAGGATAGAGTATTTGAGGAAAATTAATGACAAGTTGCTATTGAAAAACACTTGCAAAATAGTTAGAGGGAAAAACTTGGATGCGGTTCTAGAGGGGCCATGGCTAGTGTTGGAATAATAAAGAGATCATGTATCTACGGTGAACTCTTCAACAGACCTTAATCCAACGTAAATCTTGAACACAAATATCACACAAAGAGAAGTGGACTAATGAAAAAGAGAGTAAGATATTTGGTGCCCTTAGGCAAAATAATCAATTACTAACAAATCCAAGATAATGATACAAATGACTCATGAGTTGTCTATTTATACACAACTTATGAAGTGGTGCATCTTCCCCCATCAATGGGTTGCTAGTGCACATAGATGCCAAGGTCGACCTTAGCCACCTAGAATAATGCAAAATAATGTTGATTAGGTTGGCTATTAAACCATAACCTAGTAATATAGTAATCAGGGTGCTTAGCCATAATGTCAAGTAACCACAAGTGGAGATTATTATCATTTCAATAATTGTCCTTAATTTGATTACGAGGTAATGGAGAAAGAAGATAAAGTACAAAAGGAGTGGGCATACCCAACTCAATAGGAAGACAATTATAGCTGTAATGAGTTAGAGTGGGTTTGTGATGACCAATTTTAATATAAAAATGGACCCTATTACCTCTCATATTGTATGAGGCCCTATTTTTCGTGATTTTCTTCACATACACATTGAATATTTATAGGTCGATGAGGCACTTGGTTAACATAAGGGACATCATTGGTGTATCTTGGTGGATGATGTTTGTTATCTTCATGGATCTAGTGAACTATATTGATGGCTTTGTACATGGATTAATGCTAGCTCATAGTGGGCTGACTCCTCATTTCATGGCTCTTTGCCTTGGCACACTTGATGAGGAGTTTGATTTGGTCATAATGCATGGATTGAGGATTCGTGAAAATTCTTTGAGAGAATCCTTGTTTTAAGGGGTTGTTTTAACAACCATTGTCTACTTTACATTTATATATATAGATCCACTTGATGTGGTGTTGATAAATATCATCTGAGGAGTGCCCCACATCTTATTGGCACACATGTTGAGGTCTGCCTATGTTGTAGGAGTTGTTATGACAACTAATGGACCATTGCTTGCACACTTATCTACGAGATCCACTTTTGGTGGAGTTTAAAATATCTTTATTTGAGGGGCGTGCTAGCTCATGAGTAGATATCTTTTGATAGATTGTCTTGATTTTTGTCAGATCAATGCCAATAGATGCAGAATGGCTACGAGATTTTTGTATTGTTGTCATGATAGAAATTTCGACAAATATCGATGCAATTATGGTGTTTGCAAGTTTGGCACCTTCAAACCCTCGCTGCATTTTGACGAACTTTTTGAGGAGCGCCCTATCTTTGTTGCTTGACCATTTTAGTTATTTGGGGAGAGTGAGATTAATGAATGCACATGGTGGAGAACACCTTGCACATAAGGCTAAGCTTCACATGTTTTGAGGCTATCTTTGAAGGGCGTGCGAAAGGAGAAGACATGTGGCATAGGCACCATTCACTGCTTATTATTTTATACATTGTTTGATTTGTCATATGAGTCGGTTACGAGACGTTAGTATTTTATTGTTTTCCTTGGAGAAAACTTGGATATAGAATAATCCAAGTTATTTTATTGATTCTTCTTGGAGAGAAAAGTGAATTTAGATTCAACTAATATTATTTTATTGTAAGAGGTTGAGCTAGAGACTCAAGAAGGAGAAGGTCAAGAGGGTCAAGGCGAGGTCAAAGATAACATCACTAGCAAAATGCAGGCTAAGGTTTGTAAGATATGGAAATTTCACATTTCCCAATGTAAGTGCTCAAATCAGGACGCCCTTCAAGATTTGTGGATAATTCAACTAGGGTGAAATTGATGGCTAGACTAGAATTTGAAAATTTTAAGTATTTTTAGGTTTTTGAATTTATACAAATTTTTAGGCTTTTTTGACAATATATGATTTTTAGGGTTTTTATGGATAAAATGAGGACGCCCTTCAAGGTTCGTGGATAAATACACAAGGGCGAATTTGTTGGAGGACCAAAATTACAAACTCACAACTATTTTTAGAGTTATGAATTTTTCTATTTTTAGGGATTTTCCAATTTTTAGGGTTTTTATGGATAAAAATGCAGCTAACTAGCCTAAAAATGTAGGCTAACTATAATACATTAAATGCTGAAAATTTAGGTAAAAAAAGATTGACAAGAGAAGGGAATTATGATTTCATCTCAATCCTTAGGACTTTGAGAGATCATGGCTGGTGTCCCTCCCTTGGAGTATCCCTCTAACACTTGCAAGCCAGGGCACCATCTATGAACCCCAAGGATTTGATAAGTGAGCCTAACCAAGGCAAATGGAGAAGTCCAAGGTCCTAAAAGCAAAAGGAAACCCTAATGCAAGGCGTTTCCTTCACACAAAATTGACAGAATATTGATAAAAGTACCTAATTTAGAAAAAATGCAGCAAAACAACCAATATTCACCAAGATATGAGTAAAGAAAGAAAGAGATTTAGGTCATTCTTGACCAGGTGTTTAGCAAACAATTATAGCATCAACCATAGCATGTGCAAAAAGAAGCCCTAAATCCTTCCACCATTCACCATCAAGCAAGAAGAGTCATCCAAGAGAAGTGCACATCACCAAGAGAGTTCATAAAGCAAGTGTAAAAGAATAATCTCATAATAGAACCCTTGTCTTAGATTTACAAATGAGTGAGAAAGGCTTATTTTATAGCCTCACAACCTCACTTTTTACAAATAACCAGGTCAACAAGCCACTAAACTTAACATAAAATAATCTAAAGCAAGGGTAACTTGGGGTATTTTCCCCCAAAGTTACAAAAAACTGATGAAAATAGCTAAAATTGAACAAATAGCTCCCCTTTGAAGGATGGAGTGAGCAGGGGGGAATGCCATGCCCCATATAACCCCAAAGATGCTGAAAAACCCTCAACGTCCCCCCTCAATCAAGCTTGAAGGCTCGAGCATCAATGATGGCATCATCATGGTGTAGGCTCCCAAAGAGAGAGGGCGTTGTGCTGAAAGGAGGCCAGCAGGGATGCCTGGGGTGACCGGAAGAGGAGGCAAGTGCCTCTGGGTGGAACGTTGTCACCTGTGTGGAAATCAAACAGGGGCGTCATGTGACCTAGTGACTTGCCCCTAGAAGCCCTGTACACCAACCTCAGGGCTACAAGCCCTAAAATGAGGCAGTTAGTAATGCCATTAAGCCATATTACTCCTAAAGACAAAATCAAAGGGTCCGACCATAGCCGTCCCTCGAAAAATGCAGATAACAGCTCCATTATTGCCATGAAGAAGAAAAACAACCCCTCCCTAGGCAGATATCTGAAAGCAAGCTAGTACACTGGCTCCAACTGCGGGACAAGTGCTCTTCTCGGGAGTGCTTGAGAACCTGTGAATCTTCTAGGTACCTATAGACCTACACACATCAAATATCCAAGGGCATCAAAAGCACCATGAGGCAGACACTTCCGTCCTACCTTGTTCAGAAAGAATTGCAAATAACTGAAAATGAAAGAACAACAAATGCAATGCAAGGGTAACAATACACGCTGAAGTGAAAATGAAACTAAACCTACCTACCCCAATTGTGATAACAAAGAAGGGTTAAGTGAAATTATACCACCAATGTAATCAGTTGAGTAGGTCATTCATACATGATTTCCTTCCTTTGTCCTTTGAGATAATCCAAAATACAATGACATCAATGACTAGCTGTGTACATACCAAGATCTTCATCAATATCGGGTAGGAACGTTGGATGACTGTGGGAACCTGGAAGCCTTGATATTGCTGCCATGGAGAAGGATTGCTGTCACAAGCTTCATTTATCCATGCTTCTACTAGGCTTATGTATGGGTTATCTCCATCATACATTTGCGTTGAGAATTTATTTTGCATGAAACTAGTCATCTGATTTTGATCTTGAGAAACCTTTTGCACAGGTGGACCTCACAGATCTTCATAGGCTAGTTGCAATCTATCCTTGCACGTGCTTACACATTTCTTTGGATACACAAGCATATTGTTCATCTTTGTAATAATCTTGTTAGTATCCCTAATAATCTTTAAAATTTTGAAATTATTAGCCATAGAACTCACACCTTCGCATTTCAAGCAAAAATATAAACAATAAGTATCCTGGCAATGTGAGGTGAATAGCATCCTTGTCCGCATGCCTGTATTGGTTTTGTTGAAATGTATCATTGCAAACTTACCGATACCGAATAGAAAGGGCAGATCTACTTCTGTTGTTGAAAAATGAACTTTGGAAGATATTCTTATTATTCCTATTATATTTATTTTACTTTTGTTATTCCTCCTTTCGGAGATGTAATAATATTGAGGTAAAACCTCCGTTGTAAGTCGGGGCAATAGTCCCCAAAAGAAAGATTCTAAATTGTATTTTTGGGTCTCCCAAAGAGAAGTCGATCCAATTAGGTTAGGAAGTCGGCTTGGTTGGGGTAAAAGGCCACCCGCATGAAGAGTATAAATAGGGAGGCGCCCTCCCTCATTTGGACACACTGCAAGCTCAAACAAGTTCGCTCCAAGGAAGAGAAAGACAAGTTTGCCGGGGTAGAAGAAAAAGAAGTTGCGGAAGTTATCTTATGTCTTGGTTTTTCTATCTTTGTTTGACATTGTACTAAGTAACAAATCTATACTGAAGAGGCTGCTGGGTTTTTTTCGAGAGAGGGTTTTCCAAGGATAAAATCTGTGTCTCTTTTAGGCTGTACTTATCTATCTTTTAGTGATCCTAGTGCATTAGATTATAGATCTAACATATTTGATTTTAATTGCAAACTCTAACATGGTATCAAAGCCACCCTGAAAAAAGGCATTGTGCAGCTGCGGAATCTAGGGCTTCCACGTTTCGACACTTTTCTCCACAATTCATCTAGAGAAGAGGGCTAAGTCATCTTGCCTCAAGGAGGCGCATCTTTTGGTGGAAACAGATTCCAGTTTGGAGAAGTTTCAATTTTTGACTACGAGACACTACGAGAAGGAACTAGGGCATCAAATTTTTGAGTTTTCTTCCATAGTTTTCGTAAAAGACACCACTGGACAACTCACCTTGAGGAGGCACATCTTTCTAGCCAAGCAGAAGTTCAAGATTCCCACTGGAAAATTAGGGTTTCTCTATCAAACCCTAAGTCAACAACTTCAAGAAGCAGCTTAAGTATCTCAAATTGGTAAGATCTATTTCTTTGCTATTTCCATTTGAGGTTCTCTTATCAAATGATGAGTCACGCCAAGCTTGAGGGCGCAGACAACTTTCGAGCATGGAAGTATAGAATTTCTCTTATCTTAGAAGAGAATGACTTGGACAAGTATGTCACTGAGGAGGTTCTAGAACCAGAGGGAGAAGAGACCAAAGCAACTCACAAAAAAAACATGATTAAATCTAAGAGGATTATTGCGGACTCCATCAAGGATCATCTCATCCCTCATGTCTCATCCTTGAAGACTCCTAAGAAGATGTTTGATGTGTTTACCAAACTATATGAAGGGAAGAACATCAACCGAAAGATGACTTTGAGGAATCAACTCAAGAACGTGAAGATCCAAGACTCAGAGACCATCCAATCTTATTTCACTAGGGTCTTTAAAAATCAAGGAACAACTTGAGGCCATTGAAGAAAATGTCAAAGAGGGAGAGATCGTGATGACTACTTTGAATGGTCTCCCAAGATCATGGGACTCATTCATCCAAGGGATATGCGCAAGGAAGAAGCTAATCAAGTTCAACAGATTGTGGGAGGAATGCACCCAAGAAGAAGCTCAATTGGTGTCAAGAGAAGAGAAGATGGGAGCAGATGATGATCAAGCCCTAACGATTCATGCAAAGAAGGGTAGAAGCAAGAGGGAGGATCACCCTCACAAAAGGCCTAAAAGATTCCAAAAGAATCATAGATCTCAAAGAGACTATTCCAATCATAGATGTTTCACATGTGATGAGAAAGGCCACTTTGCAAAAGATTGGCCCAGAAACAAAGGATCCACTGAGACAAACAAGAAGAAGAGGCATCATGCACATACTGCTGAAGATGATGAACCAACAATCAAAAGAACAAGGGAAGATTCCTCAAGTGACGAGGAATATGTACTTTGATCTAGAAGAATTCAAACCATGAAGAAGAAGAACCTCTTATCCACTTCAGCATTGGATACGAAGGGATGTGGTTGTGAATGAAGAATAAGGGACACATAGATTCAACACCAATACACAGTAGAAGACTTACTCAACATTTTCGATCATGAGCAAGATAGACATAAGTCGTTAGAATCAGACAATGGAGAAGAGCACACTGTCAAAGAATCTAGTAATTCCTGCAAGGAGACAGAGATCAAGAGGGGGTCTACCAAAATAACAAGGATAGGTGTTTAAATTGTTATTGGCTATATACCTAGTTGCTTAAATGATATTGTTCAGTTGTGTACATATTTATATTCCTAGATTTATGAAATGTATTATTCATGTCATAATGTTTGCATTCATGAATAGTATGCTACTAATATGCATGTGATGGGTGAGTGGCCTATGGTCCTGACAACATTCCATTGCTACTTATCTAGAATGAAACCTCTTTGCTGACATGTTGGGAGTAGTGCACGTTCTTAATAATGTTTTGGTAGAGATGGAAGGCATCTAGAAAGTTACCATATGTATATGAGATATGGATGAATGTTGTGTTGAAGCATTGGCTAAGATAGTTGCATGACTGTGTGGTATGTCTTTATGCATAAGAATTTGTAATTATTAATATGTTTGGTAAACTATGAAATGTTTCTAATAATGCAACTAAATTTGACTTGTAGGAAAGATCGTGTACAAACCATCTACAAGAGAAGAATGATGAAGAACAAGTGATGACGGTTCAGCCATAACACTCGAAGTAGATTTACTCAGATGAAGCACATGAAGAAGAACTTGAGGCTCCCAGAGTTAAAGGCACAGTTATAGAAGATGGGACTTCGGAAGAATATGATGGTCATAAGATGACCGAGCCACAGAGACTTGTAGATCCACCTCGAGAGGCGGACACCCACAAGAGAAGATCAACTTGGGTACGATAGATCATCCAAGATGCAGAGAATATGGTGCTCCAGATGAGACTTTCAGAGAAACAAAGAGGACTCAGACACACTCCAGTTATGTGGCACTATTGTGTGACATGATTGATGCAAAGCCTTCCAGCTATGGAGAAGCAGTCAAGAAGAAAGAATGGAAGGATGCTATGATCGAAGAGTACCGGTTGATCATGAAGAATGATATTTGGGACGTGGTTCTGAAACCTAATGGGAAGTCCGTAGTGTCTTCCAAATGGATCTACAAGATCAAGCATGCAGCAGATGGAAGCATAGAAAAATACAAGGCAAGATTTGTAGCACGTGGCTTCTCCCAGAAAAAAGAGATAGATTACGAGGAGACATTTGCACCTATAACGAGATACACTTCCATAAGATCTGTACTTGCCTTAGCTGCAGTAATGAAATGGAAGATACACTAGATGGACGTCAAGTTAGCTTTCTTGAATTGTGTAGTTAAAGAGGATGTGTATGTGGAGCAACCACTAGGATTTGAGACACATGACAAACATACTCATGTGTGCAATTTAAAGAAGGCCTTGTACGGCTTAAAGCAGGCACCCAGGACGTGGTATGGTAGGATGGAGAGTTTTCTGATGAGCTGAGGCTTTACAGAGGCTAAAGTAGATTCCAACCTCTACTTCAAGGTTGAGGGTGGAAAACCAGTGATACTACTACTGTACATAGATGACCTGTTCCTAGCAAGTGAGGATGAGCTCATTGCAGATACAAAGAGGAGGCTTGTTGCAGAGTTCGAGATGAAGGATCTGGGGATGATGCACTACTTAGGTCTGGAGGTGTGGTAGAATTTAGATGGGATATTCCTTGGTCAAGGGAAGTATGCCGTAGATATTTTGAAAAGTTCGGAATGATGGATTGTAAGGCCATCGTCACATCCATGGCATCGAACTTGAAGTTATTATGAGATTCTACTTCAGAAATAGTTGATGCCACGATGTATAGACAGATGATCGGGTCACTAATGTACTTGACTAACACGAGGCCAGGCATATGCTTTGCTATGAAGACATTGAATTAGTTTCTGATAGATCCGAGACGTGTTCACCTAGTTGCTGCAAAGCATGTATTGAGATACTTGAAGGGTACAATTGAGTATGGGGTCAAGTATGCAACGTATCAGAAGATTAACCTGCATGGTTATGTGGATTTGGATTGGGTAGGTAGTGCCATAGATAGGAAGAGCACTTTAGGTTGCTGTTTCAGTTTGGGATCCGGTATGATCTCCTGGTTTAGCAGGAAGCAATCAAGAGTTGCATTGAGTACAACCAAAGCAAAGTACATTGCATCTTGTTTGGCTAGTTGTGAGGTAGTATGGCTTCAGAAGCTACTATCAGATTTGTTTGATCTCGAGTTAGAGGCGACTTGTATCTTCTGTGGCAACCAAAGTTGTGTGAAGTTGTCCGAGAACCCAGTGTTTCATGACAAGTCAAAACATATTGAGATCAAGTATCACTATATCCGGGATATGGTGCAAAGAGGAGTAGTGAAACTCCAGTATGTGACGATAGATGAGCAGACAACCAGTGTGTTGACCAAGCCAGTAGCAAGAGTGAAGTTCAAGTATAGATCGATGTTCCTCGAAAGATAGAGTGATGTGACATGTCTGGAAGATGCAGGTGCACTTGGGCTGCTCTCTACATGTTAGGAAGACACAGG
Source organism: Pseudotsuga menziesii (assembly GCA_001517045.1). Classification (NCBI taxonomy): domain Eukaryota; kingdom Viridiplantae; phylum Streptophyta; class Pinopsida; order Pinales; family Pinaceae; genus Pseudotsuga; species Pseudotsuga menziesii. Next base: position 290,532 of record LPNX010649468.1, read on the forward strand.
AGGTTTGGGCTACTCTCCGCTAGGTGGAAGACGCAGATGCTCTTGGGCTGCTCTCCACATGTCAAGAAGACACATGTGGTACAAGGGTCGTAAATTTGTAATACATTTGGGCTGCTCTCCACTGGGTGGAAGACGTAGATGTTCTTGGGCTGCTGTCTACATGTCAGGAAGATGCAGGTGGTCGGGGATGCTCTCCACTAGGTGGAAGACGTAGATGCTCCTACGTTGCTCTCCACATGGCAAGAAGTCACAGGTTGATCAAGGGACGTAATACATCTGGGCTGCTCTCTACATCTCAAGAAGATGCAGGCTGCTCACCACATGTCAAGAAAACGTAGATGTTCTTGGGTTGATCTCCATTGGGTGGAAGACGCAGGTTGTCCAAGGGATATGATATAGGCACCTGGGCTGCTCTCCACATGAGATGATGAGATGATCTGGATATAATGAGATTGCAGTAGGAGACACAGGTTGTGGTCCTGGGCTATACCTACTTGATAGCTTGCTCGTAGAGATGATGAAGTCCTAGATGGGATCTAGGTCTACATCCAACATGAAAAATGGTTGGTTCTGTAGAACTTCTTACGACGTATAGATTTAAGAGATTTCACTAGTCAATGGTTGACGAGATGAGAGTTGCTGAAGCAGTGATGATGATGTCTAGTGATGATGATGTCCAACGATGATGATGATGTCCAAAGATTGTGTCCAGTCGTGGTGATGGCCAGGTCAGAAGAATACCTTCCTTGTTAAGAGGGAGTGTTGTTGAAAATGTAACTTCGGAAGATATTCTTATTCTTATTCTTATAATTCTTATACTTTTGTTATTCCTCCTTTCAGAGATGTTTTCCCTCCGATCGAAGATGTCATTAATGTACTTGGTCATGTATTAATATTGAGGTAAAACCTTCGTTGTAAGTCGGGGCAATAGCCCCCAAAAGAAAGATTGTAAAATGTATTTCTGGGTCTCCCAAAGAAAAGTCAGCCTAGTTAGGTTAGGAAGTCGACCTTGTTGGGGTAAAAGATCGCCCACATGAAGAGTATAAATAGGTAGGTGCCCTCCCTCATTTGGACACACTGCAAGCTCAACCAAGTTCGCTGGGGTAGAAGAAGAAGAAGCTGCAAAAGTTCTTATCTCTTGGGTTTTCTATCTTTGTTTGACATTGTACTAAGTGCCGAATCTATGCTGAAGAAGTCGCTGGGTTTTTCTCGAGAGAAGGTTTTCCCAGGATAAAATCTTTGTCTCTTTTATGTTGTGCTTGTCTATCTTTTAGTGATCCTATTTTATTAGATTATAGATCTAACATATTTGAATTAAAGTGCAAACTGTAAAAACTTCTACAAAACTTGTCGCAAGATAGTGCTGGAAATACTGGTCTGGGGACATCATTGACTGGAAGATAGCATAAAAACTTTGCATATGGCAATCGACAAGAGGAACCACATCTCACACTACTCCATCATCAAGTAAAGCAACAAAAGGGTTGATCCATTCTTCATTTGTGGCAATGTAGCCTTCTTCACCCAAACATGTGCTAAGGAGTGGATCCACTATGATGCTGCAAGGTCTTGAAGAATTGTACACCGATGGACCAAGGAACTTCCAGTATTCATCTTCTCCATAAACCTGTTATTTTCTTCCAAGAGAGCCAAGATGCCATAAGAAACTCTAACTTGAGGATATGGAGCACTCACCATTTCTTTGTATTCTTCAGTTTCTCTACTAAGGCTCCTTGGTCCTCATTCTCTAGAGAAACTTCATCTTCGCCTTCAAGAATTCCTTCATCTTTGGTAATAAGGGCTATGCCATCATTTACCAAGTCTTGAACATTGGTTTCTCCAAGCAAACCTTTCGAGATTTAATCTTCAACATAAACTTCTTCTTCAAGGACTGCTTCATGCTTTCTAGGACCTGTCCACCGATATCCATATGATCTTCCTTTATAATTTCTGGATTTCCTTCTTAATATTGGGATTCCACATACGCCTCGGCCCTTGCTGAGTCACAAGTTTCTAGTATATCTGGCTTGCGGGCTGTTGGATATATCTGGGGTTTATAGTGGCAGCGGACGGCTTTGAACCTGGGCCTCGCCCAGGTAATCCTGACGTGTTACCGATTTCCCTAACCTAAAAAAATATTGGGATTCCACTGATTGCATAATGCCTTAACTTGTTGTAGAAATGAAGGCATCCCCTTAGGGGGGAGTCCATCATCCCAATCGTCCACTTCCAGATTCCTTCCCATCAAAAGGGACATTACAGATAATTGCATAATGGTATCTTCGTCTGTGATATCTAATGCCATAAGAACTTCTTTGAACTTTGTAACATGTGCTGTAATGGTATCTTCACCCTTGTGGAATGTTGGAGTAGATTTAAGACAACGATGTTTATCAAACTTATTTGGGTATCCAGGAATGTTTGAGAAGTCCAGTGGATCGAGAATCCCCATATCTTCTGCTTGAGATTGCTTGCTTTGAATTGAACTTATTTATCTTTTCTTCAATGGAGTCGACTGCCTACAAAATTAGCCTTTAACAAAATTTTATCAAAGCAAAGCTCACCTTTGGGTTTTGTTCTTGTAGAGCAATTCTTTTGATTTTGTTCAGTGGGAATCGCCAAGAGAGACCTGCCAAGTTAGACTAAACAAATCTTACCAAGTACAAAACCAAGGATGTACCTAAGTAATGGAGGAGGTGTCTTTAATCGGAGTCGCCAAACAAGCCTGCAAGATTAGTCTTGAAAGAAAAAATATGACGATATCAAACAAAGACTTACCTTGAGGCTCATCAAATGTCGTTTTTGCCAAGGACCTGAATTCAACACTTCAACCAACTTGGAAATGTCTTCGACAACGGCGCCAAAAATGTTACCATTCAAGCTAGCAGTCTAGGTATTTGTAGCACAACTTGGAATACTTGCTAGTGAAAGGTAAGCATGGGAGAGATTCGAAACCAATGTCACGTCAGCTCAATTTTTCAACTACGCCGGAAAGTCCTCAACCTAGGGAGAGCCCTAATTAAGATACCTATCGACACAACACACATTCCAACAACCTTAATGACATAGATCAATGCCTTATATGGAGTCAAATCAATGAATAAAGAAGACAATCCAACCTACAGAGAAGTTAAATCAACCTAACACTTCTCCAGCACAAATGATAAAATAGATTATGCAACACAATTTCATGTATCCCAATGAATATCACATAGCCCAAGAGACACCTTAGAAAGGTGCGCCCTCAGTGGGGAGAAGGTCAAGAGGGCCAAGGCGAGGTCAAATATAGCCTCACCAACAAAATGCAGGTTAGGGTTTGTGAGATACGGAAATTTTACGTTTCCCAATGTAAGTGCTCAAATTGAGACGCCCTTCAAGATTTGTGGATAATTCAACTAGGGCGAAATCAATGGTTGGACTAGAATTTCAAAATTCCAAATATTTTTAGGTTTTTGAATTTATGTAAATTTTTAGGGCTTTTTTGACAATATATGATTTTAGGGTTTTTTATGCATAAAATGACGACGCACTTCAAGGTTCATGGATAAATCCACAAGGGCAAATTTGCTGGGAGGACTAAAATTACAAACTCACGACTATTTTTGAAGTTATGATTTTTCTATTTTTAGGGATTTTCTAGGGTTTTCTAATTTTTAGGGTTTTTAATATTTATGGATAAAAATGCAGCTAACTAGCCTAAAAATGTAGCCTAACTATAGCACCATAAATGCTGGAAATTTGAGTGAAAAATGATTGACAAAAGAAGGGAATTATGATTTCATCTCAATCCCTAGGGCTTTGAGAGATCATGGCTAGTGTCCCTCTCTTGGAGTATCCCTCTAGCATTTGCAAGCTAGGGCATCACCTATCAACCTCAAGGATTTGGTAAGTGAGCCTAACCAAGGCAAATGGAGAAATCCAAGGCCCTAAAAGCAAAAGGAAACCCTAATGCAAGGCGTTTCCTCCACACAAAATTGATAGAATATTGATAAAAGTCCCTAATTCAGAAAAAATGCAGCAATACACCACCATTCAATCCACATAGAAGCATTAACTTACCAATATTCACCAAGATATGAGTAACGAAAGAGATTTAGGTCATTCTTGAGTATGTGTTTAGCAAACAATTCTAGCATCAACCATAGCATGTGCAAAAAGAAGCCCTAGATCTTTTCACCATTCACCATTGAGCAAGAAGAGTCATCCAAGAAGAGCTCACATCACCAAGAGAGCTCATAAAGCAAGAGAAAAAAGAATACTCTCATAATAGAACCCTTGTCTTATGATTTACAAATGAGTGAGAAAGGCTTATTTATAGCCTCACAACCTCACTTTTTACAAGTAACCAGGCCGACAAGCCACTAAAATGTCAATGTTAAAATATAACATAAAATAATCTAAAATAATCTAAAGCAAGGGTAACTTGGGGTTTTTTCTCCCAAAGTTACCAAAAACTGATGAAAATAGCTAAAATTGAAAAAATAGCTCCACTTTGAAGGATGGAGTGAGCAGGGGGGAACATCATGCCCCATCTAACCCCAAATATGTTGAAAAACCCTCAACATCCACCCCTCAATCAAGCTTGAAGGCCTGGACATCAAGGATGATGTCATCATGGTGCAGGCTCGCAAAGAGAGGGCGTTGTGCTGAAAGGAGAGGCCAGGAGGGATGCCTGGGGTGATCATAAGAGGAGGAAAGTGCCTTTGGGTGGAACGCTGTCACCTGTGTGGAAATCAAATAGGGGGTCATGTTACCCAGTGACATGCTAAGAGGAGGAAATTGCCTCTGGGTGGAACGCTGTCACCTGTGTGGAAATCAAATATGGGGTCATGTTACCCAGTGACGTGCCCCTAGGAGCCTCAGACACCAACCTTAGGGCAACAAGCCCTAAAATGAGGCAGTCAACAATGCCATTAAGCCATAGTACTCCTAAAGACAAAATCAAAGGGTTTAGCCATAACCATCCCTCAGAAAATGCAGATAACACCCCCATCCTGGCCCTGAAGAAGAAAAATGACCCCTCCTTGGGCAGATATCTGAAAGTAAGCTAGTACTGGTACAGCCTAACATCCCACAAACAAGGGGTTCTCATACATCAAATTGGTGTTTGGCTAGGCTGTGTCCTTAAAAATAGATTATTGTTGTTATTATTATTTTTATTATTGAAATCTTCTTTGGAGTTTGGGAGTTTATGGAATCCAAGTTTCGGTGTATTGTTCATGCACTTATTTCTATTATCATTTATGGGCATACATGTCTTTTTCAGTTTCCAGGGGTGGCCATGTATGCCATTTTTAGATATTTGGTTTTTGAGTCCATGGGTGTGGCACTTTGTTAGAAAACTCTGATTAAAAAAGAGAAGAAAATCTATAGTTCAAACTAAAAACCTTACAATGATTTTTAGTGATTGTTGTCATATTCACCCTGGATGCAAGAAGATTCAGGTTTGAGCTTCCTGATATTTGAATGTGAACACCCAGCTAACTTAATGTCTACAATTTGAAATAATCTTAGTATCATGGTATAAAAATGTTTTTACCATTCCTTCCTTATTTTCCTGCTTTATCAAGATGAAAAAAAAAGTGAAAGCCTCTCTATCATATTCATCTTGGCTAGTTGCAATTTGGGTTTTTCATATCCACGTTTATAGGTAGTGATTATAACATTTTAATATCAGGCATTTCATGAATATGTTGCACTAAACAGAATTTGAAATCTACCATTTTTATGACCATTTTGAGGTATTGGACCATTGGTAAATCTGCTTATTACATTTCGTCTTTAGATGTTTAAGATTCATTGCTTTCCTATAATTACCCATCTCACACAGATACACAGGCACATTATAACTTTTAGATTTTTATGGAGCTGTTTTGCAGGCTGTTCAGTTCCACCCAGAAAGTATTATCACTCCTGAAGGGAAAAATATTGTTCAAAACTTTATCAACATTATAGAACAGAGTAAGATTCTCCTTACCACTGGCTTATGTGTGGGAGAAAGTCCGAGTATAGCAGGATAGCGAAGTTGAAAGAGGTAAAAAACTTGATTTTTGCTTTAGACATCAGTTGACAATAAAAGCCAAAGCGATAGGGTTTTAACTTTTATTTGCTTGTTACAAGTTTACATAATTTGAATTATGCGAATAAAGAATGTCAGATCTAGGATGACACAAAATTACCACTCGTCAAGTTTTGTGGTTAAGAACATTTGTATCTAGTTTTCTTGTTCTTCTTCAGCATTACATTCTTATCTTTCTTGAATTTACACCCCTTTATGGTGGCTCAGGTATTTTAAAGGTTTGTCATCAAATGTACATGTGTTCTTTCGCTGATCCTTTTACTGTCTACCTTTTTCTTGAGATGCTTTTTGATTTCACACTTGTATAGCCTGCTCCCATAAAATTAATACATTGGTAATCTGCACAAGTGCTGAGTGATCTATTCACCACAGTAGTTATTTCGTAATTTGTTTTGGAAACTATATTCTTTTCTTTAGCTGCTCCATTGACAAAATTACCATGCTAAAACGTTGTAAATCTGTCTAAAATTTTAGAATGTAATCAATCTCCAAATATCCATATATATCATTACAGTTTTACATGTTACATCCAAACATGCTATAACTCTTGAGAAATGGGCTGGTCTAAGAAGATATCTGAAAAGTGAGAATGGAAAGGACATCAAGGAATGATATGTTGCTTGTATTATACCTCAATGTCAAACGATTTTTAATTGAAGAATAAATTGAACCAGTATATTACTTGATAATTTTCCTATTTTGTTTTGTAATCATTGGATGCTACTTAATAAGCTAAGCAGAAGTCAATATTGTAGTTGCATTGGGAGGTTATTCATGGTTCTGGTATGGAAAAGAACAGAGGGGAAGGTGAGTCATAGTGCATGACGAATTGTTTACTTTTCAGCTCAAATATAATAGAAGAGCAATGCAAATGAAGACCACGTGGAATTACATGGCGACATAAAAAATTTATATTTTATGTTTTATCATTCTGCTTCTAAGTACTGATCTAAACCGACAGAGGGCTGGAATTGAAAACATTGGTCACTCTCTGGAAGATTCACCATTGCTTATGCTTCTATCATCTATCTACTTTCCTTTTAATTACCAACGTATTACTTATATACAGTCCACTTATGCAACCAGAGGATATAGACTTCAGGATATTATTTATATTTCAAAATTATGCACCTGAAGTTCAGTATATTATTAACCAGGTATTATTGTAAAGACACAAAAATCTTGTTAGGGGATATATCACTAAACTTGAGATTTCTCAAGAAAAGGATTTGTTGTTCCTTACAGAACAGGCATCAGCTTATGCTCATCCATGTCTGCTAGTGCCGTTTCAAAAGGAAAAGATGTTCTGCTTCTTGTTTTGACTAGGTTTAATATACCTACAAGGATAGGTGAAAGGGTGCATTGACTCAGAAGAGATTTTAATTGTCTTCAATTTGTTTAGGTATGTGGAGGTTCAGTGTTGTATAAAATTGTTCCTTATAATTCTTTACTGAAATCCGTACTGTTAGTATTTGAACGTGTTCTTTTTCTCATGAATAATGTAAATGCAATGCAGAACCTTTTTGATGGAGATTAAATCTCAAATAGATTATCTTAATTGAATTACTCCATGGTCAGATATACAATGGGATTTTTAAATCCTTTTCTTACTACTGTGGTATATCCCTATGTTGGGATTTTGTCCCACAATAATACTTTTCTTATTCTCTTTCATTGCCACTTTGTTCCTACTGTTTGTGTTTAGTGGGAAGCTGGCCTTGCGTGGCAAACCTGTTGATGCAATTACTTAGATGTATAAAGTCAGCTTGTATTCCTAAGTATGTTCTCATTAATTTGACAAGGATCCAAAGGTTTTTGATGCACCATCGATGGTGTTTGGATTCTTTTATCATTGTTAAAATCTCTGCAGATTGTGAAGTGATTACATGTTTGGTACCCCACATTTTCCAAATAGAAGCATTTGTTGATAATATACTTGCCATTTACATATAAAAAAATACTGATGGTATTATGATCCATATCAGTGAGGTATTGACTTTCGGTTGCAAATAAAGTGATAAGTTCAAAAAGAGGCATAATGTTTTATCACTATTATTTATGCATCCTAGTGTTCCTAGTGTTCCTACTGTTAGTGTTTTGTTTTTGGGAAAAATGTTGCTCATATTATTATAATGATAGAAATAATAGATGATACAACAGTAATGTACAAATGGGTTCAAGTCTAACTAAAGGATGGTAGGAACACCTTTAGGTCAGATTGAGCCCTGGGTTCACAGCCTCACTCATCTCTTGATGCAGGAGCATCCCTGGGCCATAATATTATCCAGTACATACCTTGATTTCTTCAGTTAATTAGGTCTGTTTCATATTTTAATGCTAGTCATGAGTCCTGAGCAGAGTAGAAGGTCTAGGGCATCCTTACACATCATGTCTATGCTTTAGATCTTTTCCAACATACATAATTTTGATCTTTTTCAACATCAATAATTTTGCCTTGGTGTGCAACTCTTTAAAATTCCGAAAGTGTAAAATCCTAGAAATTGTCATTTTGGGACGCTTTAACTTCCACCTCTGATTGCATTTAAGGATTTGGGATTGTAGTAGAATTAGGATACTCCATCTTGATACCCTTTGTTTTCCTCAGGAAATCATTTTAACATGCTTTTTTTGCATTTCAAAAGGCCATGATATCATGATTGCACTTATTTGTTAATAGAACAGATTTCTCATGTTTAGCCATAGCAGCTAATATTTTGGTTTGAGATTGTAAGTCTAGCCACATGAGAAGGTTAGGTAGGTCATGAAGAACATGACAAGTTTCAAATCATCATTTGGATGCATATTGAAGTTTAGGCATGCATTTTTCCAATTCTAGCAAGAACACAAAATCATAGAAGTTGCTTTTCTTGGAGATGTATAACTTCTAGAGGGAGATGCTTTTGGAAATTTGATTAACCCATGTGAAATTTTTCGGGATTTTACCTTTGAATTACACAAGGCATGCATTTAATAGTGTTCATCATACATTTTCTAAGGCAGGTTAGCTTGTCAGAAATACATTGATTTTGTACTAGATTTTCCTTTTGAGCAATTAGTAGAGTTTTTAAGCCTTGTGAGTGCTACCTAAGCATTGAAAGTGATTTGTCATGGATGATGGGGCAATGCATGGGGAGGTCAATGTAGCACAATGACAACATGGAATGAAATGAGCAACCAGAAGTAAGATCAAGGTGGCAAGGAAGCAATTGGACCCCAAGTCCACGTTTCACTAGGATAGATGGATGCTCATGCTTGGTACAAGTTGACTACATTGATTAGCAGATCATATTATATGGTTTCCACTCATGTTTAGAAGATGAAACATGCAAAGGGAAATAGAACGTAATGTACATAGGTAGGATAATATGGGGTACTTACGGATGTACCCAAGGGGAATAATGAATATAATTGGACATAATCATGGTATAGACCTAGTTGGCAGTTGATGGATAATAAAGAGGCCCATTATGTAGTTGAATAAAATGAATATAATAATGAGGGGTAGTTGTCATAGACCCCTAGGAAAACTCATGGGAAAATATAAACACGAGTATCATTGCATTGAGCTATGTTGGATGTTTAATAATCTTGTAGCAAGTGTAGCTTGTGGAGTGATTCCTTCCATAAAGAGTATTTGATGGTATTACCTACCTTAAGGGTTCTCTTTATATTTTTGTGTTGTTTATTGTGAATTCATTTTGCATTTTTGAAGTTGGGTTTATTTTTTATATTTTATCGACTAAGGTATACTGCAAAGCATAGCATTGCATAACTTTATGAATACTCTTATCATGATAATTATCTTAACATATAGCATATGCAGGACAAAATAAACATCATAACAATCCTATCATGATTGGCCAACTCAATGCATGGCATCTGCAAAATCAAATTTACTAGCATGCATGAATATATGAGCAATGAATACCTAGAGATCACATTTAATGTCATATAAAGACCATCAAAACACCCATATAGTACATGGATATGTCTTCTTGTGTTTCTTAGTCTAGTATGACTTTACTAAAGGACATCATGAAATACCTTCATTGATAGCAATGAACTGCATACTAATTACAACATGCCATCATATCTTAAAATATCATCTTGAATAAATTCCAAAATATCTTCTAATGACCCACATTATCAATCTAAATCATTTAACTAGACATAGGCGATATAAGGCATCTTCTTCTTGATAAAGCATTATCATGGTTTAGGCCTTATGGTGACTTTCATCTTGTCCACTATCCAAGAACATTTATGTTACATGTTCCAAGGATACTCTTAGTGCAACGAGTTATCCTTTACTTGGTCTTAGTAATTTTTTCCTAGTTAAACAATGCGTCTATTCTATTTTAAATGATTATTCCAAGATGGTCGTTCCACGATTATATAATCAAGATTTCTTCGTCATGATTGTTCCATAGTTCTCACAGGCTAGAAAGTGTTCATCCAACATTCATTGTCATGGTTAGATGATAAATCTTTTATTTTCTTCTTCACATCTTGCATGAATAACTAGTGTCGTCTTCACTTTCTCAAGTTACACAGGTCACATTGACATATTTAAGTGATCTTATAGAAATTCACACATGACATACCTTTTGAAATGTCACATTGTTAGGCTCCTAGGTTAATAATATTGATCCCAAGGGAAGCACATAAGATACATTGAGTCCTAACACACGTTAGTCTATGTGAACAACATGATCCCATTATACATTAATTATGTACATTGTCATGTTATAAGGAGTTTCCACATAGATCAGTCCTAAGCTGCTTATTCTTCTAGTGAGTAAATGCCTCTCCATACCATGCAATAATGTTCTATTTGCTATATATTAATATAGCCAAGGCCTACATAAATTTATTACCCATACAGAAAGTTCAACACTCTTGCACAATGGTGTAAGGTTTCAACACTATATGCATCCATATTTAATGAATACAACCTGTTGAAACTAATTCATATTAATTGGGATAATCAATTTATTTATTTTTCCTAGAATCCAATTCAAGTTTTATACATTGATCTTATTTCTACTTTATTACTTTCTATTTTTATCCCTTTAGATTGATGTTCATAGAGACTCCATAGTGATAAATCAGTTTCATCCCTTAAAATTGAGATATAGAAGTTACCTTCTGTTAGTGATACTACCAAGCAAGTTGGATGTTGTTTGGTTTTATGGTTCAACTCTAGGATGATCATTTTACAAGGCCTCTCAAATAAGGTTAGAGATAGTAATCTTTGGAAAACATAGCTTGCAATTCTTATAGAATTTTTTTTCTTCCAAATATTGAAAAAGAAAACTAAAGTATTGTTGGATTTGGGGCCACTTCCATTGTAATTCAAATAATCTACTTATAGTAAACAATCTACTTATCTTGTTAAAATGATCTTATCTTATCTTATACGCTTGTTGGATAAGGTCATATGGAGGCTCAACCATTAATTCCTCTTCAATAGCTTGTCCATCATAGATCTCTCAAAAAACTCTCACCCTTTTTGTGGAAGTTAGAAGAAACACATTTCATTGGTTGACCCTTTAACTCTTTGAATGCCAATATTTGTTTCATAGAATTTTTGCCTCACCTTCAAGTTTTGTGCACTAGAGATAGACTACAATAAGGAGATTAGTAAACATGTAGTCTGTAATCTACATATTGGGCTAAAATATGTTATAATTATGAGCAACAAATCCAATTCATTTTATATAGTATGTTTTAAATGGACATAAACTAAACAATATCATATCTATTTTATGTTGTATTGATTTGCTTCTACTCTTATAAATAGTAAATATTCCTTACAAGAAGGCCATCGTTGGCTTCTTGATATGTTTGTGTTTGAGGTTAGAGATGCTAAGCAATGCTATTCACATGAAAATCTTGTTGTCTTGTCATTAGACAGTTTGTTAGCAATAAGTTATGAAAAATGCAGTGTCAAGATATGGAAATTGTATGAGTTCCCTTCACTTAAAAATTAACATAACATGTTTATATACAACTTGCTACCCATCTCTTTGGAGATAACCTCACTGAAACTAATAGTAGACCTTGCCAAATGTCGCCAAATTGAATTAGAACCTGCCAAATTTAGTAGGAATAGCAAAAACTGCATTATATGACTTTACCAAAGATGCTTTATGTGATTTTACCAAAATCCTATTTCTTTCCCTCTTTTTAATCAAGGGAGTTTCTACAAGGGAGGACTTTGATTCTAGGTAGTCAGTAAGGACAAGGAGCAATTTGTTTTGCAGAAAATATTAAGGGATGTGAAGGATCCATGTCTTTATGAAATCACAACTACCAAGCACTTGAAGCTTTTCCTCTATCTATATCCCTTGAAACAATTTTGTCATCAAAGTTGGTATGTCTAAAAAGTTGTTGAGATTTTGAATTTCTTTGGTACTATAAGAACATAACAAGGACAACAAGTATAATAGTTACAATGGTGTAGATCTTGATTATAACTACTTTAACATCTTGACCTAAGGCTCCCTACCATGCCTCTCACTAATACTAGATCTATTGTTAGATGATGATCACATCGAGAGCTCATTTTACTATGGATTCTATTGAGCCAATTTTCTCACGTTGATAGCCATCTCTTCACTTTGTTATATTATAGAGTTTTTGTGGTGCATGCTAGAATTGTTCAATTATGTATGTTTTACATCACCTTATGATGTGTTCTTCTTGTATGTTTTTAGAATTTGGCTATATTTTGCAACTTAAATTGGAAATCAACCAAAGCATTGGATGGAATTTGGTGACCTCGAGGAGGTCTGTTCTTAGTGTGAGAGGCTTGGAGTTAGACTCATTTGTTGGCACGAGTCTAAATTATTATAAGTGGAAACTATCCTAGAAGCACATAATTGTTTTAGAAGGATATGATATGATGGGATGCATTTGGTGTGCTTCAATATATTTCGACTTGTCTCTATATATTGATCTTCATGCCTACATACATTTTGCATATCCAAATATGATACTTTTATTTAAGGATTTGTATGGGTTAATGGACATATGGATGTGAGGAACACTATGTTGTACACAATGTATGAAAGAGTACACTTTTCTGATGTACGAAACATCATACTTTATGCATTGTACAAGTGTATGTAACATCATGCTATACATAATGCACAAAATAGCGTTATTGTACAATATAGTACGTGACAATATGAATTTCATTCTTGTACAAAACCAATCAATTGGGTTGTGACACCAATGGAACATACATGTTGCTAGATTATTGTCACTTACCCAGTAGCCTCTTTACATTGTTGAGACCACGGGATTCAAATCTGTGCATAAAATCCTTTGATACAAAATTTGAATTTCTCTTCCATTTACATCTATTTCATGAATTTTATAGCGGAAACACACTTATATTAATAACTATGGATTATTCAAAATACCCATTCCATTTTATTGGATCATTTTTACCATAAATGCATTCAAACCATGCTCTAATAAGTCATGCATATAAACAATTCAGCAACAATAATGTAAGCATACACATATAATAATTTATAAACCATGATAATCATACACAATTTGGCACTTATCATACGCATGTCCTCCAACCAATTTCAAGCTAAGAGTGTTTCTTTCATCCGTAGAAACTCTATCAAGCCTTCTCGTTCTTCGGCACATGCCACCCTCGAGCTGTGGCTATTAGTCCACAAGGGTTGAATTTCCACTTGTTCCTCTTTAATTTACAACCCCACTCCTCACAAGGAACTCATCACCTAAGGGCACCTATCCTCTACCAAAATGGTGTGAGTAACCTCGTTCACAACTAACCCCAACCCCTCGTGCATTTCCCATCAACCTACAGAATTCCAGGGAAGGTACCCCCTTCTGGACACCGTAGTCCCTCGAGATGTCCCCTTCCCCTTTTGGTTTACCACTACAGGTCGACCAGGGAGTCTCCATGACAATGCTCTAGGGATGTTACACTGCAGGCCAGGTTCCCTAATCTTAGGCACCAATTTATTAGGGTAGCTAGGATGTTGTTTATCAAGGTGGGCTTGACTGTAGATTCTGGAAAACTAATCTTCCTTTGGTTTACCAACCATAACTATCATGACATGGATGCTCTTCCTCCCTGGATGCTGGAATGAATGAATCTTGAATGAAGTGAGTTTCTAACATGAAAGATGTGTGGTTGTCTTGACACATGGCTTCCCCAACAGATGCCACATTTTTCCTCTTAATACTCAATTAAGATAATTAACCCATAATGAATTAAAGTGACCCCTCATAATTATGGCCAAGGGACTTTGGGTTAAAATGATTAATAAATGCCAAGGCATAGTTAAAGTCCACTAGGGTCATCACCCCTTAGCTCCTCTTAGTTCCCCCACTTGTGGATTTATAGCCCCCCATCTCTCATTTGTCCTTCTTCACTTGTAGCTGTAAGGGATTTTTATAATAAAATAAAATGTACATATTTACAATATATTCGGTCACCTTAGACCATTGATATCTGAATTCTAGCCTTTACATTACTACATCATATTTACATATTGGGTTAAAAAATGGGGTGTTACATTTCCCCACCCCATAATGTATGCAAACTCCACCAAGTACATTGATTTTCCCATTTACATGGTTGACCCATCAAATACATCCTCAACATATTCTTGATAACTTGGTTAAATCTCTCATTCTACTCGTTGGTGTGGGGATGATATGATGTACTCAAATTTAGATTTGTTCCAAATCCTTTGAATAAACCCTTTCAAAAGTTTGAAGTAAACTTTGGATCTCTGTCTGATACAATTACCTTTGGTATTCCATGTAACTTGGCAATTTTCCTTCATATAAATCTCTACAATGTTAGCTACCTTTTGCGTTGACTCAATTACAATGAAGTGGGGATTCTTCATTAATGTATCCACCACTACCATGATGGAATCGTGTTGCTTTACTAATTTGAGCAATTTGGCGATGAAATCATTGGTCACTACATCCCATTTCAATTCAGGTATTGTTAGTGGCTATAGCAAACCTATTGGATGTCTGTGCTCTACTTTCCTTTTGACATTCCATGTACCTAACTTTATACTCAACATCTTTCATCATTCTTAGCCAAAAGTACCGACTTCTCACTACTGCAATTGTCTTTTGCATCTCATTCATTATAAGTTTCCTTAATTCCATAAAATTAGGAACATAAACTTTATTTTTATGCATAAGAAGTTCATCACCTTACATACTGTAACCTTCATATTTATGCTATACATTTCCTACAACAATCATTCTTTTTCCTGAAGATAATGTTCATACGAGATAACAACCTTAAGAAACCAGATTCTTAATTATGATTTACACATGCAAATAATTGTAGCATGCATTACATGTACCCTCCTGTTGAGTGCATCTACAACCTTGTTCTCTTCCCTTTTATATGTTTGATGTCAAAATCAAATTCACAAATATATTCCAACCATCTTGTTTATTTGGCATTCAAAATCTGCTTTTCAAACAAGTATTTCAATCCATTGTGATATTTACTTAATTGAAACTTCCTGCCTATGAGATAATGGCTCCACATTTTTAAGGCATGCACTGTAGCATCCAACTCTAAATCACGCGTGATATAATTTTTCTCATGTTCCTTAAGGTTCCTAGACTTATAACAGACTGCATGTCCATTCGGCATGGGCACTTCACTAATTCTTTTTTTGCAAGCATCTGTGCATACTACAAAATCTTCATTTGAATCAAGAATTTTAAGAATTGGTATATTGGTGAGTAATTTCTTTAGCTATTGAAAACTTTTTGCACACTGTAGTGTCCATTCAAATTCAACACCTGTCTTTTGTAATGAGGTGATTGGATTTCACTTTTGTGAAGCCTTATATGAATCTTCTATGATATCTTGCCAATCCCATAAATTACCTTACCTCTAATGCACTTCTGGGTGTATGCCATCCCATGATAGCTTCAATCTTCCTTGGATCTATTGCTATCCATTCCTTAGATATGACGTGTCCCAAATACTTAATCTGCTTTTGATAAAATAAACATTACTCAATTTAGCATAAAGCTGATTCTCTCTTTGTACATGTACTATTTTAAAATGCTTCTCATGTTCCTCCCTTGATTTGGAGTAAATAAAAATGTCATCTAAGAACACAATGACAAACGTATCCAAATACTGTCTAAATATGCCATTCATTAACCATATAAAGAGCTGGTGCATTTGTTAATCCAAATGATAGTATTACAAATTCATAATGACCATATTTGGTTTTGAAAGCTATTTTGTTGATGTCTTCATCCTTTATTCTCATCTTGATAACTTGATCTCAAATCTATCTTTGAGTAAATCCTTGCTCCCTTCAGCTGATCAAACAAGTCACCAATTTTGAGTAAATGATTTTTGTTTTTTCACAATGAGTTTAGTTATCTGTCTAAAGTAAATACATAGCTTTAACGTTCCATTCTTCTTATTTACAAATAGTATGGGTGCTCCCCAAGGTGACACACTCAGATGTATGTATCCTTTTTTCAACAACTCCTTTAGTTGCATATGTAATTCCTTCAACTTATGTATACTCATTCTGTATGGGATTTTCAAAGCTAAGGCAACTCTAGGTACCAAGTTAATATATAAATCAATGTCTCTTTTAACTAGCAAACCTGGCATTTCTTCAAACACATTGGTAAATTCATGTAATACTAGAAAATATTCCAAGGTGGAGTCTTTATTCTTTTATGGATCTTCCACATGAGCTGCATACAATTGACATCCTTTTCTGAAACACCTTTTGAACTATACATTTGAAACCTGCCATTTCAAAATAAGCCTTGATATGTCTGTCACCATTTTCTGCTCTCCTTCTTCATCATGACAAGTGAAAGTATTGTTACGACAATCCAAAATAACATGGTGTGCATCCAGCTAGTCCATCCCAATAAGCACATCATAGGAACCGAGAGGAATTATGTTCAAATATGCAAAATTATGGAGTCCATTTATATTTAATGGGAATCCTATTATTATCTCATTGATTTTCCTTTTGGTTCCAGTAGCTAATTGAACCAACCATGATTTATCATGCTTACTTTTCTTCAACTGAAATAGTGCAACCAACTTAGGAGAAATATAACTATGACTTGCCTCTGAATCAATTAAAATGACAATATGTTGATTGTTAATCTTACCTTCAACATGATGCATAGATTTTGGAATGTCTCTGGCCACATCCTCCATTGTACTTGCTTCTTGAATGTTGCGCATAGTCCTCATTTTGTCTCCCTTACGAGGACAATCTTTGTACATATGATCTCTTTCACATCCCTGACATTTGAGTTGTTCCCTTATTCCTCTCTCTCGATACTTTGCCATCTTGGGTCCCGATTGAGTTGGATTACTTTGCTAATATGAGTTTGATTGGTTCTTGAGAAAAAAAAGTTTTAAATCCTTTCTCTCTATTCTTGTTTATCTTTCTGCTTGTCCCTCGAACACTTGTGAAAATATGCTTTGCCTTTGTTTTATTCATATATACATTTGGATTTCCGAATGGCCTCTTCGAAAGTCTTGGATTCATCAAATTGAAGTCTATCTCTATAAAATGACAGTAATCCACTATTTTTTTCTTCTTCATATTTTTACTTTCTCATCCTTAAGGAATCCAACATACCTAAACAATTCCAAAATATTCCTTTCATACTCCTCCATAAACATATTTCCAAGCTTGAGTTCAAAGAACTCCATCTTCTCATAGTAACGTTCAGATAAATACTTCTGCTGGAAATACTGCTTGAATTGATTCCATGTGATTTATTTGATATGCTTTACTTGGACTAGATGATCCCACCAAATGGAAGCCTTGCTTTGCAAATTCTAAATGGCTATTCTAGCTTCCATATTTGGAGAGTAGTATGTAACTAGAGGTACTTCCTCATCCCCAATAGCCAAGCTTCAACATCTTCTCCTTTCTTATGCTCACCATCAAAGTGGGTGGCTTAATCTTCCTAAGCTCTCCCTTGTAGCTATTTCTCCACAATTATTCTTTTATGTTGTCTAAATCGGTCGCTCCTTGATTCTTTAGATGAGTAGGACCTTCTAGTTACATGAGGTGGTGAGACACAGTGCCCAGGACTCATGGTAGCACTCTTGGAATGTCTGGATCTTTCATAAGATCTCTTCTTGGATTTTTCTCTATCTTCTTTATCATGGAATGAGGTTGATCCAACCTGCATTTGTTTCTACAATAAATTCAAGCTATGCATTAGCTAGATATTCAACTGGTCTTGTTGTTCACGAGCCCTCAACATTCTTTCATTATCAGGTCTACAACTTTGGACTTCCATCCTCAAGTTTTTCATGGTTTCCATCATCTCAATTGGTTCAATGTTAGCTCTGTACGCACTACACTCAATTTCCTCATTTCCCACATTGATATTTTGTCCTCTAGCTTCTTCTTCCAAACTATATGGAACTTTCCCTTCTCCCATCTTAACTTCTTTAGTTATGTTTTATACCGTGTTAAATGCAAATCTATAACCTGTAACTTGTAGCAACTTGCTGTACTGGGTATGTGACAATGTGTTCATACATGAAATATGTTAAATTTTATTTCCAAAATTCAATAAAAATTTCATGTATATATAAGAATTATAGAGATTATTAATTTGACATTTTTGTCAAATTATAACCATATGCCATTTTCCTGTCAAATTTCAGAGAGGATATTAACACACTTGTTCCTAAATTGATAACATAGTGCAAGATTTCCATTCTTGTTAGTCATGTTATCACCCCAAAGAAATTCTTGAAGTCCCCGATGTCTCAAGGAGAATGATGGTGGTTAATGGGATTTCCCCCTTATGGCTTCCTTGCATAGTTGCAGGGAGGGTCAAGGCAATGCCCTTGTTTTTTTTGGTAATTATTTTGATTGCGCAATCTATAACATAAGATCGATGACATTTTTCAGTTGTAGATAACACATACGGGTGCGGCGCTATAGGGGGAGAGGAGCGGCGATGGCGATGGCGAACTAGGGTTTCTGGGAAGAACACATGGGAACCACCTGTTTTTTGCGCTTAGAGGCCTGAAGGAGTTGGTCGACTGAAGGTGGTGGGGGAGCCGGTCTGGAGGTGCCCTATGGTTGGGGATATATTATCATATCTGCCGGGACTGTGGAATTTTATATAGGGTACTGGGGCTGCTGATATATGGGTCCGCGCTGAATCACGTGACCTTTTCACATATGCTTGTGCTCGGACCGTCGGATGCCGTGTAACCCTCGCGTGCTCGGACTGCACCGGCAAATCTCGCGTGCCTGGGAGCTGTCGGCTGCAGGTTTACAGATTGGGTCGGTCTTTGGCAAAGGTACCGGGTCTTGCTGGGTTGTTATTATTACCGGAGTAATAGGGTTCTGCCGGATTTGCTGGTGTTGGCGAGGTTTGCCCTTTCTTATGGAACTGTGAACCGGTATTTGGGGTTAGATGTGGCTCATGGGTATGACTTGAAGGGTTTTTGGGAGACTTGTGAGGGTGGTGAACTGGCTATACCCGTCTTGTTTTGGGTTGGGAACCTGATCTATATTGTTTTCTGCTATGGTCGTCAGCATGGGATCTCTTTCTGTGGCAGCGAGTGAATATGACTGGGGGTGTTTCTTTGGCCAGCTGGTACATTTGATGTGTATTTTTTAAGTACGGCTGGAGGAGGACAAATACAGTGGGGAACCTCTGATCTTGCCGGTAATGCGGCCGGTATCTTGAAGCAGTGATCTCAGTGTGGGTTATTCGCTATCATGTACTGTTGTGGCGGATTATACTAGGCACTGTGGGTGTTGACGGATGAGTGGCATTGTATGGGGGTATTCTATCCTACGTGGAGGTTTGGGCGGAGAGAAGGATTCCATCGGAACCGTGCACCTCGTGGACTGGTGAGTGGATTACACCTGACGATTGCAACTGCTATCCTGTTGGCGGCTCACTGCTTGCGGACAGGAACCTGACACCAGGTAGCTCTATCCAATTTGTTGAGCCTGACACCTTTGTTTTTTATTTCTTCTCGGTCTTCTCTGTATTCTGTGTGTGTTTGGTTTCTGGTTGGTGATTGTGGTGGGGATTGGGAATTTTATATATATCTCTGAGGGTTTATAGTGGGAGCTTCCTGCTGCTGTGTAGGTTATTTATCCTGTACTGTCTCTGGAGGGTTTTATTTTTTATTACTATTTGTGGCTGTGATGGCTGAGGTACATTTGGTTGATTACATTACTTTGGTTTATGGAGTTCACCCTCTCTCGAGGGTTAGTACCAACCATAAAAAAGTGGGAATTAACTTTATTTTTAGCTTATTACCTTTGCTGCTGTCTTTTATTTGTAATCTGTTGACTGTTGGGGATAAGTGGTGGGATTCGGTGATTTGTATATTTGAGGTGGGAGACTCCCATTTTGCTGTGAATGGGTTAACTCTTTGGCACTGTATTTATTCCTGAAAATTACTGTTGCTTTGGTAATTCTGTTGATTGCTGAAGGACTTGTAGTAGAGTCTGGGAATTATTGTATTGACATGTGGTATTGATGTGGGAGTCTATTATTATGCTGCGATAGGAATATCTTTGTATTGGTTTTATTTACCCTGGACAGTACTGGGTTTATGTACTTCTGTTGACTGATGATAGTCTGTGGTGGAGTCTGGATTTGATTGTCATTGTCTGGTGGATTGTGGTGGGTGACTCTTGTTACTGTGTTGATTATCATCTACTTACTGGTTCCATTACCTGAAGTGTGTGGGGTTGGAGTATTTTTTATTGTCTTCTTGGGCAGGCTTCGGGCTGGGGCCTACTCTGTCAGATTGTCACTTGGGGAGGGTTTTCTCTTGCCTGGGTCTGGGGGTCCACCGGGCTTTTGGTATCACTACTAGTGATCATGGGGGGACCATTAGTGGGATGTCAATCCACTCATCTAGGGATGGGCCAGGTAAATCATGCTTCGAGACGCAAGGCAAAGGCCCTCAAGGCATCTGGCCATAAACCCCGCTTTACTCTGGGGGTTGACATTTTTATGGACAGGGTGGAGAGCCTATGTCAGAGGGCGTTAAGAGGCAGATTGGAAAATACCTCCTTGACTAAAGCAGGATGGGTTGACTGGGCAACCCTTCATTGGAAGCCTATTATTCACTATGTCCCCTCGATCAGCCTACTGGCAAACAACTGGCTGGTATTTGTCTTCTTACAGGAGTCTGATGTATCACCTATACTGGAAAAGCTTTGGCCGATAAATGAGGGGTCGGTTATTTTGAAAAAGTGGCACTCAGGTTTCGATCCTTTGACTGAGAAGGTGGCTGTAAGACATCTCTGGGTCTTACTACCAGCTCTGCCCTTCCCGCTCTGGAATAAGGATGTTCTTATAAACTTGGCAAACCTCCTTGGTCATTTTGTGGCTTTGGAAAAGGACTTCCACCTAAAATATGATAAAAGAGTTGCTAAAATACTGGTTGAGGTGGATATGACCAAAGGTTTGATATCGGAAGTTGAGATTATGTGTGGGGAAAATATCATCACCCAGAAATTGGACTACTTGAACATGCCTTTCAGGTGTTTTCATTGTCATGAAACTGGACACCTCCGTCACTCCTGTCCCAGCTTACGTGCTGGTCAACCAATCAAAAAAGGATTTAACCACGCACTGATATCTGATTTGCCCTGTCCTGACTCTGCTCATCAGCCTTTGGCCACTTTGGAGGAGCTCACTGAACCTGTGGTCCCTTCCCCTCCTGTTTCAAATACCCTACTGACTTTTCCTTTGGAGGTTCCATTGACACCCTCTGATCCTGTTTCTAGTACCCGTAGTGCTGATGTACTGGAAGACGCTACTAATCAGATCTATCACTCGTCGTCCCCCACCACTTTTGATGATCTCACAAAGGGTTAGCTAATGTATATCGAAGACATGGAAGCTGTTGCAAAACATTCTGGTAATTCACCCGCGGTGAACTTGACCAACTCTGCTGTTAGTGGTCCCCCCCCCTGACTTTGGAACACTATCCCTCCCTCCCTCTGATTACATCAGACTCGAACTCCCTTCCATCTCACCCTTCTCCTACTTTGTGCCCGGTTTCTTCCCCTGTATACTCTGCTTCCAGCCCTCCTGAGGCACCTGCTTTCAAGGATCCAGCCCTTTTATCTGCCCTCCCTATTTACTCGGACAAGACTCCACTATCTCCATCCACTTTACCCTTGGAATCTATTAGATTCAAGGATGTGACGATCAGGAGATCCAGAAAGGCCCAGAGGGAGGGAACGGGGGATTCTAATGTTTATACCCCTCTCTCGACTCGCTTAAAGCAGGCTGCCCGTCAATCCTCCTCCTCTCCTGTCACCCCTCAGGTACTTAGAGCATGTACACCTGTGGAACCCAATTCTCCATGAAGATTTTATCTATGAACATTCGTGGTTTTGGGGGGGTTGCCAAACAAAAATCCCTTGGCTTGTTATTATCTAATATTAGACCTGATCTGATTCTGCTCTAGGAAACTATGTGCAGTCATGCACAAGCACTTTACTTGTTTTCTAAACTCAAGCCTGGCTGGGAATTTTGTGCATCTGATGCTTGTGGTCTCTCAGGGGGACTTCTCGCGGGCTGGGACCCTCACTTGGTTCGTTGTAAAGCTTTCACTTCACTGGCTGGAATAGTACTTAATGCTTCTTTTAAAGGATTGGCTGAGACTTTTACAGTCATTAACTGTTACGGCCCTTATGTACACCGGACTAGCTATTGGAACAGATTGATGTCCGGTGGTTTGTTGGGGTTGCCCAACTTAATTCTGGCTGGGGATCTCAACTTCACCCTATCTTCTTCTGAAGTATGGGGGACTAAAGCTAGGCTGGACCCTTTGGCTTTCTTCTTTTCCCAGCTTATCTCAGATAATTAGCTGGTGGATCTTACGATGGACTCATGTACTCCCACTTGGAGGAACGACCGATCTGGGGATGAGGGAATATGTAAGAGACTGGACAGATTCTTGGTATCAGAGTCTCTCCTGCCTTCTTTCTCCTCTTACCGTTCCTGGGCCTACCCTTCCGATGTATCTGACCATTATCCTATTTGTTTGGAATGGGGGCCCAGCAGTTTTGTCCCTAGCAGGCCTTTCAAATTTAATAGAGCTTGGCTGTTGGAGGAGGATTTTAGGCTCTTGGTCTGATCCTCCTGGAATGATGTACTGGATTCAACTGACCGCAGCCACATGGAGTTATTTACTCACAAGTTAAGTAGACTCAAAGCTTCTGTGAAGAGTTGGGAAAAATAAAAAAACATTGGGAGGAGGCAGCAGATTTTCGATATCAATATGGGCATATCAGACCTACTATTGGAGGGCTCTGGTATTTTATCGGGTTCTAGCAGACAAAAATGGGATGCTCTTCTGGAGAAAAAGAATAAGTATTGGGCCCACGAGCTCACTACTCTGAGGTTAAAGAGTAGAGCGCTGTGGGTAAATGAGGGGGATGCAAATACAAAGTTTTTTCACCATTTTGCCTCTTCACGAAGGAACACCAACACAATCTGGTCACTCAATGACCAGGATGGTATTACTGTAACAGAGGATTTGGAACTGAAGGCTCTTGGTGTAAAACATTTCCGTAATCTTTTTCATGATGATAAATCCTCAGATATTTCTGAACAATTGAAGGTGGTCAGACTTTTTCCTCAGATGACTACGGATGATGATATAGTATGTTTTAATCAGCCCATATCTGGCCTGGAGGTTGAAGCGGTGCTCAGGGGGTTTAAAAAGGACAAGAGTCCGAGTCCGGATGGATGGCCTGTTGAATTTTTTCTGGCCTTTTTTGAACTGGTGGGGGAGGAACTGGTTAATGCTGTGGAACATGCCAGACGATTTGGTAGAGTCACCGGTGCTTGGAACTCTACCTTTCTGACCCTGATTCCTAAGTGCGAAAAGCCTTTAACCTTTGACAATTTCCGGCCGATCTCTTTGTGTAATCTGATCTACAAGATTATTTCCAAGATTGCGGCTATCAGACTAAAGCCTATATTGAACCGCTCTCTGTCAGCCAACCAATTTGGGTTTCTAAAAGATAGACAGATCACGGAACCGGTGGGTATTACCCAGGAACTTTTGCACTCGATCAAGACAAAAAATTCAGATTCCTTGGTACTAAAGTTAGACTTGGTAAAAGCCTTTGATAGAGTAGACTGGACATTCATCAGGCTTCTGCTCATACAGATTGGCATTCCTCTTATGGGTGTAAACTGGATTATGGGATGTATTACGGGCTCCTGTCTTGCTGTTTTGGTTAATGGGACTCCCTCTGAGTTCTTTTCTGTATCCAGAGGACTGAGACAAGGCTGTCCCCTCTCCCCTCTCTTATTTATCTTAATAATGGAGGGGCTCAGTCGTATTATTTCCGAAGCACAACATCTTGGGAAGATCATGGGGTTTCGGTATTCGCCCAACCTGTCTATAACACACCTCTTTTTTGTTGATGATGTTATACTTATTGGGGCTGGCACTATTGATGAATGGAGGGCCTATAAAGAAGCTCTGGATCTGTTCTGTGGGGTATCTGGGATTGTGATTAGTCCTATTAAGTCATCTTTCCTCTACCAGAATGTTGACTCTGAGTTCAGGGAAGAACTTGCTGGACTCTTTTCGTTTAAGATGGATCCTATCACAGTGGGATTTAAGTACTTGGGTTTCTACCTAAAACCGTTGGGATATCATACCTCTGATTGGACCTGGCTTGTCACTTTATTTGAAAGAAGGATTAAAAATTGGACTTACAGGTACCTATCTCTTGGCGGTAGAGTGGTCCTTATCAGAGCTGTACTTACTGGGTTGGCAGTCTATTGGTTTTCTTTGGCTCGTTGTCCCATATCCATCCTCAATACTTTGCGCAAACTCATTTATAACTTTCTTTGGGGGACCTCTGGGGACCACAGCCTATCCCATCTAGTCAACTGGGAATCTCTTGCACTTCCTATAAAATTTGGTGGCTAGGAAATCAAGAACTTGGAATGGTTTGGTATCTCTCTAAGACTTAAGAGCTTGTGGCTTCTTCTTACTGGTACTGGGATCTGGAGCAAAATCATTGCACATAAATACTTAAAGAACAGACCTCTGGATGCTTGGATTCGTGGTCGGTCCTTTAGTATTGTTGGTACCTCATATTTTTGGAATGGGTTCATCAGGATTATTGGGTGGATTACCTGTCAGCTGGGTTGGAAGGTGGGGAATGGATTAAAAATCAGAGTGGGTATTGATCCCATCGCTGGGCACAACTCACAGTATCATTTATCGGAGGAGCTTAGGGTGTATCTCACTGATCTGGGTATCACTCATCTGGCACATGCACTAAATCTGGATGGCAGTGGGTTGGAGGGGACTGAATGGTACTCTGCCTCGGACCTGCTATTGGGTGGGAGCTGGGCTGAACAGTGGACCTCATACGTTGCTGGACTGTCACATGGGGGTATTAGGATTGGTA